>CAUYUJ010016830.1:62743-184503 GCA_963575745.1 Prorocentrum cordatum | reverse complement strand
TTCCCTGCTTTTCTCCTGTCCAGGAGGATGATAGGGGAATAGCAGGATGAGCATGAGAAGGGGAGGAGGACTTGGAGCAGGAAGATCGAGGCAGGAGAGCGGACTAAAGACGCAGGACGCAGAAGGCAGGAGGTAGGAGGATGAGGAGGGAGGATCGAGGACAGAGGAGCGAGGACCGAGGAGGAGGATGAGGGGGAGGGGGAGGAGGGGGAGGAGGAGGAGGAGCAGGAGGAGGAGGAGGAGGAGGAGGCGGAGTGGAATCAAAACTCGATGCTCGAAGGATGAGGCGGATTGTGGCGTCACTTGTACGTGGCACCCCGCAATTGCGGATAAGAGTGAGGGGGCGGGCGCGGGCGACGCGGGCGACGCGGGCGACATTTTTTTCTTTTTTTTGTTTTTTACTTTATTTTGAATTTTTTTGTTTTTTTTTTTTCTTTTTTTTATGTGTTCTAGATTTCATTTGTTTTGGGTCTCTCTTTTGTTTTTTTTAATTACTATATTTTTATTCTGGAACTTTTTTATTTTCTTTTTTATTTTTTCTTTATTACTTTTTTATCTTCGTTTTTCCTCTTATGTCTTCTTTCGAGTTGGCTTGTTCAGTGAACGTAGTTTGGGTCGCGGGTGGGTCGCGGGCTCTCCACCTCCACCTGGAAGGAATTCAAAAACAGTCCGCCGCAGGCGCCGAACAGTTTGATTTGTACACTGAACGTGGTTCGGGTCGCAGGTTCTTCACCTGGAACGACTGCAAAAAGAAACCCACCGCAGGTGCCGAAGTTTTGGCTTGTTCAGTGAACGTAGTTTGGGTCGCGAGTGGGTCGCGGGCTCTCCACCTCCACCTGGAAGGAATTCAAGAACAGCCCGCCGCAGGCGCAGAAAATTTTGTTTTGTACGCTGAACGCGATTTGTTTGTCGCGGGTGGGTCGCAGGTCCTCCACCTGGAACGAATGCAAAAGAAACCCGCTGCAGGCGCCGAACATTTTGGGTGGGTCGCGGGGTGGGTCGCGGGTGGGTCGCGGGTGGGTCGCGGGGGGTCGCGGGTGGGTCGCGGGTGGGTCGCGGGTGGGTCGCGGGGTGGGTCGCGGGTGGGTCGCGGGTGGGTCGCCGGTGGGTCGCGGGTGGGTCGCCGGAGGGGTCTCGGGGTGGGTCGCGGGCGGGCCGCCGGATGGGTCGCGGGTGGGTCGCGGGTGGGTCGCGGGCGGGTCGAGGGGTGGTCGCGGGTGGGTCGTGGGTGAGTCGCGGGTGAGTCGCGGGTGGGTCGCGGGGTGGGTCGCGGGTGGGTCGCGTGGCGGGTCGCGGGTAGGGCGACGACAACAACAAACAACAACAAACAACAACAACAAGAATCCGCATCGCGGAATTACACTTCAGCCACGCACCCAGGGACAGTGAATGACCGTTCGGTTTAGCCCCCTCAGCCCCCTCACTCTGACCTCGTTGCTCGTGGTTCGCTGATCGCATGGAAGTAGCTTGCTCATGCTGTGTCCATGTCCTGTCAATTGCTGCTTCATGCCCCAGGTAGCTGGCGCTCTCTCTTATTATCATGAGCCACGCGTGGCTTTTCCAGACCGTAGCTTACCCACGGCTTGCTCACAGCTTACCCGCGATCTTTTCGTGGCCCAAGTGTGCCCCAACCTGCGCCTACCCTGCACGACGCACCCGTGACCCTCTCGCAGTCTGCGCTTGGCCTGCGCGCAGGAGTTCGAGAACCTCCTGATGCCGGAGAGCGACTTCGGCATGCGGGTGCGCCAGGAGCTGGCGGCATTGCGCTCTTCGGGTGGGGGTCGCAAAGGTTCAGTGGCAACGTGGACGAGCACGGGGATTGAAGTGGGAAAGGCCCGGGATCAGAAGGACGAGGTGGAAGGAGGACAGTTGGAGGAGTAGGATGAGGATGATGACGGTGAGGATGACAATGACGAGGGTCAGGATGCGGCTGATGCTGAGGCTGAGGCGGAGGCTGAGGACGAGGACGATGATGCGGCTGCTGCAGTTGCTGATGATGCTGCTGCTACTGCTGCTGCTGATGATAATGAAACTGAGGATGATGCTGATGCTGATGATGCTGATGATGATGATGGGGCTGTTGAGGTCGATGTCGACGGCGGTCCTGGTGATGGTGATGCTGATCATGGTGATGCCGATGATGTACATGATAGTTACTGCTGATCCTGATTCTGACGAAAGGATGCGAATGCGTACGATAATTATACTGCTGCTGCTGATGCTGTTTATGATTATGATGCTGATGAGGCTGACGGTGATGGTGAAGATGAGGATGAGGACGATGATGCTGCTGCTGATGATGATGCTGATGATGCTGATGCTGCTGCTGCTGCTGCTGATGATGATGCCGATGATGCTGCTGATGATGATGATGATGCTGCATGATGATGCGGGCGATGTTGATGCCGATGATGATGACGACGATGATGCTGCTGGCGATGATGTTCATGCTGATGATGCTGATGATGATGGTTCTGATGATGAGGACGATGATGATGATGCCGATGGTGATGATGATGTCGATGATGCTGACTATGCGGGTAAGGGTGATGATGACAATGATGATGACTGTGGTGATTATGATGTTGCTGCTGGTTCTGATGATAATGCTGAAGGGGAGGATGCGGGGGAGGATAAGGACGAGTTTAGAGTCCGCGAGGGCGAGTGGCATAGACCGCTTTTCGCCGCGCCAGGACGAGGACGGGGAAGATAGTAAAGAGGACGAGGAGGAGGAGGAGTTCGGTGTTGATGACGATGATGCTGATGATGATGATGCTGATGCTAATGCTGCTGCTGATAAGGATGCTGGTGGTGATTATGATGATGATAATGATGATGCTGCTGTTCATGATGCTGTTGATGTTGAGGTTGATAGCGACGGCGCTACTGATGATGCTGAATCTGATGAAGGTGATACTGATGATTCTGTTGATGATACTGCTGAATCTGGCTATGATGATGAGGATGCGGATGCGAACGATGCTGACATTGCTGCTGGTCTTCATGTTTCTGCGTACGATGGTGAGGCTGATGATGATGGTGAGGATGAGGGTGAGGACGATGATGGCGATGCTGCTGTTGCTGCTGATGATGCTGATGATGCTGATGCTGATACTGCTGCTGATGATGATCATGCTGCTGATGATGGTGATGATGCTGCTGGTGATGCTGATGATAACAATGACGACTTCGATGCTGATTACGATGATGTTGATGATGCTGATGGTGATGCCGATGATGCTGATGATGCTGATGATGATGCTGATGATGCGTTTGATGATGCTGATGATGATGATGCTGATGCTGATCATGACGATGATGATGCGGATGGCGATGGCGATGCTGATGCTGATGCAGCTGATGATGATGCTGATGATGGTGATCATGATGCTTCTGATAATGATGATGCTGATGATATTGATGATGATGCTGATGATGCTGCTGATGATGCTGCCGATGGTGATGATGCTGACTATTATGATGATGCGGCTGCTGACGATGACGGTGATGATGATGGTGATGACGATGCTGCTGATGATGATGCTGATACGGATGGTGATGATGCTGACGATGATGATGCTGATGCTGATGATGCAGATGATGCGGATGATGATGAGGATGATACTGATGCTGCTGATGCTGCTGATGATGCTGATGCTAATGGTGGTGTTGGTGATGATAATGGTAGTGATGATGCTGCTGCCGACGATGATGATGATGCGTCTGCTGCTGCTGATGATGATGCCGATGATCATGCTGCTGATGATGATGGTGTTGATCATGATGACGATGATGATGATGCTGATGATGCTGATGCTGCTGCTGCTGCAGATAATGCTGATGACGCTGATGATGCTGATGATGACGATGATGTTGATTGTGATGGTGATGACTATTAGTAGCAACAGATTTCTTAGCATACTTATCGTTATGATTACTATCATCCTTCTTCTTCCTATGAGGATGATGCAGATGATGATGCTGATGATGATGTTGATGCTGATGATGGTGATGCTGCTGATGCTGTTGCTGCTGATGACGATGATGATGCTGATGTTGATGATGCTGATGATGCTGATGATGCTGCTGATGCTGATGCTGATGATGCTGATGATGATGCTGCTGCTGATGATGCTGACGACGATTACGATGCTGATGCTGATGCTGATGATGCTGATGATGATGCTGATGCTGATGATGACGATGACAATGATAATGATGCTGCTGATGATGATGGTGATCATGAGGATGATGATGCTGATGATGATGATGACGATGCTGCTGCTGCTGCTGCTGCTGCTGCTGATGATGATGATGATGATGATGAGCGTGATGATGATGATGATGATGATGCTGATGATGATGATGATGCTGATGCTGCTGATGATGATGATGACGGTAATTCAATGAGATGATGATGGTGGGGATGGTGGTGATGCTGATGCGGTTGTTGTTGTTGTTGTTGTTGTTGTTGGTGTTGTTGTTGTTGTCGTTGTTGATATTGTTGATGTTGTTGATGATGTTATTATTCTTGTTGTTTTCTTGTTATGTTTGTTGATGATGATGCTGCTGCTGCTGATCACGGCGATCACGATGGTGGCGACAAGGAGGAGTACGAGGAGGACGAGGAGGACGCGGAGGAGGATGAGGAGGAGGAGGAGGAGTTGGAGGATGATGAGGAGGAGGATAAGGACCAGCGAGGAGGAGGAGGATGAGGAAGAGGAGGAGGAGCTTGAGGAGGAGGAGGAGGAGAAGGATAATGAGGAGGGGGAGGAGGAGGAGGAGGGAGGAGGAGGAGGAGGAGGAGGAGGAGGAGGAGGAGGAGGGGGAGGAGGAGGAGGAGGAGGAGGAGGATAAGACGAGCGAGAGAAGGACGAGGAGGAGTCGAGGTCGGAGGAGGAGGAGGAAGGGAGGAGGATGAGGACGCGGAGGACGAGGAGGAGAAGGGCGAAGACGAGGAGGAGGAGGATGAGGATGATGATGATGATGATGATGAGGAGGAGGAGGAGGAGGAGGAGGAGGAGGAGGAGGAGGAGGAGGAGGAGGAGGAGGGGGGGGGGAGGACCTGTGCAAACCCACGAGTCATCAACGATGTTCGAGCAAACCCATCCTCCAAGCCCCCTCTTGATAGGCCCCCACAGCGGTTCACTTCCATTGAGGGAACTGCCTCGTTGGAAGACAACCGTTTGAACACCTGGAAGCAGGCCAATACCTTTGGTCTCGGGATTTCAACGCCACGGATCAACCTGATTGTTGCGTCTGGGCGATCCTGAATCGTGCCAGAACGCCATTCTTGGGACTTCAAGAGGGATGCCCAACGTACATGTTGTTCCCGCATAATCCGTAACTCTTCCAAAACACCATTTCTGGTACGTTGATGGTGGGACTCCGTGAAACTCTTGCAAAGTTTAAAGCTACTGTGCGCGGCGCTAAGGCGAGAGCCACTTTTTGAAAAGGAGCCGCCCTCAATCTGTGCAGCCCTTGCAATGTTTTGCAAACGAATGTGCGCCGCGCTAAGGCGAGAGCCACATTCTGAAAACTACCCGCCCTCCATCTGTGAAGCTCTTGCACATTTTTAGAACGAGTGTCCGCCGCGCTAAGGCGAGAGCCACATTTTGAAAAGGAGCCGCCCTCAATCCGTTGCAGTGTTTTGTAAACGAATGTGCGCCGCGCTAAGGCGAGAGCCACGTTTTGAGAACGACCCGCCCCCAACCTGTGAAACTCTTGCAAATGTTTGAATTTAATGTGCGCCGCGCTCAGGCGAGAACCACATTTTGAAAACGACTTGCTTTCAATAGGGAAAACTCTTGCCAATGTTTAAGCTTCAGAGTCATAACCCCAAAAGCTGGCCTCGGGGTGCGACAGGGCGATTATTTCTGTTAATATATATATATATATATATATATATATATATATATATGCATATATGGAAGAAGGACAAGGAATGATGGAGGAGGAGGAGGAGGAGGACCAGGGAAGGAGGAGGAGGAGGAGGAGGAGGAGGAGGAGGAGGAGGGTGGGAAGGAGGAGGAGGAAGATCTTAATGAGGAGGAGGAAAAGGAGGAGGAGTAGGAGGAGGAGGAGGAGTTGGAGGTCTTCGGAGTTTCCTGGCACCCACAAGGTCGGTCGGAGCCTACCTAAGAAACAGCCGAGGGATCCCACAGCAGGCCTGAGGGTCGACGAATGGCCTCCTCACATTTCACTCCGCCCTCGTCGCCGCAGGCCGCTGCCGTTGACGGGGTCCGCCGACCTGTGTGGAGGCCCCTATGCATCCTCGCCAGGTTCTCGCGGTCCTTGCGAGTCTCCCCGCGGCAAACGCCTGAGAGGTTGAGAGGATCGACGGTGGCAGTGCAGCCGCAAACAAGAAAACCATGCATCCTCACGGACGCGTGGGCTGGACGGCAAGGACAATCGTGGCTCCTGCCGTGGGTCGTTGAAATTGAAAATCGCAATAAGAACGACTGGGATCTCTTGCCGTTCTGTACACCTGAGAACCCCATCGCTGCTGCGGGCGATCTCGCCGACGCTTGGTGGCCCAGTTGCGCGGGGTGCCGTCTGGACTGCACAGCGTTCGCCTGGCCAGTCAAGCGGCGTTGTTGTTCACAATTTTCGTATACAAAGCGAGCTGCATGGAGGCTAGGACGTAAGAGACTGGCTGTGACGGTGCTCTGCGTAGAACTTCTTGGTTGGTGACTCTTGGATCAAGCGGACATTGTATGCCCAGCAAGCGCCGCAAGCGCCTGTAGTGGAACGCATCGAACCGGACACGCTCAGCACGAAGTAGCCACACAGAGTCCAAGGAGAACATCAACATGTTCAACACGCAGGGTTCGTACATCTCGAATTTGCACGCCATCCCGACTGACGAGTGGGACCACATTTTTTCGTAAATTGTTGAATGCGCTGGTCGCTTCTCTGATTCGCCTTGACAGCTCAGATGCAACCTTCCTGTTGCAAGTGATAAGCCCGCTCAAATATACTGCTTCTCTCACAGATTTTCTGGCCCGGGCGCGAAATGCCGAGTCCAGTCGAGATTTGTGTATGGGCGGTCTTGTCCCAGTTCAGTTCCAATCCATATTTATTGCACCTCTCGAGCATGGCGTTGAGAAGCCGTTGGAGATTATGTGAGCGTTGCGAGGCTAGTGAAGTGTCGTCAGCACAACGAACGTCTCGTGCAACCACGAATTCCAGGTCTTCTTGAAAATCCGTCTGGTTGAACACGTCGTGCAGACTGATTTCTTGCACGGCCATGAAAAGGTACCGAGATAATGGTCATCCTTGGGCGATGCCTGCATGTTCGGCACTTTCTGCGGATGGTCCAGTGTGGTAGTGACTGAGGAAGCACCGTTTCTCGTATATTGCCTGTATCACACTGACCACTTCCACGGGCAATCCAAAGCGCTTCAGGACTTCGCACATCGCGCTTGGTTTCGTCCTGTCAAACACCTTCGCCCAATCCAACATCAAAAGCAACGTCCCGCCTGAATTGCTGATGCGCGCGGTGTCACGAGAGCAATGAAAAAAGCTCTGGCGAAGCTGCAGCAGCAGGCGGTGTGAATCGCGCGGCCTCTGACCCCTCCGCCAGCGCCTCACCCCCCCGCCGCTCGAATGGCAACGGCAGGGTGCCTCTCGGGACTCGGGGCGACTGGCCATGGCCTTGCAAGGAGTGGCGCGCGGCTTCGACCAGCTTGGCGCCAAGCGCCAGCTGGTGAGGGCGCCGGCCCAGTGGCGGCCAGCTCTGACAAAGCAGCGAGCCGACGAGGAGAGTACCTGCGGAAGGTCAGGCTGGGGAGGGCATCGAGCGACCGAATGGCGTTCTGAGTTCCAAAGGGGGCAGCTGGCGAGTGGCCCGAGTGGCAAGGGCTGGCTGAGTTCGCCGCCGCATGTCGGCGTTGACGCCAATGCAGCTTTGCTGCAGTCCTGGCTGCCAGCCGTACAGGAGCGGGGCGCAGTCGGCCACGTGCAGCATCGGGCCAATTCGGGACTGCAGGGCCAAAGCGGAGTCCCGAAGCTGCGCCTTCGGGACGGTTTGGCGCCGCCCTTCTAAACCGCAGGCCGCGCTGAATTGGCCGCCGGAGCCGTCTTCAAAAACTACCAGCCTGGACTCGATTGGCCAGCCTCGGGCCGTAAGATCGGCCTCCAGTGGTCGCTCTGAGTCGCCCCCCCCCCCCGCCGCCCACGCCGCCCCCCCCGCCCGTCCGAGAGAGAGGGGGGGGGGGGGGGGCAAGGGGGGCGGGCCCCCGGGCCAGAGCGAAGACGTCTGCCCGCGGCCCGCTCGGAAGGTCAGATGCCTCATGGGCAGAATTTCCCCGATTGCAGGGGCGCCCCCCGAATCCTATGATGCAGCATTTCTCTGGCCAGTCTGCCTCGGGGACACAGAGGTGAGGCGTTATGCCCTGATTCGATTTGCTTGTCCCATGGCCACTGGCCTCCAGAGACGACGATAACGAACTGACCTGCGTTGTCATGCGAGCCGTTCTGAACCGCGCGAGAACGCCCTTGGCGGATGGCCGCGAAGTCGGCTCCTTTATACAGAGAAGAGCCGTGTTGATGAGAGGCAGCAGGGGCCCACTACCCCAGGCAGTATCTTCGCGAACATCTTCGAACAACTCAGAGACATCGGACACGCTGTTTGGCCGGGCCTCTCCTGGCGGAGGGTCGGGGAACCGTCAAATCTCGTGCTCGCGGCCGACGGGGCGTCTCCATTCAGTGGCCGTGACTGGCTGCTAGCTAAGGTCCAACGACGTGGTTTGCACGGCCCCGATGGGGCCTCGCACGCGGGCCCACTTGTTATTGGCCATGTGCCCGAGCTTGGCCCGAACGTGGCTCCAAGCGTTGGCTGCCCGCTTGTGGGGCGAGGGCGTGGGCGACCATGGCGCGCCGAGCCTGAAGCAGCTGAACGCGCGAGGGGGTGGCGGGGCCCTCGTCCACGAGCCAGGCTGCCAGAAGCGGCGTGGGGCACCCGCCAGGGCCTCTTCCTGCCGCAGCTGACGTGGCCTGACGTCTCAGGATGGTGACGGCGGAGGGAGGGGCGCCCGTCGCGGGGTGCCTTGGGGGGGGGGGGGGGCTCCCACGGTAGAACGAGCCCCTTATCAAGATGTCAAGCATTTCGGCATGCCCGCGAATCCTGTGGACGCGACCTGCGGCCTGTGGACCACCCGTTGAGCTCCGCCCGCGATGTCGCACCTGAGGTCGACAGCATGCGGGACTCGAGTGAGAGGCCAGCCCGTCGCCTTGAGAGCCCCCATCCAAGTCACGTCCGATGGACTCCGACACAGAGACCAATTCGGTCTTACCCGATGCCAGCGACTATTGTCGGGCAGCCGATTGGACGAGATGCGACGTCACCAAGACCAGCTGGGTCCGACCAGAGCCTGCCGTGCCTTCACTGCGCGCGATAGTGCCATCGACGAGTTTCCAAAGTCCTACGAGAGGGGCCGACCGGGCACAGGCTCTGTCGTGAGCGGCCTGCCAGATCGGGCACACCAGCGCTTTGGCCAACTTGACCCCGTGCCCCGAGCCAGCCGCGATCGAGCGGCCTGGGCGCGCAAGATCGCTCGCGCTGGTCCTGGGCGTCGAGACCCTCGGATCCAGGAAGCGCTGGGCCACTCGGAGAGCCACCGCAGGTGGGAACCCTCGGGCCGTCGAGGCCTCCACGAGCTTCCTGGGGTTCACATTGTCGTGGGACAGGCCGACCAGGGTCGAAGGGTCGACGACTTTTTCATTGCAGTGCCCCGGACTTGGCCCGACGCTCGCTTGATACCAGCGATCTATAATGCTGGGTCGGGTGCTATTCACTCTGGCGCCACCTGCCGCTTTCGGGCTCCTGCGACAGATCGTGAGCTGCTGCTGCGAGGGCCAAGTGCCTGCCCGTTCAACCGCATTCAGCGCGCTAGCAAACTGCTGGCGGCCTGCGCTGGGCAATCCCTGGATGTCCAGCGGGCTGAGCGAGTCGCATCCTCTCGTCTCGGAGCCTGGCAGGTTCTGGATGATGGTATCGACCTGCTCCATCTCCAGAAGGGGCTACTGGCTCGGCTTGAGCTGCGGCCCGCAAGCGGCCGTGCCATACAGCAAGTCCGAGCGCGTGCAAGGCGTATCTTGCCAGCGTGGCTACATGCGATTTCTCAGTCTTGTGTTGTATCGCGGCCATGGGGTCAGAGGGAGGGCCGTAGTCTGCAGCAGCCTCCTTTACAAGCTTGTGCAACATCTGGGCTTGGTCCGTCAACGCTCCTGAGCCCAGCGGATAAAGGCGTGCCCAGCAGCGTCGAGACTGCGAGAAAAGGCTCGCTTGGCCCACCGCGTGTCGTCCACAGCTTGCTCCAGGTCCTCGGTTTCCGCCCCGTGCCTCGTAGCCCGTCGAACCCACCCGGCCCAAATCTACACATCCTCTGTCGTGGCGCTTGCCGAACGTAAGGGCTCTAGACTTGTTCAGGCCCTCATCTAGCATGAGGTCGATGGTCGCAACGTCACTGTCCTGCTGAGCCTCGTCGGAGCCCCGTCTCGAGGCGAGGAGTCGGACGGCCCCCGCCTCCAGGGTCACCACCACTCCGTCACGGGCGACCTCGTGCGGGCACGCCCAGGCGACGGCTGCAAGCGAGCCCAATTGAGCGTAACCTTCTTGGCGCGCCCAGGGCAGTGGGGCCTCATGCACTCGGCTAGGCCTGCAGGATGATGTTCTCCACCGTGCTGACCCACGACGCGAGAGCTGCGACGTCTCGGCCAAGCAGCCCACGACCAGGACAGCTCATGCCCGCCCGATCAGCTCGGACACGCTGGCAGATCGTCGCGCTGCTCCGGTCTCCCAGATCTACTGATCGAAGTGGAAGGGCGTGCAGACGGCGTCCTCAGGTGGCGCCGCGGTCACTGAGTCCGCCAGGTCGTCAGATGCCTCATGGAGCCTGGGGTCGATGGCCTCGCGCCGCTTGATACGCATCTCGGCCAGCCGTCTCGACCTCTTGATGTCGGCCTGCGGATCCCGAGTTGGGCGAAACCTCAGTTGTAATGTAACCCCTTGGGCACCTCCAGCACCTGATGCCACCAGGCGTCGTGGCCTCTGGGAGGAGGAGATCGGAGGAGCAGGAGCTCGGAGGAGCTCGGAGGAGCTCGGAGGAGCTCGGAGGAGCTCGGAGCAGGAGGAGGACGAGATCGGAACAGGAGGAGGAGGAGGAGGAGGAGGAGGAGGAGGAGGAGGAGGAGGAGGAGGAGGAGGAGGAGGAGGAGGAGGAGGAGGAGTTCGGAGGAGGAGGAGTTCGGAGTAGGAGGAGGGCGCCTTCCCACCACCACGGGCGCACGGGATCCTGGCCCGGCCCAGGCCTCCCGGGAGATCCTGCCGGGCCTCGGGGCTGCGGGTCCTCAGCCTGCTTGAAAAGTCGGTACGGAACATTCTCGCCGTTTTTGCTTCCCAGGGGCCCTCACTAGGCCACGGGGCCGTCAACAAACGACTCGGGGTGAAAAGCTGGCCCCGGGGAGCGGGTCGGGACTTTTGTGGACCCCGTTTTGAAGGAATCAACGCATCGGACCTGGGCGGATCGGCACCCTTGGCACCCTGCCTTCGAATGGCAGAACCAGTATAGCACAAAGTCTCGGATGTCCGCGCGTAGTTTTTTGGTCGGCGCTGGACCTCCCCCAGCGGCGCCTTCGTCGCCGCACCTTTTGGCTCTTCTAAGATCGGCACCCTGGGCACCGAAACTCGACTTCGCGAAACGATCGTGACGGCCAGTCTTTCCTTAGTTTGAGCCGGGGGCCCATTGCGGAGCCCAGGACGAAGAGTTCGGAAGTTCCCAGGGCCCCGCATTTCGTGGGTATGCTGTGGGGGGATCACCCCAAGGTGGAGTTAGGGAACGAACCCAGCTGTATGCTCGCATTTCCTTATTCCAGGTGACGTTTGGAGCGATCTTCCTCTGACCCCACATCTGCTCCTACCACCCTACCCCACTTTTACGTCCCCTCGAGCACGGAACAAGAGTACAGCAGGTTCGCGCCGCGTTGACGCGGACGTGAGGATCTTTTGTAGCCCTTCCATCCTGACCTCATCTTTCTGTTCCTCCGGGCCAGTTCAGTAGTCCGTCTGTCCTGGTCGTGATCATTTCTTTGCCGCGTCTGCTCCTGCGTCGTGCTGGGCTTGCTCCGACCGCCGCGCTCTGTGCGGGGACGTATCAGCGACTCCAGGGCTTGTTCTTATCACAGGCCATGGGTTCACCGATGTGTTCGGCCGATGCAGTAGCGTTGCAATCTTGCGGACAACATGAGGACGAGGAGACCACACAGACGGTCAGGCATCTAAGCACCATGGTTTCGTGCCCACCTGTTTGGAGGAGCTGCGACGAGGATTGGTGGTTGTCATCTCGCTGCTTGCGCTGGTGGTGCTGCCGATTCTGCTTTTCGCCATCTACCAGGGAAGCAGGTTTGTGCAAGGCATGGCGCCACCACCCGAGCTGGTGCTGCTACCGCTGCTAATTGTAGTGCGGTTCATATGACTCTCCTATCAGTCCCCTCCCTTGACGAAGACAAGCGTAGTGCGGATTTTGAGACGGGTGTGACGATACGTGGATACGTGACGACCGTGATCGTTTCAGGATGTGATGGCGATGCTCACAAGGGCTTCAGCGACAACGACGCCATGTTGGATGCTGGCAAGAAAACGGTGATGCAGAGGGTGCTGCGGATGGTGATGATGAGTGGCGACGATGATGATGACGACGGCGGCGTTGATGATGCGGTGGCGATTTCGCTTCGGATCGCGGTTCTGCCGCTCAGGGCCGAGGAAGGCGACATGGGGGTCAGTTTGCCCTCGGCCGTCTTGGGACGCAGCGGCGGTGGTCCCTCCTCGAGGCCCGGAGGGAAGGACGGCAGGGACGGCGAGCGGCGTGCCTCGGCTTCGCAGGGGCAGCGCCGCGCCACGCCCCCCGGTCCACGGAAGCTCGTGGGCGTGCCTGGGCGAGCGGTGGGCCTCGGCCTTCTGCACGTAGGCGGCGCGCCTCGGCGCCCGCAGCGTGGACAGCGATGCTCTCCTCCACCCGGGGAGGCCAGGGAGTCGCCGCTGCGGCACGTTCTAATTACCACGTCCGCTCCTGTGGCACGCCTAGAGGGCGGGTGTGATGATCCCCTGCGCCAGCGTGTCCAGCTCACTTGCGAGGAAAAGGGCAAGGGCGGTCTTGTAGCAGGGATGCTTGCCGAATCCCCATTCGCATTTCGGACGGTGGCATCGCAGGGATGGCACCGTCGTTGCGCTGTATATTGACAAAACTGACGGTGGCATCTTGTCGCTGGGTTGCCGTCTTCGACTTGTTGTTCGTGAACTCGTGAAGCCGGAGGATTGAGCAGCAGCACCGGGACCGCCAGCAGGGCTACCCCGGGCGAGGGGGACCACGCTGCCTCCGCGAGCTGGAGATCGGGATGCCTCGAGCGGGGCTCCAAAAAACTGCGACACCGCCACCACGAGTGCCCTCCGCTGCTCCTTGTAACGGTGGAGTTTGTGCCGATTCTCCCCCGCTCCTGTGAAGTGGGCGACGTGCCGCAGCCTCTGCATGTCTCGACCTTTCCCCGGGGCACTCTTTTATTCCGTACTGTTTGACGCCCCCAGGGCTCGGATATGGCCCCCGCAGACCAACAGCTGTGACAAAGCTTCGGCGCCGCTCGACTGATCCGAGTCGCCAGAGCTAGGGTCTCCTCAAAAATGGTTTGCCGGACTTCTCACGGGGTGCGTTGTGCCCAGCATGTTGAAGCGGATGCAGCCGTAGCCACGAAGGCGTTTCAGGAGGGTTCAAGTACGCCCCAAAGTTTAGATCTCACATCCTCGAACCTCGTCTCTCCTCGACCCTCGATCTTCAACCCTTCCGAGTGGCGCAAGTGCGCTCAGGGGAGGCGGGGCCGAGAGCAGCGGCCGCCGCTCGGCGCCTCCCCCTCTCCTCCCACGACGCTCCCGGGGACATCGGCGTGGTGCGGGCCCCCCCCCCCCCCCCCCCCTCCCCCCCCATCCCCTGCTGGGGCGCAGGAGGAGGAGGGTCAGCGCTAACGGGGGTCTGCCAATCCCCTCTTGTCCCATCTGGCTGGCCCGGGCTTGGGAGCAGTGTGGAGCTGCCCCCCCCCGCTCCTCCCGTGACCCGGATTTGGGAGCTGCTTCGTGCCCAGCCCAGGTTCCCGGCCCTGGCCGACCCTGGTTAGCTCTGACCGGGTCAGCGCGTCCCCTCGATTCGGTGCCCCACAGAGCCAGGCTGCTTGCTGACGCTGAGCCTGCCAGGAGGACGTGGAAACACTGCTCCTGCTCGTGTCTTACCAAACCCCTCCAACCCAACCCGAAGTCCCAGACCCGCCCAGATTTCGGGTTGGGGGGTGTACGGGTTCTACTGCGTTTTCTCGATGTTCCGGGACGTCCCCCCCCATTGGAAATTGGCAGGCCCAGTGGCGACTTCGGGTTGGGTTGGGGTGGCTTAGTGGGTGGTCAGGGAAGGCAGGCCCCGGCCCTCCCCACATCGACCTGGGCCTCCAGCTTTGAGGAGGCCCAGTCTGCGGATCCGATGGCGATCTGCAATCGTCGCCCGACTGCCCTGCGAGAGGCTCGCGGGTGAGTGGCCGCTGAGCTTGGTTCTTGGCGCTCGCTCCCTCGCCCCTCTCCGCATCCGCCTCCCGCTTCCTCTTTCGCGCCCCTCCTCCCTCCCTCCCTCCCTCCCTCCCTCCCTCCCTCCCTCCCTCCTCACATCCCCCTGCATCCATGTCCTTGCTGAAGCTAGGATTCTCCTCCGATGGCTTCCTGACCTTCCACTGCGCCCTGCGTCCGCCCCCCCTTTCCAGGGTAGTTCTGAAGACGGACTGGCCAGGGCCGAGCCAGACTGGCGCGAGCCGGTCGTTTTCTGAGCCGGAATCGGATTGAAACGGTCTTCTGTTTGCCCTGGCCGCAATCTGACCCTAAGCGGACTAAGTCCTGTCTTTGTTCGTCCTTTATTGCATTGAACGCCATTGAGGGGGCAGACACCGCCGACCCACCTTTTCTGGATCGAGGCCCTGAGTAGGGCTGGATTGCGCCCAAAACTTTAGAAGAATCCGAAAGGGCTCCCAAAATGCCCGAGGCCTGGGAAGGCAGCTCGCGCCCTCTCGCCTCTCTGCCTCAGGTGCTCAAGAGGCCTGCAGGGCACCACGTAAGTGTACATCTGATTGCCGCGGTTGAAGGCGACGCAGAGTCGTAGAGGTGTAGCCATAGTGGCTTGTAGGCGACAAGGCTTACTTTTCGAAGGCAGCGATCGCGGCAGGGGCACGCAGTCACTGAGGAATCGTTTGGACAAGGCTTGCGCGGGGTATCGGACTGCGCGCACGCGTTTCCAGGAGTCTCGGGCTTGGCATGAGAAGAGATGAAACAGAGATATTTGAGGCTGGCGCCGAAGCCGTGGAGGAGCACAGGGCCACAGACCGCCGGCCTACGTTTTTGGGGAACGTGGAGAGTCTTCCAGGCTCGGTCGGGTAAAGGGACGGCAATACTGAATTTACCCCAGAGTGAGAGAGGGGGTGGGCCCCACAGGGTCTCCAAAAACGCCACAACAATTGCAGACCACAGGGGGATAGGGGGGGTCTAAGACGGCCCCAGTGGGTCTTTTACCACCAAACTTGAATTTGAAATGATCCCAGGGGGTCGAAGGCGACCCTGGAGGGCTTGCAGAAACGACGGGAAGCTGCCGAAGAGGGTTCGAGGAGCTTGCGGAAAACACCGAAAAGGGCAGCCAAAGGTTCAGAACACTGCGGACGAAACTGAAGAGGGATACGGAGTGGCAGAAGAGAACACCCCAAGTTAATTTGTCGCTCCTGGAAGAGCTTCCGAGGGCTCTCAGGGGGCGCCCCAGTCGGCCGAAAGAGGCGCCAAGAAGGCGCCCAGATGGCCGAGGAGGGCCCCGAGATGCTGTGAGGACGGCCGCGGAGAGCATCCGCAGGGTGGAAGCTGGCCGCAAAAGCCCGCAGAGTTGCAGGGAAGCTCCAAGAAAGGCGCAATGAGAAGCCCGAGACAGCCAGAGTCGTCAAACTCTCATGGTTTTTACATGCTTTTTGCTTGTTGGGGTTTCCTGGGTTATGTGAGTCGAAGAGACGTTGAGAGGCAACCAGAACGGCCGAAGGGAGACGGTCAAGACGAGGCCAGCAAGGGCCCGAGAGGCGCCCCAAACCGGCACAGTGGGCTCCCGGAGGGGTCTTTGAGAGCGCCCGGCGGCGCCCAGAAACAGAGCACGTGAAAGGGGAGCCGTTGTGAGGCAGAAGTGGCGGCCAGAGGGCGGCCAGTCCGACTGCCCCAGAAGGCGCCAATATGGCTCAAGAGAGCTCAAGCAGAGATTCGAGGCGCACCTAGATTGTGGGTCAGAGTCCTCACGGATGCTTCTTGGGGTCTCTTCGGATGGCTCTCGGGAGCCTCTGGGGAGCAGTTCTGAGGCCTCTGGGGAGCCTCTTGGGGGCTTTTTGGGGACCTCTTCGGGCTTCCCCGATCCTGTTGGGGGTTTTGCGGGCCTCTTGTGTGGCCTCTTGTGGGGCCTCTTGGGGCCTCTTAGGGGGCTAACTATTGGGGACCTCTGGGAGCTTCCTGGGCGCTTCTTGGGGCCGAGAGCTCGAAATGTCCGTTCGGGTTACCCCTCTGGGCCCCTTGTACGGGACGCTGATTGGGCTTACCGCGTCGAACTGGCGTTTCAAGAACGAGCAGCGGCTGAGCTGGAAGCGTCGCCCCTGCGCCGCTTGGCGATGCTCAAAGATGCACTGACGCCTGTGGCCAAAAAACCTCGCCAGGGAGGCAGCCCGCGGACACCCAGCCGAAACAGCTGAGGACAGGGTCGGGGTGACGATGCAATTTCTGAGGGCTGTCGAGGGCGAGCACGTGGGGCGCGTAAGCCGTTGCGCAGAGCGCTACCCTCACTTGGCCAAGCTGATGGACAATCCGTGCTCGCCCCAGCTGCACGCGGCTGGGCGTCTCCAGGCCGTCCGGGACCACGCAGTGGAGCTTGCCCGCGAGCACGCGGTGTCCGAGCTCCAGCGGCTCCGAGCGGACCTCCCAGGGCTAGATGCCCACCAGGCCGCCGTGCGGCGCAGCCGGAACTGGCAGTTGCTCGCAAGGCTGGCACCAGGCTGCCGGTCCCTCCGGGCCGTGCTCAGCCGCGCAGGGGAGGTGCTCACGCAGCCTGCAGCCATGGCCGACGCCCTCCACGAGCATTAGGGGCGACTGTCAGCGCGCGGCCCACGGACAGGCGCCTCCGCCGGCAGTTGTTGCAGAACGAGCGGACTGCCCGTGCAGGGCAGGGCGCGCCAAGACTGCCGGCGGCTCGCGACCCGCGTTGGCACCTCCGCCTGAGCGACGTGCGGCACGCATTGGATCACGCGCGCCGTCCACTGCGCCCGGCCCAAATGGGCTGCCTTTCGCGTTGTGGAAGCGGCTCGACCCGCTGGCCGCGGAGGGCTTGCGCGGCGCCTACACGCAATTGAGCAGCCCAGGGGCGAACGAGGCCATCATGAGGGATCTGCCGATCTACAACGACAGTTTGATGGTCTTCATGCCGACGACGGCGACTGGAAAAGGGCCAGACGGAGTCCTTCACTACGTTGCCAGCGACACTCGGCCCGTGAGCCTCGTCAACACGGATAACAGGATGCTCGCCGGGGCTGTTCGCCACCGGATCGAGCGTCTCCTTGAGCAGATCGTCTTTCCAGAGCAACGCGGATTTGTCGGCTGCCGCCCCCTGCTCGCTAACGCCAAGCAATGGAGGTCACCGCGCTCACGGCGCCAGACGGAGCGGCTGTATTCTTCGACTTCGCCGCGGCTTTCCCCAGCGTGAGTCAGGATGGAGTTTCTCCTCGAGGTCCTCGCGGACTCGGGGCTCCCAGCGACTGTCTTGCGCTACGTCGTCGCACTGTACTACAAGAGCGGGTGCAAACTGGTCGTCGGGGGAGGGCTGCGCGAGGGCTTCCTGGTGACTTGCGGGCATCCGGCAAGTTTGTCCGTTGTCGCTGTTGCTCTTCGCCGTGGCCGCCGACCTCCTGCTGCGGCGACTGGGCCGCGAGTTCCCGACAGCTGTGCGGCGTGCCCACGCGGGCGATCTGGCATTGGTCCTCCCGCAGGGCGCTGCCGCCGCTGGCTCGCTGGAGGCGCTCTTCGACGAATGCGCCGCCATGTCGAGCCTCCGCTTCGACGCCAGCAAGACTGTCTGGGTCCAGCTCCGGACGGGCGACCCCGTCAGCGCGTGCCTAGATGCGACGGCGGGCGCGCCCTCTTGGAGCGGAGTCGGATTCGCGCATCGCTCGAAATACCTCGGGTTCGTTTTGGGCCCAGGTCGCAGCGAGCGCATCTGGGGCGCTGCCTGCGCGAAGTTCAGGAAACGCGCCCAGAACTGGGGGCGCTCCGGAGGCGGGATGTGCACCATCACGGTGGCTTACTCGGTGTATGCGTTCTCGACGTTGAGTTTCTTGGCGTGGTTGGACGCTTCGCCAGCGCAGTGGCCCAGCTTGGAGGCTGAGGCGATGCAGTCGCTCTACCCGGGCCCATCCCGCTGGGCGCCACCAGCTGCCGCGCGCGGCCTGTCGCTCCTGGGCTTCCCCGCTTCGCTTCCGGACCTCCCCGTGGTGTCCCTGGCGTCGAAGTATCGGGTCTGCCAGTAGGAGGCGGCCTCAGCGGGCGGCCTCCGCGAGGCGGAGCGGGCTGCCCTGCTCCGCGAGGTGCGTCTCTTCCTCTCTCAGTCTCTGGGGCGTCTTGGCGCGTGGGCGAAATTGTTCGATCAGGCATTCGTCTTGCAGCTGGACGCTGCCCGCCGCTCCTTCGAGGCGCGCGGCCTGTCGCCCCCGCGAGTGGCCCGCGCCGCCAGAGTCAATGGCAGCGATCGGCAGCGCAAGGCGTGGCAGCGCAGTTGCGTTCGGCTCATCACGCCCGATCGCGCTCCCGAGCTACGTGCCTTCCTGCAAACGAGGTTATCGAGGTGGGAGAGCGGCTTCGCTGTGCAGACCATGGTGGGCCGGGTGCTGACGATGTTCCCCGCGGTGGCCCGGGCGTGCCCTCCGCGGGCGCTCGCCGCTTGCATCTGGTCAATCCGGAATGGCTGGATCACGAGCCGCCGCTTCCAGACGCGGTCGGCCTGCTGCTTCGGCTGTGCAGTCGGAGAAGATTCCATCGAGCATTACGCAGAGTGCCCGCACGTGTCCGCAGCAGTGTGCCGCGAACTGGGCCGGGCGCGCCCGACCACGCCAGAGCTGCGCCTGGCCAGTTCCTGTTGTTAGAGCTGGCGCACTCGGGGACGACTGCGCCAGAACTGCGACGACGTGCTCTGGCCACGTGCGGCGTGTAACTCACGCGCTGCTGGGTCCGCCACGCGGCTGCCAGAGGGCCGTTCGAGTGTCGCAACGCACTGAGGCTCAAACTCCGGGAGCTATTCTGATGATGCGTCCATGTTTTCGTTGTCATGCCCGCTGCTCTGCTCCAGGCAGTGCGCCGCAGGCAGCGTGGCGACCACCGTGGTTTGCAGCGCCGCCCATGTCGATGAGGTATATGTCTCACCTCTCTCTCTTCCCCCTGCCTGTCCTCCGTCGTCTGCCTCCTGGCCCTCCCTCTCCCTCCTAATCGTGGTGCCGATCTGTTTGTTGGAGCCAGCAGTCGAGTCTGCGGCGGTGGAGGCCCCGAGCGCTCGACTCGAGCGTGCAGCCGCCCTCCTCCCCTCCCTTCCTCCGTCCTCCGCCTCTTCCCTCCGCCTCGTCCCTCTCTCTCTCTCTCTGGATGTTGGTGTCTATCTGTGTGAGAGAGAGAGAGAGAGAGAGAGAGAGAGAGAGAGCCAGCAGGTGTTCCCGCGGCTGCGGAAGGCCCGTGCGCTCGATTCGAGCGTGCAGTCGCCTCCACCCCTCCCCTTCGAAACCGGCAGGTGGTTCCGCGGCTGTGGAGGCCCCGAGCGTTCTTATTTAGCGTGCAGTCGCCTTCAACTCCTCCTGTCCTCCGTCCTCTGCCTCTCCTCCTCGCCTCCCCCTCTCCCAGGATCTTGGCACGGCGTGCGCCAGGGTGGCCGCGCTTGTGCAGAAAATTGGGCCATGCGCCAGCTGCGCGAGGGGGTGGGCCACCGACGTGCCGCCCGGTCTCGTTTGCCGCTCCCTGCAGGGAGCCGCTGCTTGCCCGCACTGCCTCGTTGGCTTGCCGCCTCCACGGCATGGCCGTGTGGACAGCCCCATCCTCTATTCAGTCTATCAGTTGCCACCTGGGTGCAACTCTTTGCCTTGCCTGTCTCACTCCGTTGGGACACCCGTGCACGGCATTCACAGTTCAGCGTGCTCGATCGCAGATCCTCGGAGCTGGGAGGGTCATGCAGGCAGCATCCTGCTTTTGGACGTACCAGCATATCTTCGATTTCAGGCTGGTCCCCGGTTGACCGTCCAGACTGTCACGGCGGATGCCCACTACTAGATGATACGATCTGCGGGCCGTAATTCGTGACATTTTCGTTGCGTGCCCCCGCCTCTGTATCATGGGCTCTATTTGTCAGGACGCCTTATTGCATCTGCATTGGCAGCGTTGACTCTGCTTTGCGCTCTGTTTGCACTTGGCCCGTGATGCGAACGGCACGCGCACGAGCTACATGCATGTGGATGTTTGCGAGGGAAAAAATTGGTGGGCCATGTGGGGGCCCATTTGGAGGCTTTTTGGGCCGCCTTGGAGCGATTTTGGGGCCTGTTGGGCCGTCCAGGACGGTCAACAGCACAAGAAGGCGTTACCGCTAAAATCGTCCAACAGTCCAAGCGCAATTAATGACTTTTGTGCTCCCAGGGCCTTTCGAAGCCATCTTGGAACCCTCCTGGAGCGTCTTGGGCGCCTCTCGGACCGTGTTGGGACCAACGTGGGCCATCTTGGAACGCTCTTGGTCTGATGCCGTGGGGCCTGCCACCCATTTGGCGACTCATTGGGGCGCTCCAGGGCCCCCGAGGCCGCGCCCAGGAGTTCAGGCATCTCTGGCCCGACCCTGCTGGGACCCTGCCCAGGACCTTGCCAGGACTTTTCTGTTTCTTTGCTTTCGTCCGGGAACCCCTAGGGGCCGCCACGCGAGCTCTAACCGGGGATTTAAGCACGCTTCTGGCCCGTTGGGCCAGCGAATTCCTCCTCCTCCCCCTCCTCCTCCTCCTCCTCCTCCTCCTCCTCCTCCTCCTCCTCCTCCTCTCTCTCTTCCTCTTCCTCTTTTTGTGCTCTCATTCTCTCCCTCTCGCTCTCTCTCTCTCTCTTTGTCTATCTCTCTTTTTGTGTTCTCTCTCTCTCTCTCTCTCTTTCTCTTCTCTCCCTATATATATACACACCTATACGACCACCCTTCGGGTGATAAGGAGGCTGTGGGTGGGGGAAGAGGGGGGTAACCAATGTCTGACGCAATCGATCTCACTATCGATCTCACTCAACGGGACACCACGGGACGCCACGGGCCACCACGCGACACCACGGGACACCACGGGACACCGCGGGACACCCCTCAATCTCACTATCGGTCTCACTATCGATCTCACTCAACGGGACACCACGGGACACCACGGGCCACCATGGGACACCACGGGACACCGCGGGACACCCCTCAATCTCATTAGCGGTCTCATTATCGATCTCACTCAACGGGACACCATAGGACACCACAGACACCACGGGACACCACGGGACACCTCGGAACAACACATCGATCTCACTATCGATCTCACTATCGATCTCACTCAACGGGACACCACGGGACACCGCGGAACACCACGGGACACGTGTCGATCTCATTATGAATCTCACTATCGATCTCATTTTTTGGGACACCACGGGACACCATGGGACACCTGTCGATCTCACTATCGATCTCACTATCGATCTCACTCAACGGGACACCACGGGACACCACGGGACACTTCGGGGCACCACATCGATCTCATTATCGATCACACTATCGATCTCACTATCGATCTTACTATCGATCTCACTCAACGGGACACCACGGGACACCTCGGAACACCACATCGATCTCACTATCGATCTGACTATCGATCTCACTCAACGGGACACCACGGGACACCGCGGAACACCACTGGACACCTGTCGATCTCATTATGAATCTTGCTATCGATCTCATTTTTTGCGACATCACGGGACACCATGGGACACCTGTCGATCTCACTATCGATCTCACTATCGATCTCACTCAACGGGACACCACGGGACACTTCGGGGCACCACATCGGTCTCATTATCGATCTCACTATCGATCTCACTATCGATCTTACTATCGATCTCACTCAACGGGACACCACGGGACATCTCGGAACACCACATCGATCTCACTATCGATGTCACGATCGATCTCACTCAACGGGACACCACGGGACACCACGGGACACCACGGGACACCGCGGGACACTGCGAGCCACCGCCGGACGGACGGACGGGCGGGCGGGCGGGGGAGAATTATTGGTCTTGACTTCACCCTAGCAGTGGCGGACACCTCGGGACACCACGGGACACCACGGGACACCGCGGGACACCGCGAGCCACCGCCAGACGGGCGGGAGGGGGATAATCATTCGTCTTGATTTCACCCTAGCAACGGCGGACATCACGGGACACCACGGGACAACACGAGACACCGCGAGACACCGCGAGCCACCGCCGGACGGGCGGGGGATAATCATTTGTCTTGACTTCGCCCTACCAACGGCGGACACCACGGGAGACCACGGGACACCACGGGACACCGCGGGACACCTCGAGCCATCGCCGGACAGGCGGGGGATCATCATTTGTCTTGACGTCGCCCTAGCAACGTCCTCTAGCTCGCCCACGCAGCTTCGTCTCGCTCGCACGCACGACACGAACGAAATGAAAGGATTTCCCGGTTGGGGGTCTCCGTTCCACTGCGATCTCAACCCCCCCAACCTCCGATACACCTATATATATATGTGTATATATATATATATATTTGTATTCCCTCTTTTTTGATCCCATCGAGGGCTTCTCGCGCTGATCTACTTCGTGTTGATCCTGATTGCGTGGGAGGCCCCAGCAGAGACGCCCAAAGCATTCGGCAGGGACAGGATAATGAGAAAGGCGGATGAGGGAGGAGGGGGAGGAGGCGGAGGAGGAGGAGGAGGAGGAGGAGGAGGAGGAGACGAAGGATGACGATGATGCTTATGCTGATGCTGATGGTGATGATGATGATGCTGCTGATACAGATGATGATGCTGCTGATGATGATGATGATGATGAGGATGAGGATGAGGATGAGGATGCTTATGATGATGATAATGCTGATCATCATGGTGACGATGATAATGACGATGATGATGGTGGTGGTGATGCTGCTGCTGATTATGATGATGATGCTGCTGATGATGATGATCATGATGATGATGATGATGATGATGGTGATGATGATGATGATGAGGAGGAGGAGGAGGAGGAGGAGGAGGAGGAGGAGGAGGATGAAGACGAGCAGTAGACGGAATATAACAATGAGGAGGAGAAGGTGGGAGCAGTGAAGAGAGAGAGGAGGGGTATGCGGAGTTCGGAGGATGATGATGGTGGTGGTGATGATGAGGAACAGGGTGAGGATCACGCGCAGCAGGAGCAGGAGGAGGAGGATAAGGAATGTGAGGAGGACGAAGAGGCGAGCGGAGGAGGGGAGACGACCCCCAGTCCTACGTGGTCATGCACACGGTGGTTATGCGCGTGCCGGCGCTCGTGGTGCTGCCGGTGATCATGAAGAGCCTCCTCATCGCGACCTCCCTTCAGGCTCGCTATACAATGATGCTGATGGTTATGATGCTGATGGCTGCTGCTGCTGCTAATCATGGTGACCATGACCATTCTGAGTATGATAGCGCTGATGATTGTGATGTTGACGACCGTTGCCCTCGACCTGGCAGTGGCAGAGGTGGTTTCGCTGCGCCACCCGCCGGGAGAGGGGCAGCCAGCAGCGGCAGTCGAGATACCCTTCTTGCCTTACAGACCTCGGAGTCGATCCCGAATAAGAATGATGGCGTAGACGACAACGACAATGACGACCGGGATGATGATGACGACGACGATGACGACGATGATGCGAGGAGGAGGAGGCGGTGGAGGAGGAGGAGGCGGAGGAGAGGGAGGGAGGGTCGGTCGGACTCGGCATTGCAGCAGTCTGCGCGCCGTTCTGCTGATGGGCTCACACCCCGTGAGCCAGGGGCAACGTAACTCTTATTCCGCACGCCATCCCCTCAAAACGAGGAGGGGCACCCAGCCCTGAGCCTGAGCTTGCCATGGGGCACCAGGCCCGCCCGGCACAGACCAGGAGCAGGGGCGGCGGCGGAAAGGCGCAAGCCTCAGAAGCGAAGCAAAAATACAAACAAATACGAGGGGGACGGTGAAAGCAGCAGGAGGAGGGAGGAGAAGGAGCAGCGACCGCAGCAGCAGCAACAACGACGCCACCGCCGAGCGGCGGCGCGCCCCCGTCAGGGGAACGATGATAACGATGTACGTCGGGCTCATGCGGTGGAGCCTCTAACCGCACGGTGGAGCCTCTAGCGAAAGCAGCAGCGTCGTCGTCGGAGTCGGAAGCAGGTACTCGAGCTCGTGCAACTGGTGCTAGTAGCGCACCAATCAAAACGCGCGGCCAAAATCTTGCCTCCAAACGATTCCTTCCCTCAGCTGACGGAGGGAAGGGAAAGGGCCTGGCCGCGCCGATGTTATGTCGGTCGGTCGCGGACCTGGGCCTGGCCAGGAACGATCGTCCAGCAGGGTAGGCGACGAGGGCGGCAGGCAGCGGCCTGAGGCGATAGCCCCAATCAATGGGAGAACCCAATTTCATGCCGCAATCGTCGCTCGACCGCGACCGCGACCGCGACCATAATTCACGCCCGTCAGCGTCAGCTTCACGATAGGTCCCTCCATGGTCGAGCCTGGCGCCCCCGACGGTGCGACGATGGCCCCAGAGTGGAGTCGAAACTGTGTATAGGTGGCGCCGTGGGGCTTGGACCGATCTAACCGTATGTATGCCCTGGCGGAGCGTTGTGCAACAAGATAACAACCAAGATGTCCTGGACGCCGTCGCACGCGGATGGGCTGGGACAGCCGCCTCTGGCCGGGTTGACGTCGCCACACATCTGGCCAGGTTAACGTCACAAATCCATAAGCAAGAGCAGTAAGAGACACCACCAGTGGAGGAACGACACCGTGTTTGCAACATGCAGATACCATGGACATTCGTGACACGATTCGGGAGGGAGGGAGGGAGGGAGGGAGGGAGGAGGAGGAGGAGGAGGAGGAGGGAGGATGGAGGAATGGGAGGGGGAGGAAGAGGAGGAGGGGTTGAAGGAGGAGGAGGAGAGTGGGGAGGAGGGAGGGATGAAGGGAGAATGAAAAAGAGGAGGGACATCGGCCAGACAGGAATCTCTTCGTCCCTCGCTTGGACATCGGCCAGGCGGAAAGGAATCTCGAGCATGGTGTACTTGAGACATAAGAATATCACTTTTGTAACCTCGGGTGCTGGTGAGATCCATCCGTGGTCCGTGCGAAGAAGTGTTGACTGTAATCACCCTCCTGTCGGACACGGTCCGGGTGCTCGAACCACACCCCAAGGAGATCTTGAGCCAATCTATTTTCGATCACCGCGTGCAGCAAATAGTTCGGACAAGGAAGGAGTTTCATAACTCGACGAAGTCCCAGCCGATGAGGAGGCAGCTCGCGCGTCGGTAGGTATACGACCACGCAGCAGCTTGCGACCAGGGCGATGCGTAGTCTGGCAGTCTGGCAACTCAAATCGAACATGTACATCCGACGCACTAACGCCTTTAGCACCGTGGACACCACAATCGCGAGCGTTAGTGCGACGCTTTGGGCGACCAACCCCAGTCCCATCAACAGTCGTCGTCTGAGCCGACGCTGCCCGCGTGGACTGGCTGTTCGTGGTCTGCTCTCTCAGGAGCTCCCGCAGGGCCGCGACGCTCGTGATGAGCTCCGCCCCATCTCCTGCCGCGTGCCCGCCAGTAGTCGGCTCGCTGGCAGGAGCACTGCTTAGAAGACAGTCAGCATGGCATCGGGGCATCGCGAGACCTGGGCCGACACAGCCCAGCACCACAACACACATCAACATCAACATCCTGTGCATCTGGCCGAGCCTTCTTGGAATAGTTACCTACTGCCTCTCCAGAGCGCTTGATGGCCGACCGCATCTCAGCTTAGGCGGCAGGGGGCTCGAATTCAAGCACGGCTCTGTAGAAGTCCTGAAGGTCAGCGAGGCGTCGTCATCACTTGGCACCGATTTGGCGTGTGCATTGGAGGCTGGGGAAACAGTTGCCGTTCCGCCTGCTCCCGTGGGCTCGGCCTCGGCAGCCCTACCCTTGCCCTCAACACCCTTGGCAGCCGCTGCCGCTGCGGCAGCCTGTCCAACGTCCGCACCTTGTCAAACTTTGGCTGGATGGACGTGGCCAGCGACTGGTCGACACCGATGTCCTGGACACTCCCCCCCGTCGGCCACGGAGAGGTCCTGGGCGGGAATTTTGGCACGCAACGAGTGGACCCCTGACTCAGGTTGTGGAGCAGCGGCGCCAGCAACACAACGCACCGCCGCTGCCTCAACCAACGCCTTTGATACTTCCACTACCGCCTTCCCAGCCTCGACGATGGACTCAGCAAGCTTAGCCGCCCGTCCCTGAAGCTTCTCCAAGACCTGTATGTAACGATCCTTCTTCTTCTCCAGCGCCGTGTACCTGCTCGTTAGCTGGTGCAACTGCGCTGCGATGGGTTTGCCTGCCAAGATCTTGGCGCGCAACTTCTCCTGCTCTGCTGCAAGCTGGCGCCACTGCTCCACCAAACAAGGTACCATGGGTGAGTCACCGATGGCCTTGAGGCCGGCCGTAACCTGCTCGAGCGCTGGCTTGTCATCACTTTCCGATTAGTCCACCTCCATCTCAGCCTGTGAGTCAGGCTTCTTGGACATGGATACCACCTGCTCCTTGAGCTTCGCAATCTCGTGGTCCTTAGCCTCGGAGACCTTCGATGAAGCCTTGCGGTCAGCGCGTGCCACGAAATTTGGAGGGTTGACCAGGCTGCTGCTTAAGAACGAAGAACCTTTGTCGACATTGCATCCTCTGCACACCTTAGCGTCGGCGTGGCTCCACCACCGCTCACCCGTCGTCTCGTGGCGGCACCACTTGCACAGCCACGGAGACGCATTCGAGAGACGCTGCTTTTGGAGCCCATTCTTGAATGGAAGGAACGGGAATGGGCCGCCAGAAGCCCGTGCAGTACTTGCAAAGTTGTCGAGCCCAGGGGCCCTGGCACTGGCCGCGGACTAGCGGTCTCCCTTTCTTGTCTGGGACAAACAGAAATCTTGAGCCAAAATGGCAACGGAGGAAGAATAGGAGGAGACAGAGGAGGAGGAGGAGGATGAGGAGGAGGATGAGGAGGAGGAGGAGGAGGAGGAGGAGGAGGAGGGAGGAGGAGGAGGAGGAGCAGATAAGGGAGGCTGGGGGGCGAAGGAAAAGGAGGAGATCAGAGGGCCGAGAATGAGAAGGAGGAAAGTGAGGGTGGGAAGGGGGGGGAGTAGGAGAAGTCGGCATCGATCGGAGCGGGCTAGAGGCCTAGTTGAACTAGCCTAGTTGTCGTGCCCCAGTGCCCCAGACCAGGTTGGCGACAAGGAGGCTGGGGGCGCAGGCCAGTCGTCTGGTCAGGGTGCCGAAATCGTCTCGGGAACGTGAGGGCAGGCCGAAGGAACCACAACCCGACCTCGACCCGAACGAATCGCGATGGAGGGCTGTCACAATGGTCGGACTCCAGGGGGCCGTTCCCCCCCCCCCTGGGGGCCGTCATGGCAGTGGTGGGGGGTGCAGAGCCGGTCTCCCGAGGAGGGAAGGGGTCGAGAGGTCCGGGGCCGGCGCCTCGAGCAAGTCGGGCGTGTCGCCGTGGCCATCTCGAGGTGCAGGTTGGCTCGTCAGCCTGCTTGATCCGCAGGTGGCTGCGGTGCGCGAGGGATGATTGTTTATTGCTTCTTCTGACAGCGCCGCCCCGACGAGGCGTGCTTCATCACCTACGCCTTCCTGAAGGAACAGATTGTGACTCAGGACCAGGGGCCCAGCGAAGCAGTGTTTCGGGCAATCTCTTTTTTTTTGTTTTCGCCTCGCTTTTGTTCTGAGGCCCATCGTGGATTAATCGCGACTGCATAGGTTCACCGCGACGCCGTGTTTTGTCAATCTCTCGGCTTGCTTGCGATTTGACGGGGAGCAGACTTGTACCTACGCCAGTGGTTCACAGGCCTCTCCTACTCGACTTGGCCTAGCGTTTTTTCGGCAGCTTCCAGTACTCGCGTTGGCTGCGGCGCGCAAAACGCTTTTCGGGCCGACCCCTTCCCAGATACATATGGCGTCTCCAGCCCTCCTCTCCTTTGCATGCCGAGGGAGAGGGGACGCGATCTGTCCGCAGTCGTTCTCTCTTGCTTCTGCACGCCCATTTGCATAGCTTGCCTCCGCATGCTCATGTCAGGCTTCGCTCGGCATCATGCGGCCACAACCGCTTCCTGGGGAAGAGGCACGTGATGATTTGAACACGCCCGGAGCCTTGAGTGCAGAGGTCCTCGTGAGCGAACCTCGCGTGCTCCGCACAAGAACGACAGCCTGGCTGGTGGCTACCGCCAGCTGTGCGGTGGAACGTGACGCCCTGAATTTTCGCCATAGCTTGTCCTTCGACCAGGCTCCTCCCGTCAGTTGGGAAGCTGCCGACGTTTCCTTGCCGTGTCGCACGGATGGGATGAAGAGGAAAGAGAATGAGCCGTGCGCCCCAGGACCACATCGCGTCTCCCGTCCTGATTTTGTCCGCCCGCCTCATGTCCGTGCTGTGTGGGGCGGTGGCCCTGCTGGCGTTCGAGGGCAGGATATTCCCCCTGTGGCTGTCGCCGCCGCTCCGCCTACGCCTCGAGGATCGATGATCGAAGCTTTCGGGGTTCGAGGATGCAGGATCGAGCATCGCTCCGCCTCGAGGAGCGAGGATCGAGGATCCAGTTTTTCTCCCTACCATCCTGTGGTGTTGGGCCCTCGTTTCAAGAGACAGCGCCCCGCGTCTCCTCCTTTCCTCTCCTCTCCTCCTGCCCCTCCTCCCTTTTCCGCCCTCCCGATCTGAACAAGCCGTTGATTTTGCAAGTATTTGAAGAGCATGATGAATCAGTAGATCGAGCATTGCAAGCATAGGAGGCCAAGGACCGACAAAGTGAAACAACACCCTGGAATTCCTGGGTCAAAGAAGCCATGACAAATGGGGTGGGGTTGGCTCATCGGTGGACCTCCAAGCTGACATCCTGACAGCCACAGAAAGCTTGGATACCGTCACTTCAGAGATTTCCAGGTAGGCCTTTCGAGCTGCTCGAGCCCGAGGCCGCGAGGCTGTCAGGACTCTGCACGCGACCGCGACGGAGCAGGAGTTCACCTTGCCGTCGAAGGAGCGCCAGGACCTTCGACCCATCACACCAGCACTGGTTAGGTCGGCTGCCAGAAGGTTTCCAAAATCAACTGTTCAGACCTGGGACGAATTTCACGCGCGACAATGTTATTTGCTTGCGTGCCGTGAACTGGGACCAGTTGTCAGATTGATGGCGGCCATCTAACCGATATGAGTTTGCCGACCACGATTTGCAGTGACATCGTGGTGCTGATATTTCACTTCAACATAGAACTTTTTCAGTGCACTGATGTTTGGGATCGCTCGCTATGCTCCTCCTCTTTTCGATTCAGCAGACGCGCTGTTTGCCAGCTCTGTACAAATCGACGCTGATGTTTTCCGCGCCTTGACATATTGGCGCTCTGGTGCCCCCTTGCCGGGCCCTCGTGGCTCACTGCGGCAAGTCCGATGTCCGATGTCCGATGTCCGATCGTGGTGCTGACTGAGGAGCACAAGGCTGACCAGTCGGACGGCCCAGTACATCATGGCATAGGCTTGCTTCCCTCTCTGTGGCATGTATGGTCCAAAATCAGACAAGAAGAAGCTGGAGTTTGGGAAGGGAGGAACCAACGTAAGGTCATGGCCCACCAGCCGGGGAGGGTGGTTCTGGAAGCGGTGTATGCGCAGGCCCTTTGGGCCGATCTAGCGAGCTCCCAGCATCAGCGACTCCATACGGGGGCGATCCTTTGGGGTCTGCCTAATTTCTACGAGAGCGTTTATAGGCACAAGTGGATGTCAAGGGTGATTAGCAGTGGATTTCCGGAGACCTTCGTGTGCCTCCTGATGAACACATACGGTGGGCCCAGAGTTGTGGCGACTAGGACGTTGGCTTTTCACGCAAGCTGTGCTGTCAAGGATTTTCCTGCGGGGTGCTCATTTGCGACTTTCAAGTCCAGATGTACCCAGCGCCCTCCGTGGACCCCTGGGAACGAGAGCACCATCGCCATAGAGCCTTCCGTGTTCCTATACGGCTTATGTTGACCGTAGCAACGCCAATCTGCACGGGCTTGTGTCCGACTTGGCCTAGATTGCCGACTTGGTCTCCTTGGAGGTGCAGCTCATGCCGCTTGCCACTCGTCTGGGAAATGGCCGCCGGTGCTGGGCGTCCCTGCCGGCCTGCACTGGAGCCCAGTCGAGGCCAGCAGTCTTCATATTGTCTTCGTGTGTTCTCGAGTGCGGAGGATGGCCTCGACTGCCAGCGCGGAGCTCTCGCGCCATTCGGCGCCGACCATGCCGCCTGCCTCCGCGCCGCCGCAATTGCCAGCGCTGCAGCCAGCGTCGCCGCCGCCGCTAGCGCAGCCGCTTCGATTAGCGCAGCCGCGGGTGGACAGTGGTCTCGGGCCCTATGCCGGTGACTTCCCGGTGGCGACGTTGAACGCCCAGGGGCTTTTCGCAGCTTGCCCACAAACCCGTCGGGAAACGACAACCCATGTTCGGCGGCTACTCCGTGACCACGATGCTGTCATCGTCACGGAGGTGCACTCGACGCCAGAGGTCGAGGCACTGAACTCCCGCGGTGGTTGAGTCAAGCCTTCTTCGGCGAGTATCCCGCCATCTGGGCGCACTGTTCTTCTGCCAAGGCCAGCGTTGGCATCATCGTTACGCCTGCCTTCTGACGACGGTTTGCGCTCCCAGCTGATTGGCGGGTTCTGGTGCCCGAGCGCGCTGGCAAGTTATGTCTGAACGGCGACATGGGGGATCGATCCTTATTCGCCGTATACTTCGCCACGGGCTTGAACGAGCGCGACGAGGAGAACGCCGCGATCGCGACCAGGGCCTCAAGGCACTGGCAAGGCATATTGCCCCAGCCGCGCGGCGCCTCAGCCTGGTGTTGGTCGACTTCAATTGGGTTGCAGACGATCTGGGGAGAATCCAGATCGAGGGCCAGCTACCGAGTGGTTGGCGTGACAGGGGTGAGCAGCAGCACTGGGGGCAGCAGCTGCAAGGCACTGACGTGGTTTTTGGCGACACGCAGCATACACGCATCAACACCATGGAGTCCTGTCTCGGGTTGGACCGGTGTTACGCCAATCTGCACCCCAGCTGCTTCCTCGACGAACGGGCCGGCACGGCAGTGCTGGATTGGGTCCGCTCGGAGTCGCGCGGACAGCTGCTCAGTACGCACAGAGCTGTCGGTGTCTTCCGCTCCGGGCCAGCAGGGCCGAGCGCAAGTGACTCGGGACGTGCTTTGCCGCCTGAGATGGAGCATTGTCTGGCCTGGAAAGACCGCGCCCGGCTGCTCTACGCTGACAGGCTAGCAAACGACCGCAGTGGCAAGGTCACGTGGGCATTCAGCCGTCTTCGGCTCCTGAAGGAGGTCATGGCCGAGGCGGCTTTGGGTCTCCAGCGAGGTGCTCCACAGGAACTCCCGCATGGCGATCTGGAGGGCCGCCTGTCTTGGATGATGCGGGGCCTGCAGGGCGTCTGGCGCCGGGACCGCGATCTGCTGCTGAAAATGGCGGTGGCGCTGCCAGAGCTCGAGCCCTGCTTGGCGATGCAGCCGCTGGCGGCCGCGAGCTTCCTTCAGAATGCGGCTTATGACTGCGCCAATGCGCTGGCGCGGACCCAAATGGAGGACGTGCAGTTTGCGCGCCAGGCGGGCGAGCCCGAAGGGGCGCTTCGCGGCCTTCGCCACCGGGCGATGCAGACTCTCCGCTGCCTTCGTCCACGTGCAGAACAAGAGCTGTCCGCCATCCAACTCCTAGACGGCACGGTCACGACGGAACCACCGTGCGTCGCGCCCGCCTTGGTGACGAATCGGGCAGAGCACTCCAGGGCCAAGGGAGTCAGCAACCTGGAGGCAGTCGCGCTGTGGGTCACAACCATGCCGTCCTTCGCGGAGGTGATGCCTGAGTGCGAAGCGGCTGCCGCGCACGTGTGCCAGGCACTGAAGTCTGTCAGAAACAGGGCTCCGGGCCAGATGGCGGCCGGGGGTCGCCGTGGACGTCTGGCGGCGGGCAGTGCCAGCCTGGGGCGCAGTGCGCGTCACGTATTCCGGCCGCGGCAGTCAGCGGATGGGATGCCCCCGTGCGGAAATACGAGGAGGCTGTTTGCAGTTGGGCGGGGCTCGCGCCAGGCATGCACTAAACTACCTTGAGACACAACGTGTTTGGCAGCTCCACGGGGCGCCCCCCGACTGGCCGTCGCTGGAGCGCTGGGCAATCCAGAAGCTTCGCTGGGCCGTTCAGGTGGCTGCCGCCAGGGGTCGCCCAGCAGCTGCGGGATGACCTCGAGATGCCGTGACAGCTGCAGTCGCTCACTACAACTGGGCTCGCGGCCCAGTTCCGGGTGGCCCTCGCCAGAGGTGACCGCCGCCGCCTCACACGTCTGGGCGAGTTGCGAGCTCGCCTTCGGCGCGCCCGCTAAGTTACCGCACCATGGCGTCGTGGGACATCGACTAGAGGTGGCAGAGCTGGCTCACTGGGGGCCTGGAACAAAAACTGCATTCAGACCGCGATGGGCGAGCTGGCGCGTCAGGGTGTCACAGAGGCACGGGCGCTGGAGCAAGGGCTGGGCCGCGCCCTCCGCCTGCGCCCCAGGGACGGGCGAAACGGAAGCTGCAAGCATCCGCAGCGACGCTCCTGCGGCGCCAGCACTGGCTGCGCCCGGGGCTTGCTCAGCTGAGCGCCAAGGTCCGGAAACGGCGCGACCCGGGCTCCCTGCCAGGGCGGCGAGCACAGCGCTGCAGGCTGCTTCAGCGGCTGCCGAGGCGCACGCCGCCGCGGGTGCGGGCTGCCATTCTGCGCACCTGGCTCAACATTGGTGTACGAGCCGCCGCTTTGGCGCTCGCGGGGGCCGTACGCGTTCGGCTGCCGGCATGGCGAGGACGACGTTTTGGCATTACGTATGTTGCCCATTGTTGTGGCAATTCGGGGTGGCCAACCTTGGCCTGTTTGACCCTGCCAGCCCAGAGGCCCGCACCACCCGAGCCCTTCTGTGAGAGCCGGCAGTCTTTGTTGCGGAGGTCGCCGGCACGGCCACAATGGTCGCGGTGATCTACAAGGCGCACGCCATCCTGCAGCACGCCGCCCAGGCCCGCCTCGACTTCCTGCGGCTGTTCCCGCAGATCCTGAAGCAGCTGCAAGATCCCCGGGCCGCGGCGGGCACCGCCGGCGACGACGCGTGAGCGTGCCGGGTTGAGGGTTGCATGGCCCTTCTATTTCTTCTTTCCTCTCCCTCCGTCCTGTGGCTTCGTTCTGTCCTCTCGTTCTTCTCAAGGCTTGACCTGATGCCATTTCGCTTCCCAAAGAGGCGCAAGAACGGCCCAGCGGGAGGGCCCGCCAGAGGTTGGAGAACATGTGATTTTGGCGACAGTTAGTTGTGGGGTACAAATCATATTTTGGGCCACCTGGCCGCTTTCAAGGTATGTCTTTTCACTTGCGGTTTTCGTCGATTTTCAGACGCCGGCAAGCCCTCGAGAACCAATAACGGGCTGCCGCGTACTGTTTGCCTCTCAGGCCCGAGGGCTGGCAGTCAGCCGATGCCAGCCGTTAGCCTTGGCGTCCGAGGCAGCGGCCTCCGAATTCAAACAGCCCTGCGTGTGCGAATTGGTGCCGTTGAGAGGATGCTGGCCCTGGGGGCAAGGAGGCCAGAGTGGTCAGCGCGTCCCCGTTCGGCAGGCGGGAGGCTTGGAGGCCTGAGCGCTCAGCGTCACAGGACGCGGTTGCCCCCGTTCCCTTGTGGACGCCCCCGCCTCCCCCCAGCGTTCGATTTGAGCGTGCGGTCGCCCTTTTTCTCCCTCCTTTCTCTTTCCTTATTTTCCTCCTTTTCCTCCTCCTCCTCCTGCTCCTGCCGCCCATGTTCGGTGCAACCGATGGCGCCGCTCGTGGTGAACTCGCGCATGCCAGTTGTTTGGCCGCCCACTGCCCAACGGCCAGGCCTCCTCAGGTCCGCCAGGACTCCAGGGTCACTCGGAGCCTCCGCTGGTCCGCTCCAGTCTTCGGTCGGGTGGTCAGGTCCCACATTTTTGTTGTATGCTCGCTGCCAGTCAGTTGCATCCTTGTTGGTCTCTTCTCTTCGATTCCTTTCCTTCCTCCTTGCTAGGCACATCTTTGTCGCGCGCTCGTGTGATATATAGTCACGGGGAGTGTCTATCAGTCTGTTAGTGTTGCTGCCCCTCATCTCGCTTTTGCTGCCCCTCCTCCTTGTCCTCCTCTCTGCCTCCCGCCCTCCTAGGCAGGCACTGGCGCCATTGCAGAAACAGACGTTGGGGATTCGAACTGCGTCCGATATCTTCACGGCCATGGCGCCGACTCGCTTTACAGGGAGATCGCTGCTGTTTGCCGCCGCGCTGGCTGCTGGCTGACGTGTGGGACGATTGTCGCTTGGTTGCGCGCGACGCCTTTCCTACTCCGTTTACCCTCTTCCCAAATAAGCGCTGTAGGAAAAGCAAACTAATACTACTATGATGATGACATTGGTTCTGGATACGATTCTGATTATGCTGGTGATAAGGAGGATGATGAGGATGATGAGGAGGAGGACAATGCTGATGACGATGATGACGATGGTGATGGCGATGATGATGATGATGATGATGATGATGATGATGATGATGATGATGATGATGATGATGATGATGATGATGATGCTTTGGATGATGACGATGATGATGCTGATTATGCGGATGATGCTGATAATTTAGATGGATATGGTACTGATGTTGATGATGATGGTGGTGATGATGAGGATGCTGCTGCTACTGCTGATGATGATGATGATGACGTTTATACTCTTGATGCTGTTGCTGACGACGGCGAGCGACGTTGACGGTGATGACGAAGTTGATGCCGATGACGATGACGATTTTGATGATGATGCTGCTGACGATGCTTATGCTGATGATGCTGATGATGGTGGTGGGGGTGATGATGATGCTGCTGCTGCTACTGATGATGATGATGATGATGATGATGATGATGATGATGTGGATGTTCCGGAGGGGGAAGGGCAGGAGGAGGAGATGGTGGTGGCGATGATGATGATGATGATGACGACATTGACGATACAGATGATGCTGATCTTGATGATGATGATGTTGATGATGATGATGCTGATGCTGATCATGATGATGCTGCTGCTGATGATAATTATGATGATGATGCTGGCGACGATGATGCTGCTGCTGATGATGGTGTTGATGCTGATGGTGGTGATGATGATGACGATGATGACGACGCTGATGATGCTGATGATGCTGATGATGCTGATGCTGCTGATGATGACGATGCCGATGATGCTGAAGCTGTTGATGATGATGATGATGATGATGCTGATGCTGATGCTGTTGATGATGCTGATGATGGTAATGCTGATGATGCTGCTGCTTATGATGAGAATGATGCAGATGATGAGAATGCTGATGGTGATGATGCTGCTGATGGTGATGCTTATGAAGATGATGAATCTGCTGATGGTGATGCTGATGCTGCTGATGCTGCTGATGATGATGACGACGGCGATGGCGATGATGCTGCTGCTGATGATGATGATGGTGATGATGATGCTGATAAGGATGATGATGATGATGATGATGATGATGATGATGATGATGATGATGAAGGTGATGCCGACGACGATGCTGTTGATGATACTGATGCTGATGCTGATGGTGATGCCGAGGAGGATGAGGATGCTGACGATGCTGATGATGTTGGTGATGATGATGGTGATGATGTTGCTGAGGATGATGCTGCTGATGATGTTGATGACGGTGATGGTGATCGTCATGGTGACGACGATGATGATGGTGAGGTTGATGGTGCTGATGATGGTACTGACGATGCTGATGATGATGCTGTTTAGTATGATGATACGGATGATGATGCTGATGATGGTGATGCTGATGATGCTTCCGATGATGTGGACGATGAGGATGATGATGACGATCATGAGGATGATGCTGACGATGATGATGCTGATGCTAATGATGTTGATGCTGATGATGGTGATGATGATGTTCATGATGATGCTGATGATAATGATGATGCTGATACTGATGATGATGCTGATGATGATGCTGATGATGGTTATGATGATGATTATGATGCTCTCTGCTGCGGCTGCGGCTGATGACGATGATGAAGATGATGATGATGATGATGATGATGATGATGATGGTGGTGGTGGTGGTGGTGATGATGTGATGATGATGATGCTGAACATGATGCTGATGCTGTTGATGATGATGCTGCTAATGATGCTGATGATGATGATGGTGATCATGATGATGTGTTGGTGATGATGCAGATTATGATGCTGATCTTGTTGATGCTGATGGTGATGATGATGATGGTGGTGGTGATGATGATGCTGAATATGATGATGATGATGATGATTATGATGATGATGATGATGATGATGATGATGATGATGATGATGATGATGATGATGAGGATGCTAGTGGCGATGTTTATGATTCATGAGATCGTGATGAGGATGAGTATGAAGATGAGAGGATACTGATGATGATGATGATGATGAGGAGGAGGAGGAGGAGGAGGAGAAGGAAGAGGAGGAGGACGGGAGGGGATGAGGAGGGGAGGAAGACGGTAGATGGGCCATCTTCGAGGACGCGTTCGTTCTGCGGGCTGGTCAGAGTGCAGCTCCCTCGACAGATCCAGACCTCTGATGCAGGATCCAGTTTTTTGTCAATCCGCGGGCTCTGGAGCTCTCGACAACGTCCCCACAGGTAGAAAAATAGCAAGCACCTCCATCGCGCCTTTTTCGCGTTGCCAGATGGTCGTCGTTGTCGCCATCGTGAGGGCGGTCCGTTGTCGCCGCTAGCAGCATGGGGACGGCGGCCACTTCGCTGGCACCCCGCTGCACAAGTTCTTCTGGTTCGGCTTCACCAACGAGGCGGGCCGGCCCAATCAAAATGGAGCGGTGACGACAAGTCGGTCCCGTGTCGAGAGTTCCGGGCACCTCGTATTGAGAATCGCGACGTCGGTGGTTTGGGATCCAAGATCGATGATGGAGGTTGTTGGATGTTTTTGATCCCCGCCCGACAGGTTGGGGTTGTAAGATTTGAGAACAGATCTTCCAACCCGCCTCGCGCACCCCGCATACCGCAGCCGCCAGGCCCCAAGGATCCTAGTGATCCCTGGGGATCCCGTCTCGCATCTTCGGCGAATGATGGCTGCATACCACGTCCGCCAGTGCCTTGGGATCCTGGTGATACATGGGGATCCACCTCTTCCGCCTTGGATGCCCCATCATGGAGTCGTCATGGTGTCACGCCGTCCAGGCGTCACGACGTCACGCCGTTCACAGACATGTATAACATACATAAATGGGAGGCGCTAAGAACATGCATTAAACAAGATACACCGTGAGCGTTCATTGAGAACACGCGTCAATGATGTACATAAGGAACATACAGCAGTGCCGCACGCCAATAGCATGCACCACGAACATGCACCACCGATACGATAGGACGCATCACTAACATGCACCAACAACAGGCATTCATACAAGACGCCAGTAACATCTATCAATCTCATATGCATAGAGAGAATTAGTCACATACACCAGTACTGTGCACCAGTAGCAGACGTTCATAGCACATTCCAAGAACGTACATATACAACGTACACCAGTATCACGCATCAAGAACATGCACCAGCCACACACCAAGAACCGTTGCCAGTTACAAGCGCCAGCGACGCATATCAGTACCATACGCCCAGAACAGAGCAATCGCATACACCGACAGCATACATCACGACCAGGCACCAAGAGCATACATGACTAACTACCACCAAACACATACACCAATGCATGCATCAATCACATAGGCCAAGGAAATTACCAATAAGTCACACCAGCAAGATTTCAATGGCACACGCCAGGAACAATCACCAATATCATGCACCGCTAACATACACCAAGACCAGTCACCAATAGCAGATACCACAACCATAACCAGCTGCCTTCGGCACGTCCCGCCACCGTGCATTCTGGATGGCGATTGATCCATGGTGGAAGAGCCGTGATGATACTGATGATATTGATGCTGTTGATGATGATGCTGATGAGATAGTGGATGCTGATTGTGATGTTGATGCTGCTGATGACGAGGATGCTGATGATGATGTCGGTGGTGGTGATGCTGATGATGATGGCGATGATGAGGATGGTGATGATCATGATGGTGGTTGTGATGGTGATGGTGATGATGATGTTGCTGATGAAGGTGCGGGTGATGCTATTTCTGGTGGTGATGATGCTGATGCTGCTGTTGAGGAGGAGGAGAAGGAGGAGGAGGAGGAGGGGAGGAGGAGGAGTAGGAGAAGGAGGAGGATAATGATGAGGATGAGGATGAGGAGGAGGAGCATTATGATGATGTTGCTGCTGCTGTGTACGATGATGACGAGGAGGATGAGGAGGAGGATGAGGAAGACCGTCGCACGTGACATCTTCCGTCTTCACTTCTTGAGAAGTTCTCATGGAATTCGTTTGGGCCGCCTTGGGGCTGTCTTGGCCTCCTGTGATGCAGGCTTTAGGGTCCCCTGGGGCGCTCTTGGGCCGACTTGGGGCCCTCTAGCGAAGTCGTGAGGCTCTCGTGGGCCGCCTTGGGCCCTTTTGGCAGTGTAGTGGGTGCCTGCGGGCCGTCGTGGGGCCGCCTTGGACGTCTTGGACCGCCGAAAGGCAGTCTTGAGGCTGACGTGGGCCGTCTTGGAGCCATTTTGGGCCGCCTTGGAGGCATCTTGGCCTCGGGAGCGCGCAGCTGCCGTATTTTATAATGGGGTGGTGGCCTTGGAATCTCGAACTGGTGGCATTTTCCAAGGAATTGTGGCCTCCACACCTTTCCAGGCAGCGCTTGGCATTCTAGCACGCCGCCAACACCATACTTCAACACATCTGAACATGCACCAACACCATACTTCAAGACTGTGCGCTCGTACACCACATACTGGTTCACTTAGGGGATCACTCGCACCAAATATTTAATTACGGCTTCTCGAGGAAAACCCTCCAGAGGGTAGGAAGGGGGAGATGGAGGAGTAGGTGTAGGCGGAAGACGTGGATGTGGAGGGGCAGACGGGATGTTGATGCTGATGCTGTTAATGTGGCGGATGGAAAGGAGGACGAGGACGAGGAAGGGCAAGAGTAGAGGGAGGAGGAGGAGGAGGAGGAGGAGGAGGAGGAGGAGTAGGAGGAGGAGGAGGAGGAGGAGGAAGGCGGAGGAGGAGGAAGAGAGGCGTATCGGCCGGCAGGGTTCTCCGATGCAGAGCTGACCAGCGGTCGATCTTTGAGCGCGCTTGTTTCCGGCGCGCCGCGATATCTTTTGATTGTTTTGTTTCTCATCACAACGTGGGGGGAACTGTCGTGGCACCGCATGGAAATGGCCTGAAGGGCTCAGGACCGTCTCTTGTTGCGGATCAGCGCCGCGGGAGAACAGGCCGAATCCAGACTTGCAGCGTATAGCAGTTCGATGTCAGGTTTCGCCAGCAGGAAGTGGGGATGTTCTTGCGATCGGAAGAACGCATTCAATGCTCGTCACTGCAGCGAATGTGGTTCACCCTGGCAGGCGCAGCAGCATGCCCGTGTCCCGCCGTGGCGCTCCCTCAGCAAGGGGCGAGGCGGCAGGTCGAGTCAGGAGTCGGAGAAGCGAGAGAAGAGCGTTGGCCCGATGGATGCAGAGCTGCGGAAGTTGATTGCAGCCACGACGCCAGCAAGTCCATCGCAGGCGAAAAAACACCCACACTATTCTGCCTCGAAGGCGGACACGAGGACCCACGCTCAGTATCGACAAAATATTCGGAAGAGGTTCTACGCGCTCGCGCGGCTGGCTGTTGCAGCCAAACATGCCAGCAAGGAGGACGAGGAGGTCTTGTTCGAGGTGTCCGTGTTGAAGTTCTCGATGCCTCCTGCAACCTTTTTCAGGAGCGCGTCTCAGAGACGAGAGTGAAAGTCGACAAGGCCAAGGAATGTTTAGAGGAGGTCAGGTTCAAGATGAAAGAGCTGGGCGGCCAGGGGGCGGCGATCAAATCAGAAACCGACCAGCTCGAGGATTGCTTGGAGCAGCTTCGCATGGATCAGGAGCGGGCAAAACAATACTGGCAAAGCGGCAGACGATCCATATATGTCACTGGCACCTGTATTGCAGCAGTGTGTTCAGCTGGGCAGGCTGGGGTACCACAGCCAGCGGGAGGCTCAGAGGACAGCGTCTCCGTCATGAGGGTGAGGCATTTGGAAGTACAGCAGGCCCAGTTCCAGGCCATGCTGCAGCAGCTGCTCCAGCAGATGAATTCAGGCATGGGGTTTACCATGCCAGGTGGGGGCGCGGCTGCAGCGGCGGCACCTTTATCTCCATCCGAAGGTGCTCCATTTCTAATGACGTTCGTGAAGGGGGCTCCGGCACCAGTGCAAGGAGTGATCGTGGCGACATCAGCTTTATTTCCAGTGGATAGGATCTCTGCGCATGGAAATGGACGGGCCAAGTGCAAGAACATGATCGCTCACAGCCCGTGCCCAATCACGCCAGCGTTGCCAGTATCGCAGACGGGCTCCCAGGGCAGCAACGACACCGTACAGTTCGGGCACTCCCAGCAGCAGCGCGAGTACTTGGACTGCCTGCTAGGATCCCAGGCGGCGAGGGAGTTCGCGGCTGCTGGAGCCCCTTGGGGTCCATCGGCGGCGGGGGGCACTGGTGGACCGACATTGGCGGCTGGGGCAGGGCTGGCATGTGCTGTTAGGGAATCGGACGCAGCGGAGGGCCTCGCTCGGAGGAGGTGAAGGGAGAGCCCGTGATGTCCGACATTAAGAGGAGGTCGCGGCGGCCGAGAGCCCAGTTCCAGTTGGGCCGCTGGCAGCTCTTTCGCCAACGCCCCCAGTGCATAGGCAGAACACGCCAGGTGGCCGTGAGAGCCATGCAGCCAGGATGCCAGTTAACCTCGGTAAATCTTCAGTGGGGAGATGTTCGGTCCAGGGTTTCCGAGGTCGACTTGCCTCCGCGGGGGCAGGATTTCAATGGGCGCGTCGAGGGGGCAAATGCCGCGATCTGGGAGTCCAAAAAGGAAGCGTTTGCGAGAGGAGGGGTCGAGGCCAGGAGGTCGCGCCTGTCCGACTGCGCGCGCCTTGGTCATGGCGAGAAGTGCCCCAGGGAGGTTTGAAGTTTCCCAAAGAAAGGCGCCAGGGTAAATTCTGACGGCAGCGGGCGCAGACATGATTCTCATGTAAGCAGTCCTGGGGGTGAAAAATGCGCTGGCCAGCGGGATGGCAAAGGGGGGCCGCGGGTGGGGGCCGCCTTTTCCTTGGCTCAGAGCGCCAGGAAAGGGGACTTGCACAAGTTGGTTTGGGATGGGGAAGAGGGGGGTGACTCGGGCGTTTCATGGGCCTTGCCCAGGTTGCCAGTGCGTTTGCGTGGAAGAGAGGCGGCCGGCATGAGTGGCTGTTGAACCGGATTGCTTTCGTCCTCCGTCTCCTTCGCCGCCTCCTTTTCGCGCGAGCAAGGGCGTGGATAATTCGCTCTCGGTTTTATGATTAGAAACAAGGCCCAGCATGTCTGTTTGTCCCCGGAAGCTGGGTTGCACGCCAAAGCCTGGGAGAATTTGGGCGTTCTTCTCAGGTGCTCGGGAAAGAAGAAGAACCCCTCGCGTCTCCCATGGGTCTCGCTTCGCTGCCGGGAACCCGTTGCTCACTGCGAGAGAAGATGCACATTCCTTGCAACGTGTCTTCGCCGAGTCTGAGCAGGGTCGCCGGGTCAACTCTGATGTGATCGTTCGCGAGTGTGTCCAGCAGAACCCAGGTCCCGTCCTAAAGGTTTGCAGGAATATTCAAAACGTCATCACCATGGCCGAACTCACCCTGGCCTTGAGGAAGATGGGCAGGGGGAGAGCCCCGGGGCCCGACGGGCTCAAAGTGGAGATCACGGGGGCCGCTTCCGATGGAATCCACCGCCTTTACCATCCCATCATGGTTGAGACAATCGTTGCCGCTTGGGGCGCCGGCTCAGTGGAAGTGTGGTTTCATCGCCGCGATCCACAAAAGGAGATGCCAGGCTTGTTAAGTACAAGGGAAGGGTGCATTTGGCCATAAATCCACCATGGGTTCTTGAGGTCAAGGGCCTGGGATTGCATCCGCAGGTGTCTGGTCGAGTCCCCATGTGTGGTTGTGATGAGGGTTGTGGTGGTGGTTGGGTGGGGGCGGCAGTGAAGTCCGCCGATTTCGCCGTTCGTCTCGCTGGCGCCATGGCCGACGCTTAAGCTCGTCATGAGCAGTCGCCTTTTTTCCTTCTGGTCGACAGCTGCTGCGTTTTATCGCGTGATTCATCAGCTTGCCGTTTCGTTCCCCCATGATCACGGTGACTTAGTGGAGGCCCTCAAGGAAACCAGGCCCCCGGGGGGGGGGCGCGCGTCGGTCCTGGCCAATCTTCGCGCGACTCCGAGGCTTGAACGGGAGCTTGAAGATGAGCAGTTCGTGCATTCGCTTCGTCGTGAAGCTGAGCAAGCAGGGGGGGTGGTCCATTCAGGGAGCCGATAACTTCGCCGAGCCCGTTGGGGACCCAGGGCCAGGGGGGGAGGGGCCGATGACTTTCTCCAACGTTGCTTTTGCTTCGGCCATCTGCCAGGTTTAGAAGAGGATGCATGATGAAGGGCTGGTTTGGGGCCTGCTCCCCCCCCTGACTCAGAGCCCCTCCTGCCGCGACTGCAAGACTACAATGAATGCGCTGCAGTAATCGTTTTGCCGCTGACCTGTCCATTGGGAGGGGCACCGCGGGGGCTCGGGACCTTAGCAAGGTGGCTGGTGTTGCTCCGGAGATTCTCTTCGAGGAGGCTTCCGTCCTGGGATTCGAGGCCAGCATGGAAACTTATATCTTCTTTTGGGGCGTGTTGGGGGGGGTCTGAGCAGGCCCGCGTCGACATGTTCGCTCGGGAAGAGTGTGAGATCCGATCCGATCTGGGAGGTTTGGCCATCCCAGTGCTGAGGGTCCATCAAGTGCTTGGGGGCATGGCCAAGGACTCTGGAGCCATGTGTGCTGAGGTTTCCTATCGCGCCTCCGCTGCCGCGCCCGAGTGCAGGCGCGTTGCCAGACTCGCTTGCTTGCGACGCTCGTCTGCCGAGAGATTTCACCGGGCGATTTTTTAAATTTCTTCGCCCCCCAGACCCTCCTGCGTTGGGTAGTCGTTTTGAATAGCGCTGGCCGCGCGTCTTCTCCTCCTCCCGCCCCCCATCCTCTCCTCTTCTCTCCTGCCTCTCACCCCTCAGCGCCATCACGGCGCCGGAAAGGACACTAGCCTACGACACATCGGGGGGAATTAGCCACAGCGGGATTGGCGTCACGGGGGGAGGACAAGAAAGGAGGCACGGAAGGAGGAGGAGGAGGAGGAGAAGAGGGAAATGAAGAAGGGAGGGGCCTAGTTTCCCCTTCTTTGGGGGAGGCGCACCCTAAACCCCTAAACAGGGATCTACCTCCGTCAGTCCTTGGGTCGGTCGCCCTTCTACTTCTACTACCCCGCCGATACAGGTGGCACCGACCACCCCGTTGTCTCAATCGACGGGGGGCGCCTCGAGTCCTTAACGGGGCTCCGCTATCCAAGCGGGGTTGGCGAGGGATCAGGAAAGCGGGTCTAGGGGAGGGGGATGAGGAGGAGGAGGTGGGATGTGAGGAGGAAAATCAGTGGGGGGAGGAGGATAAGGGGAGGGGCGAGGACGATAACGATAATGAAATGGCGGAGAACTTATGGGAGGAGGATTCGGGGAGGAGGGAACCGCGCAAGACAAAACAAGCTACCCACACAGAGAAGCGAATTGCTCCTCGTCTGCGGGAACGAGTCGGTTGTTGCCGAGTGTCTGAATTCCAAATGGGGCCATTGCTTTTTGCTCGAGATCGCTCTAGTGATTACCTGCACATGGGGGATGGCTTCCGAAAGGGGGGGTTAAACGTTTTTTGGGATGCCATGATGTTCTGAAACGCTCTGTCAGATGCGTTTCTGCGAGGCCTCCACGTGGGCGGGGTACGAGATGCTGAAGTACGTTTCCTTCCCAGTGCAGGCCGTCGCTGGAGCCTGGAAAGCTTGGCTGTACTTGCCTTTCGCACTTGCCGTGCGTATCATATATAGTTCATAAGCACGCTGGGCATGTACGTCTATATAGGACAGGGCAGGTCACACTCGAGTAGCGAAAGTAGTTGGAAGCTGAACCGATTCAATGCGGTACAGGTACAGGGACATGTGCATGTTCTGTACTGGTGCAGTTTCAGACGCAGGCACTGGCGCATGCGCATATGCATGTGCATGTGCAGCCGCTGGTCCGGGCATAAGTGCAGATGAAGGCACATGTACATGTTGGTGCTTGTGCAAGTAGTGGTGCAGGTACTTCTCTTCGTGTTCGTGTACACGGGCAGTTGGACACGTGTACGTGCGTGTGCATAAAACAGCTGTTGCCAACACAGGTGCAAAGACATATGCGCAGGTACAGGTAACGGACGGGTGCAGGTGCAGGTGCAGGTGCAGGTGAAGGTATATGTACAGGTACAGATACAGGTACAGGTACAGGTACAGGTACAGGTGCAGGCGCACGTGCAGGAAATGTGCATGCACAGGTGCAGGTACGTGTAGAGTACATCACAGTTTGGTGCAACAGCATTGTACATCTCGATCCAGCGCCGTGCAATTCAATGGATTGGTCTGCGCTACCATGCAATATGATGCATTCGCTCGCCACTGGGGACAGCGGTTCCGAAAACCTTCAGACGTGGATTCCAGGCCTAGTGCTGCAGGTGTGTCCTGAGGCTCTCCAAGCTCCTTGGTGGCTGTACTGAGGCTACCCAGGTGAGAAGCGCGAAGGACTTCCTAAACGTCATTCTGCGCGTTTTTATCTTTCCCGCTATAGGGCCTCTCCATGGCTGCCCGAAAACATCTTGGGCTTATCAAGGCTTGTGGACTGAAGCCGGTAACCAATCTGGTGAGGGTTCTTTCTTCGATTGAACGTAAGTGTTGTGTTCTTTTTCGATATTGCTGTTGCCGTGCGAGGTTATGGCCAAGTCTTGCAAACTGCTGCCGACCATGTTGATGGGCAAGATGTTGAATGGTACTTCCTACAAGTGGTCCGAGGAAGCCTCAATTGCCGCTGACGCGTTGGTTCGTTTGTTTGTTTTTGTGCGCTTCCTTTCTCTTATTACGCCCCGATTGTCGCATTCGTCTTCTTCCATGTCGCAGTCGTCTTCTACCATTATAGTTTTCTCCCGTTTTACTCCGACTCGCCTTCGGTGTCGAAGACGCCTACGGCGAATCACCACCGCCCCCTGCCTTTTGAAATCGCCCATGTGGCCGTGCGTTGTGACAAGAGCTCTGCCAAGCTATTGGACCACGAGCTTCCCCAGCCGTTGTGGAAACCCTTCGGGGAACACTTGGGGGAGGATGGCGGGGAAGATCAGGAGGAGGAGGAGGGGGCATCTTGGGAGCCTCTGGGGGCACTCTTGGGCCTCCTGGGAGCTTCCTGGGACTCACGCCGTCGGGGGCCGTCTTGGGGGCCTCTTTAGGCCAACGTCGGGCCTTCTTGGGGTGTTCCAGGGCCGTCTCGGAGGCCATCTTGGGCGTCTTGGAGGCCTCTTTGGACGTCTTGGGGCCCTCTAGGGGCCGTCTTGGGGGCCATTTGGGCAGTTCTGGGGTCATCTTGGTGGCCTCTTGGGCGATCTTGGGGCGACCTTTGGGGGCTCTTGGGCCGTCTCGGGCCGTCGGAAGGACGAAAAGATGCAATTACCCAAATCCTCCAACAACCTAAGAACATCAATGATTTTGGTCTCCTCGGGCCGTCCTGGAGGCCCTCTCGGGGGCCTCTTGGGCCGTCTTGCAGACCTCTTGGGGGCCTCTTGGCCCGTCTTGTGCTATCTTAAAGTCATTTTGGGCCGTCTTGATGGCCTCCTGGCCTGTCTGACGCAGCCGGACGCCGTCTTGGGGGCCTCTCCGGGCCGACTTCAGGCCCTCTTGGGGTGCTCCAGGGCCGTCTTGGAGGCATTCTTGGGCGTCTTGGAGGCCTCTTGGGCCGTCTTGGGGCCCTCTAGAGGCCGTCTTGAGGGTCTCTTGGGCCGTTCTGGGGTCATCTTGGTGGCCTCTTGGGCGATCTTGGGGCGACCTTTGGGGGCTCTTGGGCCGTCTCGGGCTGGGGGAGGCCTAAAAGAAGCAACTGCCAACATCCGTTAAACACGTATGGCAAATCAATGATTTTGGCCTCTTCGGACCTTCTTGGAGGCCTCTTGGGCCGTCTTGGAGACCTCTTTGGGGTCTCTTAGCCCGTCTTGGGCCATCCTAGAGCCGTTGTGCGCCATCTTTGAGGCCATCTTGGACCCTGTTGGGCCGTCTTGGAGGCCATCTCGGACCATCTTGGAGGCCTCTTGGGACTGTCTTGGAGGCTTCTTGGGCCGTCGTGAGGTCAGCTTGGAGGCCTTTCGGGCCATCTTGGGGCGATCTTGGGGGCCTCTTAGGCCGTCTTAGGCTGTCAGAAGGCGAAAAGACGCTGATGCCGAAATTCCTCAAAAAACCTAAGGAGCATCAATGACTTTGGCCTCTTCGGGCCCTCCTGGACAACGTCTTGGGGTCGTCTTGGGCAGTCTTGGAGACATCTTGGTGGCCTCTTGGCCCTTCTTGGGCCATCTTGGAGGCTTCTTGGGCGGACTCGGAGGCATCTTGGAGCCATCTTGGGCCGTCTTGGTGGTTTCTTCGGCGGACTTGGAGGCAACTTGGACCATCTTTGAGGTCTTGGGCCAACGCGACTATCTTAGAAGCCTTCTGGAGCTGCCTAAGGAGACTTTTTGTGGACGTTGTGTTCGTGTGATGGCCTTCCGCGTGGCCGGCGCGCTGGGCAGGAGCCCCAGGGGGAGCTCTTTCAAAAAAGGACCACAAAAAGCCAGTAGGATCTAGCAAGCCGGGCACCCCTGTGGCAAGACCACAAGGTGCGGCGGATCGAAGACGCCAACAGCGAATCACCACCGCCCCCTGCTTTTTGGAATCGCCCATGCGGCCGAGCGTTGTGGCAAGAGCTCTGCCAAGCTATCGGACCATGTGTTCCCCTAACCGTTGTGGAAACCCTTCGGGGAACATTTGGGGGAGGATGGCGGGGACGAGCAGGAGGAGGAGGAGGAGGAGGAGGAGGAGGAGGAGGAGGACCAGTGTAAACCCAAGAGTCATCAACGATGTTGGAATAATCCCTCCCTCCAAGCTCCCTCTTCATAGGGCCCTACATGGTGCATTTCCTTTGAGGGAACTGCCTCGTCGGAAGACAACCGTTTGAAGACTCTGAAGCATGCCAAAACATTGTTATCGGTATTCCAACGCCACGGATGGACCTGACTGCTGCGTCTTGACGATCCTGAGTCGTGCCAGAATGTCATTCCTGGGACTTCAAAACCGCGAATCAACGTAACTGTTGGACCCTCATGCTGCTGAACCTTTCCAAAACATAATTTCTGGTACGTCGATCATGGGAATCCGTGAAACTCTTGCAAATATTAGAAAGAGCGTGTTCTACCGCCGCTGCTGGCGGAAAACCGGGGGGGGGGGGGTCACTACCGGTTCGAGCCCCTCCCCCCCCCTCCGGAAAACTGGGGGGGGTCACTACCGGTTCGAATCCCTCCCCCCCCCCCAGTTTATCATGAAAAGAGGGGGGTCACTACCGGTTCGAACCCCCCCCCCACTCGAACTCGAAAACCGGGGGGGGGTCACTGCCGGTTCGAACCCCCCCCCCCGAAAACCGAGGGGGGGGGCGGACAGTGGTGGGGACGGTGGTGGTGGGGACAGTGGTGAGGGGACAGCGAGACAGTGGTGGGGACAGTGGGACAGTGGTGGGGACGGTGGTGGTGGGGACAATGGTGAGGACAATGGTGGGAACAGTGGGGACAGTGGGACAGTGGTGGGGACGGTGGTGGTGGGGACAGTGGTGTGGGGACAGTGGGAATGTGGTGGAAACAGTAGGACAGTGGAGGGTACAGTGGTGGTGGGGACAGTGGTGAAGGCGGTGGCGAGGACGGCGGTGGGACAATGGGACAGAGGTACAGTGGGGACAGTGGTGGGGACAGTGGGGACAGTGGTGGGAACAGTGGGACAGCTCAGTGGGACAGCGGAGGAGTCAGTGGGACAGTGGGGACAGTGGGGATAGTCGGGCAGTGGTTGGGGCCGTGGAGAAAGTTGGGAGAGTGGAACCGTGGTGGGAACAGTGGTGGGGACAGTGGGGACAGTGCGACAGTGGTGGTGGCACTGGTGGGGACAGTAGGGGCGGTGGTGGAACCAGTGGGGACAGTGGTGGTGAGGACAGTGGCGCTGGGAACAACAGTGGGGGATGTGGTGAGGACGGTGGTAGGGACCGGGAGTCGTTTGCTGGCGGTGAGAGGGGGGGGTGGGGAGGGGTTCGAACCGGTAGTGACCCCCCTCCGGTTTTCGAGGGGGGGGGGGTTCGAACCGGTAGTGACCCCCCCCCTTTCGAGGGAGGGGGGGGGGTTAGGGGAGGGGGGGGGTTTGCCGGGGAGGGGAGGGGGGGGGGGGTCCAGGGGGGGGGGATTTTCGGAGGGGGGGGAACCCCGGGTTCCGTGGGAAAAGGGCTGCAATTTTCCACAGTAAAGCGGCGGTGGATCACGCTCTCTCAAATATTAGGAGCGAATGTGCGCGGCGCTCAGGCGAGAACCACATTTTGAAAAGGAACCGCCATTAATCCGTGAAGCTCTTGCAAATTTGTAGAACAAATGCACGCGGCGCTAAGGCGAGAGCCACATTTTGCTGAAGCGCTCGCAATTTTTTAAAACGAATGTGCGCGACGCTAAGGCGAGAACCACATGTTTAAAAGAAACCGCCCTCAACCCGTGAAACTCTTGCAGTCTTTTAAAACGAATGTGCGCGGCGCTAAGGCGAGAGCCACATTTTCCAACAAAAACACCCGCACTCCATATTTGAAACGGTTGTCAATTTTTTAGCTTCAGGGCCATAGATGGTGAGGAAGTCTCAGGCGAAACGCCCGGCCCGCCCTAAAAACTTGCTTCGGGGTGCGACGGGGAGAAGTTATCAGTCGCTTCGCTCATTCCGTTGGCCCATATTGCCTCGCCGCTGTCGTTTGTCGGGGTGTTGTTGTTAATGCGGTGCGGTTGGGCGGCTGCCATTTTTCGGAGGCGGTGGGTGGAGGGTCAGAGGTCTCACGGATTTTGGTTGGGCTCTCGGGGTTGGCCTCTCAGGAGCCTTTGGGAGGCAGTTTTGCAGCCTATTGGGGACCGTGTTGGGGCCTCTTGGGGCCTCATGGGGGCCTCTTGAGGCTTTTTGGGGTGCCTCTTGGGGGCCCTTCGGGACCTCCTGGGGGCCTCTTGGGGCCTTCTGGGGGCCTCTTGGGGCTGAAGGCTGGACTTTTCGGTTCCTCGTCCCCTTCTTGGGCCCCTCTTGGGGCCGTTTTGGGGCTCTCTTGGGCCGTCTTGGGCGCCTCTTGGGCTGTCTTGGGGCCATCTTGGGCCGTCTTGGGGCCCTCTTGGAGGCTTCGTGGGCCGTCTTGGGGCGGTCTTGGAAGCTTCTTGGGCCGTCTTGGAGCGCCGGTAAGCCGAAAAGGCGAGAACGCCAAAAACCGTCAGAAACTGAAGGGAAATCAATCTGGGAGGTCTCTTGGAGGCCTCTTGGGTCGTCTTGAAGGCGCTTTGGGCTGTCTGGAGGAATCTTTGGCGTCTTGGATCGCTCTTGGACCGTTTCGAACCACGTTGAGCTCTCTTGGAGGCCACTTGAAGCGCTCCTGGAGCTCTCTTGGGAGCCTACCGGAGCGAGGGAGCGCGGGAGTGAGGGAGGATGATGATGCTGCTGCATCGAATGCTGCTGCGGATGATGATGCTAATGCTGATGCTGATGATGATGCTGATGATGCTGCTGATGATGATGCTGATGATGATGACGATGATGATGATGATGGTGATGATGATGATGATGATGATGATTATGATGATGATGCTGATGCTGCTGCTGTTGATGATGATGATGATGGTGATGATGATGATGATGCTGATGATGACGATGATGCTGATGATGATGATGATGATGTTGATGATGATGATAATGCAGATGATTCTTATTGTTAGTGTTATTATGATTCTTATTAGTGTTAGTACCACTATCATCATCATTCTTATTAGTATGTTTTTTTCATTCTGATTCTTCTTAAGTCCCTTGTCGTTGTTATTATTATAAGCGTGCTTATTGTTACCTTTGTTATTCGTACTACTGTTGTCTAGTACCATTTTCATTAATGAGAGTATTCGCATTATTTTCAATATTATTGTGATCATGAGGAAGATGATGATGATGATGATGATGATGATGATGATGATGATGATGATGATGATGATGATGCTGATGATGATGATGATGATGATGATGATGATGATGATGAGGACGAGGACGAGGACGAGGATGAACAGGAGGAGGAGGAGCAGGAGGAGGTGGCACAGGTGAAGGATGATGTTTACATGGATGGAAGGAGGGATGGAGAGGGAGAAGGAGGAGAGGGGTGGAAGAAGTTTGGACGGATCAGTTAGGGGAGGAGGAGGCGCGGCTGAGGACTTTCGGGGTAAACCCTGACGAATTCGGGCCAGATATCCCTGGCCCGTGGAGGTCAGAACGTGGGTGCACCGTTTCTCCAGATCGCGCAGCTGCTTGTTGACAACCGCCCCACATCTACCACACGCCCACAAACCTAGATGACGATGCACATTGGGGAGGAGTGAGGGATGCAGCCAGCCCCCCGCTACATGGATTCGGGACACATGCGACGGGGACGCAATCACGCCATCCACATTGACAAGCTGCGGGCACGGGCAGCTCCAACACTCCTTGGTCGCAGCAAGTGTGGCTGATCCGTGGCACTTCGAACACCGTCGTGTACAGTCCGAGCGCGAATGTCGTGACATGTGGCGGATCGAGAGCAGCAGCAGGAGGAGAAGGAGGAGGAGGAGGAGGAGGTGGAGGAGGAGGGGGAGGCGGGTACCCCCCCGCACGGAGCTCCTTTCACCAGCTTCCCAGTGTTATCAAGCTCCGCCTCCAGTTTAATGACGTCCATGGTGGCCCACAGCATCCGCAGGCGGACGATGCGGGCCCTTCTCTCATACATGTGAAGTTGGTGTCGGTGGTGCTCGGCTTCCCTCGCAGCAAGGTCGGCCATCTCGCCCGCCACCGTGTTGGCCAGCACCAAACTCCTAGTCGCTCTGTCTGGTTGAACATCACGTTTAGCCTGGTGACTGCAAGTGAAGAGGATAGTGATCAGGGCAGGATCCCGATTGTCCAGGCACTCGTTGATGTCCGCACATACGGCATTATCCTCTCCGTGGGGAGTCAACATATCACGGTAGTATCAGGGATTTGACAGAGGCTCGTAATCCGTGGTGTGCACAAAACTTCCCGCAGTGTACAGCAACGACACATAAAACGCTTTCAATTCACCCCCTGGCAACAATTTGCGTGTGCCCTGTCAGAGGGCTCCTATCCTGAAACGTTCGCTTGGATATCGGACACGATCTGCCTGAAACTCACGATAGCTAAGCCCACCCGTCGAGTTTTAGGCGAGCTTGAATATGGTCCTCACGACGCGTCTCCTGAGATGTCGATTGGTGTCGAAGGCTCACCGTGTCCCATGCATCCGTAAAACCATTCGTTGATGGCAGAGACTTGTCACCAATCGATCGCCTCCGGCGCAACCAGAAAGCCTCGCGCAATTTGACATGACTATTCGCCTCACTTGCCAGACCTTCTGACTGGTCGAGGGCCGACGAGTTGCTGTTAGTTGAGCACTTCCAACACCGACTGATAATAATAGCTGGAGCCTCTTTGCTACGATCACACACATCTCCGATCCAGACAAATATTTGACAAACTCGAGCTTCTTTGATTTGGGCCTGCAGCCTGCCAGCGTGATCATGATCATCATTTCGGCCAGTCTCTTGCCGTGCCCACGCTGCTCGAGCTGCAGGACGGGCTGGCGGCACGAGTCGTTGTCGGCCCCTCGCTCCAGCCCAGAACCACAACAATATTTGCTCGCTTGTTCCCAGACGCGCTCGGATGCAGCGTTCTGGATATCCCTCTAACGATCACGATGTTTATTTTTCGCCTTGCAGCCTGTGTGCGCACTTTCAGGGAACTGGCACTCCTAATCTATATTCACCCGTGTGGGATAAGACCACAAGGTCGCTTCAGCTGGTGTCTATCCTAGACGCAACAAGTTGAGCACCACTGCAGAAATGGGTCCGCTCTCATTGCGAGCTTGATCCGTCCACGGGGTACATGGCATCTTCTCAGCAACGTTCTTCAAACTTTGCTGACTGCTGGCCTGATCGAAGGCTGATCCTGCCGAACCTGCAACCACATGTCGACGCTTTTGTTGGGCATTGCGATGGCAGGGTCAGCGTTGGGCGCCTTGAGGTCCAGCATTGTGATTAGGCACCTAGCTTTGCTGGCCGAGGCACAAACTTGCGCCAGCCTTCGCCCGCACGCCGTCAGCTGAATGCCGCAATGGAAGAGGGTGGAGGGAGGAGGGTGAGGGTCAGGCGGGTGACGAGGGAGGAGGGTGAGGAGGGAGGAGGGTTAGGAGGAGGATGAGGGAGGAGGATGTCGTGGAGGAGCAGGAGGAGGAGGAGGAGGAGGAGGAGGAGGAGGAGGAGGAGGAGGAGGAGGAGGAGGAGGATGTCGAAGAGTGGGAGGACTTTCCCGACTTTCACCCAAAACGACGTCCCTTCCCTTCTCCTGCGGGCCTGCAGGCGGCGGGCGCGGGGCCTCCTCTCAGGCCACGACGCCGCCCTCCATCACGGTCCCGTAGTACACCGTGTCCAAGATGTTGCCGTGGGGCTGCATCGTGGACCACTTGCCCAGGCGTGAGGCCGTGGTGCCGTCACGCAGGTCGTAGGTCTGTTCAGCAGGTGCCGTGGGGCTGTGCTGCTAGGTCGGTTGTGGATGTTTGGGTCGATGTATGTCAGTGCTGGTTGCCGTCGTCCGTCTCGTACAGGTTCTCACCTGTAGATGGCGTCGGGGTCCTCGCACTTCTTGGTGTTGCTGGCGTCGTGGCTGTGCTGTTCGTCGGCTGCTCGTTGGCGTGTTTCCTTCTTGCTCTTACCACGTAGTCAGCCCGTGACTTGGGTGGTAGTGGAGCACATTGTTGTTCGATCTTCTCCGATATGTAGTGCTTTGCCACGCTGCCGCATTTGTAGCATTAGTAGCCTTGGTCGCGTTTGTGCCATTCCATCTGGTGGGAGTGGTGGGCGTGGCGTCCCTTGAGTGTCAGGGGTGGCTTCTTTGCTGCTGTCGTGTTACTGCATGGTGAAAGTAGCCACCACCTCGCTGTCGTGCTGCGTCGTCGTAAGGCTGACTGCGTACAGGTTCTGCAGCGCCAGCCTGTCGGAGTCGGTTGCACTTGATGTAGGCTCTGAGTCGCCAGCTCGTCGTGGGTGGGAGCTGGAGGTCTTCGCAATTTGGCTTCTTTCCTTAGCTGTGCACGGTCTTCCCAATTCATTGGTGGTCGTCGCTCCATGCAGTCAAGGGTGGCTTGTGTGATGCGTTGTCTGACTAGGTTGCCAACCGCTCGTACCCACTCGTAGCACCCGAGCTGTGCTGCTGGTATTGCGTGCTCCTCTGCTGCCGTGTCAGCTTGCTCGTCTGCTGCTCGGTTGCCGTGCCACGCCCATTCTGGGATGTCTCTTCGTCGAGTATCTTCCCATTCGAGGTGGCTTTGCATATGTCGTATTGTGATGCAGTCGTCGCCTCCTCCCCGTTGCCAGATGTCGCCGTTGCCGAAGTGGTACTTCTTGGTTCTGTGCCGTCTGCGTCTCCAGTCCTTCAGCATTTTTTCAATCTGTCCAGTAGACGATGGGACCCCGCGAATTCCGTAAACCGCTGAGTAGTGCCCAAATCTCTGCTCAGTTGTTAGTCTGCCTTGGTCCTGGTAGTGGACCCCGCATAGTAGCTCGTATTGTCGTGCCTTTCATGCATGCCCATCCCCATCTGCACCTTCGGTACCGTCGGTCTGCTGACATGGCCCCTCCGCTGCCGTCGCCGCAGAAGTGTAGTGGTACATCGTCTGCGATCAGTTGGCCGTGCTGGATGTCGCCGTCGCAAGCGTGGGATGGTTCCGTAGTGCATGGTGGATGGCAAGTCATGGGTCGTGGCGTGATGCCTCTGAGCCAGAAGGCCGCGTTCGTCTCGATGCCTTCTTTTGCCCGTTCTTTGAGGTGCTCTGTCCGTTCGTAGATGATGTGCTGACGTCTCTGCGGGCAGTCTCCCCAGATGCGGTGATAGTCGTCGTCAGGTGCCCCACATTCGCATAAGTTGGGCGTGCCGTAGGCGTCGGCGATGCGCTGCCGTGGCCATGTCCCAGCGCAGGCAGCTGCCAAGAGTGCTCCGTGTCGTTGGTGCTTGCCCCGTCGGTCGAGGTGCTGGAGGTGGCTGATGAGGTCTTGCACTTCCGCGCCGTTCTCGAGGCCACTGTCGTTGTGGTGCTTGCTGGCTTGTCGCCATTGCTGTAGCTCCACTTGGCTGGTCAAAGCGTCGATGACGTCGGTCGGGTCTCCGTGCGCGTCCTCCTCCCTGAGTAGCCATCCATCGCCCTGGGGGTCTATCCAGTAGTCGGCGCGCTGGGGGTCCCAGCCCAGGTCTCTCAACGTGATGATGAGTGCGGCGATAATGCCGCGTCTGCGTTGCCATCGTAGTCTTTGTGGTTGTTGCTGCAGTCGGGACTTTATCTGCGGCCACACTCGTCGTATCCGCTGTCGTACCTCGTGGGAAGCTGTCCACATATCAAACCATGCTGTAAAGTGGGCTCTGATAGTAGATACTTCAGGGTCTGTCCCTTCCACTGCGATGAGGGTGGTTAGGCATCTGCCTGGCCAAGCTCGTCGTAGGGCACGTGCATAGTGTCGTCGTGTCTGCAGTCCCTCGTTGGGCGATGCTCCGTACGCCTTGGCCCCGTACAGAAGGGATGCCATGGCCCCTTGGGCTAGCCCCCCCCGCACTCGGTGCCGTCTGGCCCTTCTGAAGCGGGTGCGTACCAACTTCATCCTGGCCCAGGCTTTCTTTTTGCGTGCATGGTGTGTCCGTCGCAGTGTGCAAGTGCGGCTGCCCCTGTCGATGCCGAGGTCGTGTCCCTCGGTGCTGCCGTCGATGTGGATGTTGTGGTCTGCCAGGCGTTTGATAATCTCCTTAGTGTCCTTCATGTGTGTAGTGATGATGACCGGCTTTGCTGCTACTTCAAGTCCTTGCTGTTGTAGTGCTTCGTGCAGCGTCTTGGTCGAGTCGACGGTGTCGCGAACCAGGGTATCCTTGGATCCGTACAGCTGGACACCGATGTCGTCGAACCATGTCCTAGGCTGAGTCCTCGTAACTTTGCTGCTGTATTGTCGCAAGACGAAGTAGATCCGCGCTCGTGCAAGATTGTTCGAGTGTCTGGCCCCTGCCAATATGGAACGGCTTGCATATATCGGCTCGCTGTAGCAACCGTTGAGGCGCAGGAAGCGTACCGAGAGGTGCATCTGTATGGAGTGCGAGGATCCTGCTGGGAAAGCCGAGTCGGTTCGCAGCCATCGCGATCTTGCAGAAGTTGAGCGAGTCGTAGAAGCGCTTGATGTCGGGTAGCGTCGTCGCTGCCCGGATGCTGTGAGTGTCTGCGATCTCGTCTCCTAGGGCGCGTAGCATGGCTTCTCGCAGGCAGCTGTTGCCTGCGACCGCGGCATCCCATGGCTCCTCTATCTCCTTGGCCCATAGTCGTACCCTGTCTCGGTGCATGAGTTCCCAGGTTCGGCAGATCCAGGGTAGTAGCGCCAAGGCGCGGTCGCCGCCGTCGGCTAGTGCGCTTGCGCCTTTGGTGGTGGCTGGCTTGGGCTGGATCATGACTATGGCTTGGAGGGCTTGCCACGGCCATGTCACGTCGCGGTCGATGGTGTTGAGCAGGTGGGTTATCTCGTCTCTGCCTGCTGCTGGTAGTCGTCGTGCGTCGCTGGTATTGAGTCGGTCAGTACCTCGTTCCTTGTCTGGGATGCCCACGATGGCGTCGTCGAGTTGCTCTCTACTCCATGTAGTGGTTGGTGTCGTCAGGGCTTGTTCTCGTAGGTCCTTTAGCAGCTGGGTGTGAGTGATGTGGTCGCCGTGGTCGTCGCTCCAGATGCTGCTGAACGTCGTGCGCTTGAGGTCCGTACGCTCAATAGTGGATGTCGCTGCCATGGTGCCGTCTATCATTTCATCCTCGTGTCGCATGCTGGGTTTCGTCATCTTGTGCGTGGTGCCGTTGTCGCAGCTGTTGGCTAGCCATGTCGCGTAGTCGCGTGCGTTGCATCGTAGGTCACGTCTGATCGCTTGGATCGCCTCCTGTGCTGCTTGCGTCGCCATGCCCTCGATGGTGTCGGTAGGTACGTCCTGGATGTTGGTGAGTCGGTCCTTCCAGAGGGCTCTGTGCAATCTGGCGGTGCGCGTCGCTGTGGCTTCTGCTGATGGTACTCCGTCGTGTGCCAGGTGTCGACAACATGCTTCCAGGGCGTGCACTTCTTCGTGTCCGACCCCCCGTTGTCTTAGACGGAGTAGCGCCGCGAGGGAGGATTCAGCGCGTGCACACCAGTTGGCTGTGTAAGTGGCGTACTTTGGTCGTCGTATCCCACGTTCTTTTTGTATGCATTGTTTGAGCTGGTAAGGTTGTCCTCTGCCTCTGTATCGCTGCTGCTCGCTCTCGTGTATCTTGTAAGCCTTGCAGTAGAAGTCCTCCATGTGCTGCGTAAGCGTGTGGAAGATGTGGCTGGCTTCGAGGTGGTCTTCGTGGATTGCTTGGTATGCTGCGCTGTCCGTAATGTAGGATGGGGCTGCAGTAGTAGTAGTGGTGCCTTGGTCGCGCCCGATCTCGCACCAGAGCTCGTGCATGGTCCTGGTGTCGGCGTCAGGAGCTTGTGCTGGTGGGTGCTGTGGCTCGTCGGTCTTGCTCATGAAGTTCTCGAGCTCGCTGTCATTGTCGTCCTCTGTTTTGATGGGTGCGTCTGCGGCTTTCTCCTGTTCATGCGGTGGGCATTCGACGTCCATGAGGTCGACGCTGCCTTCGTCGAAGTCCATGGGGTCGACGTCCTTGTCCATTGTGGTTCTGGGTATCGAGTCCGCTGCTGCCGGTGCTGGTGTGTCTGGGTATCTGATCCATCCATTCGGTGTCAGCGCTTGTCATCTTTGGTTCATGTAATCGTCGTCGCCTTGAGTATCGGCTTGCGTCGTGGTGGTCTCGCAATTTGCACCGTTGTCGTGCGTGCTGGTGTGTGTGTGTCTTCTTTACACGTTCGGATCGTTGCCGTTGTCGCTTGCTCTGAGGGTCTGGTGGTTGTTGCGGTAGCCGAGGGTGTCGAAGGTTGCGGCATGGTCAGCTGCCGAGTGAGGTTCATCATGGCCTCGCCCTTCAGCGTGATGACCTGGCCGATGTGTGGTCCCCATGCATGGGACGTCGCTGACTGGTCTCAACGAGTGGATGTGTGGTCGAGCCGATGGGCTGACCACGAGGTAGTCGATGAGCGATGGCGTCGCGTCCTTCTTGAAGCACGTGGCCGCCTGCTCGCCTATGGAGAAGATGCTGCCTCCTAGCGCTTCTGGCCATCCTGAGGCGGCGAATGTGGTTGGTGCGACGTTGAAGTCGCCCGCCAATGTCCAAGGAAGATTCAGTATACGCAAAAATTGTCCGATCTCCTTCAACCTGTCCGCATTGGTTCCTGACTTGAGGGGCTGCTTGGTCTCCAGATAGACGCTTATGACGACTATGGAGTAGCCCTTCATGTGCCAGAGCATTGGGATCCAGTCCGTGAAGTTGAGGAGCTCGGCCTTGGCGAGAGGTGATGTGCCTGCCGTCGAAGACGACACGCTGCCCTTCACCGCCACTCGCGGAAAAACTTGGTTTTGAAATTGTTCTTCACCATCGCAGTCACCCCGCCATGGGAGCCCTTCTCCGATGACCTCGACTGTCGTGAAGCTGAAAAACAAACCTTGAGTCCCAGCGTTGCGAGTGTAGCCTCGGTGTGCTGGAGCTCGTGGTGCTTGAGGTGAGTTTCCTGCAACAAGTAGCCGTCGTACAGAGCACGTCCGCTGGGTTGATGCGCTAGTAGACAATCCCGTAGCCACTTAGTTACCTTTGGTCCCCATGTAGTAACATTGCCAACAAATATTATGCGCTGCTCTGGGGTGGCCGAGCGGTTGGCTGTCATGCCACCCCGCAGGCGCCTCTAGTTGGGGGTGGCAGCAGGCAACGTTCCCTCGCGGATCTGGCGGAGGAGCTCGCCGCGCTGCTCTGGGGTCGTAGATGTCCCTTCAGCGGGCGTCGGTGCTGGCGTGCTAGCAGGTGTACTTGCTGACGCTGCTGGGGTTGCGGCTGTCTGCTGCTGTGCTGCTGCATGTTGGTCCGTGGTCTTGCGCTTCTTGGCCTCTCTGAGCCTCATCGCGTCGGCCACGGCCTTCGCCTTAGCTTCGTCTATGCGCGCCTTGATCTAGCCCGCGTAGGTCTGTGCTCCTGCCTGCAGGTCCCTGATGGCCGCCTGCTTGGCCGCCAAGATCTCCGCCTTCAGCTCCTCGTCCTCGTCGCCCTGCAGCTTGTACTCCATGTCTAAGTCGATGACCCCGTTCTGCTGCAGCTCTTGCTCGGAGGAGTTCAGGAGCTGCTCCATGAGGCTCCTCGGCTTGTTCTCCGTCATGATCTCGTTCAAGTTGGCCTTTGCCTTCTCGAGTGCCTTGCCCTTCTCGATCATGTCTTCGTACGCCTTCGCCACAAGTCCTTGCAGTCGGCTGTGCTCGTCGCAGGCCTTGTGGAACTCGTTGTAGGCCACCTCTTGGGCCTTCGCCGCCGCTGTGCATCGTAGCTCTGCTGGTTGTTGAGGTTGATGCGGCTGCAGCGTTTGGGCCAGAGTAGCAAGCTGAGTACCCAGTGCTGCTACTGCCGTATTGGATCCCAAGCCCATCTGCTGGAGTTGTTGTCCCAGTGTCGTCATCATCCTGGTCATCTCCTGCGTCTGGGGCGAAGTGCCGCTGCTGCTGCTGCCGCTGGCCTCGCTGTTCTGGCGCTCCTGCTCCTTGATGTAGTTGGGCTTCTTGACCAGCTTGCTGCAGTACCAGCACTTCCATCCATTCTTTGCCAGTGTAGTGTCGTACGTCCATTTGCTGCAACTTCGGCACACTGTGTATTGTGCGCCTCCTCGCCGAGCCATGTCTGCTGAGGCTGTCGGCGGGCTGCTGCCGTGGTGTCTCCTCAGTCTGTCCAGGTCTCCTGCCGCTCGCAAGCGGCGCCGCGACGCGGCGCGCTGGCGCCGCTCCCTGCGGTGCCACGCGGGCGAGGAGGCCTCCCCTGGCCTCGGCGGCCCTCCGTGGGCCTGGGGGCTCCCGTATGGCGCGGGCCGCCGCCGCGCGCCGCCGCCGGGGCAAAATGCTGCGCGGGGGCGGGGCGGGGCCACGCTGGGGAGCCACCTTCGAGGAGTGGGAGGAGGAGGAGGAGGAGGAGGAGGAGGAGGAGGAGGAGGAGGAGGAGGAGGAGGAGGAGGAGGGCCCCCTTCCACCGTCGCTGGGACGGCGACCCGCAGTACGCTCAAGCCATCGGCGCGATGGTATGTGTGACCGTGATGCACCTGTCGGAGGGCGAGAAGGAAGCCCTCGCGCACGTGGGGCGGGCCAGCTGCTGTTGCTCTTCCTCTTCTCCATTCTGTCGTCCCTCTTCTGTTGCTCCTCCTGCGTCCTCCTCCCTCTTCCCTCCTCCCTTCGCACAGCCGTTGCGGGAATGAACGCTTTTTGGTGATTAATCCCTCTTTCGTCCCTCCCTCCCTCCTCCCTCCTCCCCTCTCTCGCTCTCTTTCCTTCTTCTTCCTCCTTCCTGCTTCCTCCTCATCCTTCCTCCCGCTCCCCCCCTCCCTCTCTTTCGCAAGGCTTCCCTGAGGGTCGAAACAGAAAACCACAAGGAATGTCCCGGTTTTGATTCACACAACTCTGGTACCATAGCACCAGCTGCTCTCTAATTTCTTGGCGATGCGCATGGAACGAAACATGACTCCCGAATATTGCTAGCTATACGATCAGGATATTTTGCTTAGCGTGTCGTGCCGCTGGTCCTGGCCACCACGCCTCGTCGCGACACACTAACAACGTCCGAGTCCCCAAGCGTCGACACTCCGAGCATTTCCCAGCCTCCCGCCCCGCTGAGCGGAGCGACGCGCTATCAGCTCGCAGGGCATTGCGTGTCGCCAGGGTCGCCGCCGCGAGACGCTAAGCATAAGTTCTCTACCATCATCAGGACGTTCTGTGGACCTCGCCGTTGGTATACGTGATTTGGTGACGAGCGGATGTGATCATGATGGTGGAACAATTGGCTGTGTCGGTTTGGTGTACTGGGCTGGCTTGGGGGGAGGACTGCGGAAGGCTTCCGAGACCTGCTGAATCGAGGCTGGGCTGTTTGGGCTGGCCGGGTTTGCTGGATTGGATGGGCTGGCTGGGCTGGGTGATCCCGCTGGGCTGGCTAGGGAGCAGGTGGATCACCGCCAGACACCCTTTGGAGGCCCCCAAACGATTCCTCTACATAACCTCTCGTTCCGGCATCATCGTCCTCCAGCTAATTTTTCTTTTTCTCCTCCTCCTCCTCACGCCCTTCCTCCCAACCATCCCTCGGCTCCAGTTCCTCAGCCCACCTGCTCCTCCACCCACCCACCCCTCCCCGTCCACGTCCTTGTTTTCTTTCTTCTCCTCCTCCTTGGTCCTGGCCCCCCTCGTCCCGACGGCTCTTGGGGCCTTGCGGCGGCCTCTGGAGGCTCCGCCCCGTGTGCGGGTGCCGTGGGGTCTGCCCCCGTAGCTGGGTCGAGGGCGTGCACCATACGGGCTTTTGGCCTCACCGAGGCCGACCTCCCTTCGGTGCAAGTGCTGGGGGAGGCGCCTCTGCGCAGAGGACGCAGAGGGCGTTTTGTCCGACACCTCGCTTCTCTCCGAGGAGTCTCAGGGAGGTCTAAGCCAGGCCTCCACGAACCGCCTTCAGGGCTCTGTCTCATCTCATCGCCTCGTCTTCGCCTCCTCCTTCATTCTCCTGCACCCCATTCTCCTCCTACTCGGCTGCCCCCCCCTTCCTCAGACTTGATTCACTCTGTTCCCTGCTCCCTCTCCCTGCCACCCCACCTGCCCCCTAGCGAGCCGGCGCGCTCGGAAAACGCTTCCTGCCAACACCGCTGGCAACACGATGTGCGCTTCGTGGCAACAAGGCTGGCAATGCAATGTGCACTGGAGGCAAGTCGTCACGACGTGGTCTTCCTGCCGACTTTATTTTATTGCGCGCTCGCAGTGAGCTTCGAGACCACAACGCAGGCAACGCGATGTGTACCGATCGCGACCTGGCACTCTTGGAGGCAGCTTCGTGGCAACAACGTTGGCAATGCAACGTGCACCGCAAGTGAGCCAGCGAGTTTTCGTCGATCTCGCTTTGCTTCCCGCTTGCTGTCGGACGCAAGCTGGCACGCTCGGAGTGAGCTTCCTCACGGCAATGCCGGCCACAACGTTGGCAACGCTCTGTGCGCTGATGGCAGCGCGATGGGCAGCGCGATGTATGCGCCAGACGCGTGCCGGCTCGCTGGGAGTCAGCTTCTTGGCAATTCCAGCAACGCTGGCCACGCGAAGTGTACCAGAATCGAGTAGGCGCGCTCGGAGTGAGCTTGCAGAGGAGGACGAAATACGCTGGTCGCGAGCTAGCACGCTTGGAGTGCATTTCGTGGCAATAACACTAGCAGTGCAGTGCGAGCCGGGAACCGAGACAGCACACTCGATGTGTGCCGCCGAGTTCGCTTTCAAGCAGGCCCTACCTGCTGCTGGGCGCGAGCCAGCACGCTCGGCGTTAGCTTACAACCAACAACTCTGGAAATGCGATTTCCTCTGGACGCGAGCCGGCCCGCTCGCAATTGGGTTCATGACAACAGCGCTGGCAATGCAATAGCCAGCGCGCTTGAACTGAATTTCCTGACGACCTCGCTTTAAGCCTCACCTGCTGCTGGACGCGAGTCGGCATGCTCGCAGTGAGCTTCCTAGCCATAGACTTTCAACAGCGCTGGCTGCGAGAAGCTCATTGAAAGTGAGCCAGCGTGTTCGAAGTGAGCCTCCTGATCAAAACGCTGGCACGCTCGAAGTGAGCTTGTGGCAACAATGCAATGCATTGTGCACCAGAAGCGAGCGGGCGCTATCAAAGTGAGCTTCCCGCCAACTTCGCTTCGCTGCCACCCCCGCCTTCTGCTGGACGCGAGTCGCTGTGAGCTCCCTAGCAGTAAACTTCCAACAGCGCTTGCTACATGGGGTTCGTTGAAAGTAAGCCAGCGTGCTCGGAGTGAGCTCCTTGCCGAAAATGCTGGCAGGGCGATGCGCGCTGCTCGCGAGCGGGCACGCTCTAACTGAGCTTGTTGCAACAACGCGTTGCAGTGTGCGCTGGAAGTAGGCGGGTACGCTGGAAATGAGCTTCCCGCCAACTTCTCTTTCAATACCTCCTGATGCCGGAGGCGAATCGGCACGCTCGCAGTGAGCTTCCTCGCAAGTACTTTTCAGCAACGCTTGCCACACGAAGGTCACCAGATGCGAGCCGGCGCGCTCGGATTGAGCTTCATGCCGACGACGCGGGCAGCGCGATAACTTATGCGTTGCCCGCGAGCCAGCACGGCTGGAGTGAGCTTCCCGGCAAGCGCTCTGGCAGATCGAAGTGCACAGTGCGCGAGCCAGCGCGCTCGCGAGGTTCACGGGAGAGACACGTGCCCGTGATCGACACGGGAGTGCCCCTTCCCCAAGGGCACTGAGAGGGATCCATTAAGCAGACAGGAAGAACACTCCAGGCAAGTGTAGTAGGAGGAACTCCCTCTCCGTTCTCCTTTTTCTTCATTCCCTCTTCCCTCTTCACTTCCCTCCCCCTCCCCTCGGTCTCCATTGAAAGACAACCGTCTGAGAATTTTTAATCGTGCCAAAACGTAACTTCTGGGATCTAAGCGCCACGAATCGACATGACTGTTGCGTCCTGGCTTAAATTGTGCCAGAACGCGTTTTCTGGGATTGCAACACTGCGAACCAACGTTACTGTTGCGTCCTGGCAATCCTGAGCCGTGCCAGAAAATTAGTTTTGCGACTTCAGTCCTACGAGTCCTTAAAGCTGGTGCACACTTTTCAGACGAATGCGTGCGGCGCTGATGCAAGAGCAACATTCTGAACATAAACCGCCCTCCATCCTTGAAGCTGTGGCGAATTTTCAAGACGAATGTGCGCTCCACCGAGGCGTGAGCCACATGGTGAAAACAAGCCGCCCTCCATCCTTGAAGCTGCTGCAGACTTTTAAGGCGAATGTGCGCGACGCTATGGCGAGAGACACACTCTGAAAACCAGCCGTCCTGCGTCTTTGAATATGTTGCAGATTTCACGGTTTAGGGTCATGAGTGGTGGGGAGGTCTCAAGCGAAACGCCCAGCCTGCCCTACACTGGGGGTGCGACAGGGAGGGTCTTTCGAGACACACCCAGACAGTTTTACAGGGTTGCGGAAGGTCTTCAGAAGGCCTGACGGAGTGCAGGATTGTCTTAGCAGAAAAGGCTCAGGCCCGTCTGGGGGTGTCTTGGGCTGTCTTGGGGCGATCTCGGTGGCCTCGGTCGGCAGCCCGAAAAGACGGCAACGCCAACATCGTTCGAAAACCCTGGCGAAATCAATGATTTTATGTCTCCGGGGCGTCTCAAAGTCCTCTTGGAAGCCTCTTGGAGCGTCTTGGGCGCGTTTCGGGCCGTCTTGGGACCACAAACGGTGGGCAGGTCTGAAGCGAAACGCCCGGCCCGCCTTACCAACACGTCTGGGGGTGCGACAGGGAGTGATTCTTTATGAGGAACAGGATGGAGAAGGAGGAGGAGGAGGAGGAGGAGGAGGAGGAGGAGGAGGAGGAGGAGGAGGAGGAGGAGGAGGAGGAGGAGGAGAGGGAGGAGGAGCAAGAGGAGGAGGAGGAGAAGGAGGAGGAGGAGGACCAAGAGGAGGATGACCAGGAGGAGGAGCAGGAGGAGAAGGAGGACGAGGAGGAAGAGGAGGCGGAGGAGGAGGAGGACGGAGGAGGAGGGAGGAGGAGGAGGAGGAGGAGGAGCAGGAGGAGGACGAGGAGGAGGAGGACGAGGAGGAGGGGGGGGGACAAGCTAGGGGAGCTCGCGTCATATCTGACGTCCTACCCCTCCGTCCCATCCCTTAACATGGCGTAGATCTCCTCTCTACTCGGACAGTCGGATGTCAAACAGGGCAATGATCCCGAGAGGGTGCGCGATGTATCGTAGAGCACGGCATCGCAGGGCGTAGAAGAGCACGGCAGAGCGTAGTATGTCATAGCATGGCGTGGCGTTGTGTACTGAAGAATTGCATCACACAAAGAATGGCATCGCACAGCGGCACATAACATAACATTACATAGCATTGCGTTGACGATCAATGCGTAGCATGGCATGGCATGGCATGGCATGGCGTGGCACTGCGTAGCCAAGCACTGCATATCCTAGCATTGCAGCTGAAGGCATGGCATCGCACAGCGGAACACCACAATGCATTGCATTGCATACCGTGGCATGGCACTGGAAATGATGATGCCAGCGCTGCAGCGGGAGCACGATTCGGAACGAGCTGAAGCGCGAACATGAGGCCAGCGCTTCAGCGGGAGCACGAATCGGAACGAGCGGAAGCGCGAACATGAGGCCAGCGCTTCAGCGGGAGTAACATTTTGAAAAAACACCTAAGCGAAAACCCAACTCCCAGGACTCCCGAATAATAAAAAAACAGCACGCATCAGGGGAGAGAGGAGAGTAGTATTCATATTGTGCAGTTCTGGAGGAGGCGGGTGGAAGATGGAGCAGGAGGGAGGAGGGAGGAAAGAGAAAGGGGGTCGTTTTCGGCCTCCAGCACCTGTCTCCAGGCTCCGGGACGATCAGACGGAGCGACTTTGGATAAGAAACCAGTTTTATCGAAGGGTTCGAGAGCCGGGGCCTACGTGACGGGATTCAGCGCTAGCGGGGGTCAGCCAGTTGGTCAGTATTGACCCGGGTCAGCGTGTCCCCCCAGCGACCTGACAATATCGGGTCGTCGGACGCTTGGCCGCTTAAGCTTCCATACGGTGGAGAAGCCAACCGCGCCGTGCTCCGCCTTCGTGAACAGCACCTGCGAATAGCATCGCCTCAGTTGATGCGCCAGTGCTCTCTTCATCGTGGCCTGTGTGGCTGCAGGGGCATATCAGTAGAGCAGGACGTGGGGATAGGTCTGCCCGCCCTCGGAGGAGAAAGACACCCGCAAGGCGACCAAGTCGGACGACATTGCCGACTGGATCAAAGGCCGCCGTGATGGGTCGAAGTCTCATGGAAGACGTTCTCGCAACTTTCTACTAGTCAATGCGTAGTTCTTGACGCTTCGCATTTCACCAGCAGCCCGTCCAGAAACCATATGTCGGCGAGCTGTCGTGGGAAGGACAGTAGAGGAGGATCGTGAAACGGAGAGGGGGGACATCAATCGAATCGCAGCTCGGATCAGCTCGAGCAGCCCCCTACAATTGTCAACTTGGGGTCTTCTGAGGGTTTCTTGCAGGCCTCTTGGAGCCATCGTGGGGCTTTCTCGGGGCCCCTTGTGGAGCCTTTCGAACCTCTTCGGGCCTCCTGGGGCCCTTTTGGGAGCCTTCGGGGCTTCTGGGGGCCACCAAAGAGACAATCGACCAAAACGGGGGTGTTCTTAATTTGGGCTCCCTCCCTGAAGCCATGATAATTCCTTGTTGGGCCTCTCTTGGGATGCTTTGGGGACTTTTTGGGCACTGTAGTGGCCTTTGGGCATCTCTTGGGGCCCACTGGGGCCATCTTGGGGCCATCTTGAGGCTTTCCCTTCTGTTGATCGGAAGCGAGAAGGCGAGAATGCACAACATAATCGAACGTGGTTCGAATATTCTGGCCTCTGGGAAGTTTTCTTGGAAGCCTCCGTGGCCACCTCGAGTCGCCTTGGGGCCGCGTTGGAACTTCACGGAGGCGTGTTGGTGTGAATAGAACCCGTGTAATACCCTCATATATACTCCTTATCCTCACCTCTCCTGCGCCTGGCCGTTTGGGCTCAGGTATTGGGACAGATCGATCAGACCTTTGATCGTGCAGGGGGGAAAGACATCCATCTATCCCTCCTTCCCTCTACCAACGGATCAGGGGTTCTGTACCCTTGTACTTCAACCCCATACACATGTTATCAGCCCTTTATAAAGCTCACCTTTCACCGAACCGCACGTTGCGACCTCGCACGCGGTCTCGATGGAGCCCCTGCGGCGCATGCGCCGCAAGGGGTCCATCGGGGCCTCGCGTCCGAGCTCTCCGACGGCACGACGGCTCGGTGACGAGTTGGAGAGCCTTAGTGCGGACTGTGTTGGTGTTCCAGATACCCCCCCCCCAGCTCCGACGGACCCGAGGCGCCGCTAGCTGCTGAGCTTCACCGCAGCGCCGCCCGCGGGGGGACAGGAGAGGGAGTAGGAACAGGAAGAAAGGAGCTTCACACGCCTACCTTCGATCCTCCATCCCCTCCCCCGTCGAGAGCAATCCCAACCGCGTCAGGCGAAAGCCTCACTGGTCATGACACTCCAGGGCGCTTTCGCGCTAACCGCCGATGGACCTCAGGTGCTGGTACCCCCAGCCCTGCGACCGTCCCCGTGGCGGAGCACGTAGCCACCTTCGAGGAACTCAGTAGACCAGTGGCGGCACAGCCGCAGACGCAGTACCCAAAGGTATCATCGGACGAGACACCACACACACATGGTCCGAGTCGCAGCTCGTCCGCACGCAACCGCCGTGGAGCCTCAGGCCCATGCGGCGAGAGTAGGTCGAGTCCGCGTACTGCCTCGCAGAGGCCATGCACTCCCCGTGACAGGGGACACAGGGAAGCTGACGCTCCCCACCTCTCCATCTCAGACGACCAGCTGGCGGAAACGTCCGCCGCAGGTGAAATAGCTGAGCTCAGAGACCAGGTTGAAACCTTCGTGTCCAGGCAATACTCTGGACTACTGCAGAGCTTCAGACGAACGCCGCCGATACTGCAGCCATACGCCACGATCTGGACGGCGCCTTAGGGATCATTGATTCCAGGATCGCTGAAGATCGACGCATCTTAGGTGAACTGCAGTACCAGGTTGATCGTGAGGTGTCACGCTCAGGTGAACGAACGGCGATGGTCGAGAACCTGCGCAACTACCTCGCGCAGATGGAGCAACAGCTTGTGCTCGTACGCGACACAGGCGTTTCAGCAGTCAGGATTTTACATGATGAGATCCACGACCAGCTCCGCAACCGACCAACACCAGCCGAGGCCACCGACCTTGGCGACGTTCAGTCTCAGATCAATGATCTTCGATCTTATCTAGACCACACTACGGCGACGCTTCGCAACGAAGCACACACCAACTCGTCGAACCTGATCGACATGTTGCAGCGTACTGAGAGAGTCATCACTCAAAGGCTTGATGCGACCAACGCTGTCATGCAGCCACTCGCTAACCGGATCTCTGACATCGAGCAGCGTTTTCCTGGTGTGCAGGACGCCCTGGCAGAGTTGCGTGTCGGACGAGCCCAGACTGGCCAGCTGGATTCTCCTCCCACGGTTTACGATTTCGCCCGCCTCACTGACAGGTTACAGGAGATTGAGAAGGCGGCGGGCCACACGCAGTTGGAGCTCTCCCAGGTTATTCGTGAAAGAGATACTGAGAAGGTACGTGTAGAGGGTCACCTCGCACGTCTGGAAAGCGAGCTGGAGGCGCAAAGCGCCCGTCTCCGAGCATGCGAGCAACGACTCGATCGGTACTCACAACGTTCTCGGGATACTGATGAGTATACACGCCAAAAGGTGGCACAAATACACGAAGACATGACGAGCTGGACGAATCAGCTGATCGACCACACCAACGACACCAATCTCCACCTTCGACCTGCAACCGACCTGCACAGGCCGACGGCAGCGTCCGCCGAAGCACCGCAAGCTTCTGCAGGACAACAACGACGTACGTCACCGGGAGCAGCCTCCGCGGCAGCTTCTGCACAGACACGCCATGTGTCTCCTGTGCGCACAGAACCAACTACCGACGGTGCACCGATACCCTCGCAACCATTGTCTGCGGTTTCGGTCCATACTACATTTCCTATCAAGGAGTCAGACACCGTCCGAGTCCCTGTCTTGCCTAAGATCACGCAGCTGCCCGAGTGGCAGCAAAAAGTACGGAAGAACTTCGGGGCCGCCTCAGGGCGACCATCCAAAGCGTACGCCTTCCTATGCGTGGCTGAACAGCCCGAATGTACATTCGAGGACTTACAAGACAGTGGAGACTTTGAGAGCATCGATTGCAAACTCGCTACCGCTCTGAGCGACATCTTATCCTCTGACTTACGCTACCAAATCAGGCTCATCGAAACCAGAGAGCACAAAGCAGGACGCGTGCTCAAAGGACGCCAGATTTACTGGCATATCCTACAGTCCTACAAAGTGACAGAGGTTGATGACGACCTGCACGACTTTGAGCGCCTTAAAGAACTGAGGATGAGAGATGACGATTTGCAACGTTTTATTACTGACTGGGACGCTTTACTCTTGGAGTGCCGAGAAGCACCCGATCGAAAGATCTTGGACTCTCTGTTTCGTACGCAGATTCGGAGACATGTATGGGTGAAACAAGACATGTACGAATACCAGCGCATGAAGATCAGCGACCCGAATCGTACCTATGATTGGCTCCGACAGCGTGTCCTGGACATACTGGAGCTTAAACAATTGGAGAAGAATCAAAACAAGTTACGGTACGAACATGAGACACGTTCTCAAGTCAACGTGTGCGCTGCCTGGAAGAAAGGCAATTGTCGCCATGGTGAACGGTGCAAGGCTTTGCATACATATTCCAGGGATTGGAAGAACAACGAATCTTCCAGAACATCGACGGCTGGTGGCAACTCCCGCCGTAGTATGTCCACTCCTGCGAATCATAAGAAGCCAGCATCGACACCATTTTGCTTCGATTCCGCCGAGCGCAACACATGTACCAGAGGCGACAAGTGCAACTTTCCACACGTCGCACAGTGTAAAGATTTCGTACAGAATAAGTGCCCAAGAGGCGATAAATGCAAACATGCTCATCTTACACCTGGTGCGAAGACTCCCGAGCGAAGCCCGGGTCGACCACGGACCTCCAGTCAGGATAGCCGTGGCCGATCACCATCCCGCGGATCAGGAAGCCAACGTTCTTCCCAACGCGGGGGGTTCCGCTGCGCAAGCGACTCGCGCCATGGACGTGACGACCGACGCCAATGCGACCGATCTCGTTCAACATCCAGGAGGTCCCCAGACTCTCGCAGTCAATCGAGAAGTCGATACGACAGATCTTCGAGATCTACCTCCCGAGGGCGAGACAATCGTGGCGGCGGACGCGGTAGCCCACGCGGCCGTGATAGATTATATGGCAGTGACAAAGGACGTGGCAGACGTTCCTTGAGTCATGGTTCGTCCCGTGGCTCACCCCACGCCAGAGCACGTTCTCCTGCCAACTTTCGACGTTCACGCCGTTCCGACCGCAGTTACGTCATCCGTGACAAGACCCTCATGGCCAACACTAAGGCCACAGCGACATCTACCAAAACACGTCGTCGGATACGCTTCGGCATACGTAACGTGGAATACTATTTGCATACCGTATCTGGCAGGGCCAGATTGGATAAATGGAAGGAGATGCCGAACGAGGGTGACATCGTCAATGTACCAGACCCGTTACCACGACGATGGTGGGATCAAAGTGCGGACGCCTTACGAGAATGTCAAACATAGGCGCAACTATGGTACGACGAACTATATGACTACCGACACAATAAAATGTCGGTGGACACACCAACTACGATCCGAAAATATGACGACACTGTTAAGCAGTCATCAAAGACAGTCCAGACGAAGACAACGACAATGCAAGTGACCCACCACGCTCGACTGCTGCATTGACACGGTCTTGGGTTCTCGACAGTGGTTCTGCTCATCATATTCAGGGAAAACATGAACTAACGCAGACCGAATCGGATCGCATATCTATTCGCGAAGAGCATATTCTGGAAACCGCCAATGGTGATCGTACTGTCAACGAGCACTACGACATACGGCTACCCGAGGTCGGCTGACACAGTTCAGCCCTTGCCTTGCCAGACTGTCCATCTTTACTATCAGTTGGGAAATTGATCGAGGTTGATGGTTTTCGGCAGCTTTGGGATCCTGAGCTGGGCTACTTGCTTCAGGATCCGGGGGGCCAATGGTATAAGATTCCAGTCAACAATAGAGCTCCATAATTACGACTCGACGACTTGACACTGATACCACCACCACGTTTATGCACTTCGTCAGCACCCCGACGTCGTCAGCGCAAGCGTTCATCCGCCCGCTGCAACGACATTTGTTGGCGCTGCAAAACTACAGAGCAGTCAACCACTGCAGACGAGCTACGGCCCCACATAGGGACCTGCCCCAAGAGACCACATGTCGGAGAGGGAGGAGGAGCACGGACCACCACGGTCGAATAACCTTCCGACACAAACACAGACGAGCCTAACGTGGACACACCCACCGACTCGCCTACGTCTCAGACGCAGTGTCCTCCTCCACAATGCGGGGGGCTAGTAGATATAGCTCAAGCAGATAACGACATACCGACAGAGACGTCCACGCGAATGCATCACGACAATGATCGAGTTCTTCCCAACAGACAGAAGAAGCCGATCGACCCGATGCATTACATGACTCACAGCCCAAAACATCCTGACTGTGAGATTTGTTCTCGCACGATGGCGCAGAATGCCCCGTGTAGACGACAGCGCAAACCACATCCACCGGCAGACCCCACCGACGAGGATAACGCCCACGAGGCTTTTGTCCCGAAGAAGTTTGGCGAGGCTTTAACTGCCGACCATATCGTCCTGGCCAAAGACGATGCCGCGGACAAACGCGGCGACAAGTATGCACTTGTTGTCCTAGACAGATACACCGGCATCTTCATGGCCTACCCAGCACTACACAAAGACGCAGCTACCACAAAGGCATCCTTTCAACAGTTCATCGCCGCGAACGATGAGGTGAAGCATATCTATACAGACAATTCTGGAGAGCTTCAGAAAGCTTGCCGCCAACTGGGATGGAGACGCGACACGAGTACGCCACATCGTCCGCAAACGAATGGATTGATTGAGCGCGTCGTCAAAATTGTCACTCTCGGTGCGAGAGCTGTGTTACATATGTCTGGTCTGAGACACGAATGGTGGAAAGAGGCCATGCAAGCCTTTTGCTGTGGACACAATTTTGTGCATACATCCACGGGCGTGGCTGCCCTCAATGAGGAGCATGCAGATAAGAGAGCTCATGAAATACGCTTTGGTGAAAGCTTTCCCGGGCACTGCATGCTATTCGGTGCTCGAATCTTCTGGAAATGCCTCAACCCCGAGATTAACAATGAGACTGCAAAGTTTAAAGAAAATGCTCGGGAAGGGTTATTCATGGGTTACCACTTACATTCTGGTGGACGATGGTCAGGTGACTATCTTGTTTTGGATGCGGCTACATACGCCAAGAATCCTGATGGTGAACTGTGTCACGTGCACAGAGTCAAAGACATCATCATCCCTGATGGCAAGGCACCTACCCAGTGAAAGAAGGTACTCTACGACATCATAACCCTGAGGCACACGACGAGGTCAAGGCGTCCACTTCTCGCCCCTTGGGTGATAAGCCAATGCCCGATCCTCCACTTTCCTACCCTACGGAATGGGATGACCCATCTATGCTGACAACGGAGGACAACGCCGCTGATATCCAAACATCGGCCTCTGAAGTTGCTGCACCAGCGCCGGAGCCCGACTACTGGGAACAGCGCGGATATTGCGTCATCAGACATATTCGTACCCCGCGCAAGAAACTGTTCATCCCGACGGACGACGTCATGAACATACCTGTACCTGTTGATCAACTCGATGTGACACGAGATTTCAAGACAACTTCTACTTTTGAAGGAGAAAGTGACTTTCGAGATGTTTGGGATGGTGCTAGCGCCAACGACCACAGGGAGTTAAGCGAGCCGTGGACAGGCACGATTCAATTCTATGAGCTTCCAAAAATGACGCCAGACGGCAAAATGGTGGTTCGCGGACGCGAGACACGTATACAGACTACTACACGTCCTGATCACATTCTTCCCGAGCATTGGAAAACACTCTCTCGTGGACAACAAAAGAAGGAAATCGACTACGCCAACGACGTTAAACGGGCTCGTGAGATTCGTGACCGAGCTGCACTAAGAGTGTGGACAAGACAGGACAAACAGGTCAACAATTTCCGTGCCACTACATCCGGCGGACCCACATGAAATACTGTGGAACGACGGATTACATACGACATTGACAATGGCGCCGTCATCCGTGATGAAAATGTCAAAGGCGTGACAAACAAAGAAATACTGTATGCCAAATTACCTGGTGGGCCACGTGACATTACAACGGTACTGTACTACCGCCAATCACCACAACAGCTCGATGGAGACGAAAGTGCTTTGGCACTTGTGGATAGTGAAGGAACCGACTTTGGGACCATGAACCCGCTCATACGCCAGTTCACCCACAATACCAACTATGCCACGTGAGACCACCTACATACTGGCACACAGGGATAAGATACCTGATTCCTCATGGTCACGCCCGGCACTAGTTACCAGAAGCCTGAGTAAGAAAGAAGTTGCCGCATAACCACGTGCACGAGAAGCCCTACGAAAATAATACGAGAGATTGGAAAAGAAACAAACGTGGATGTTGGAGACTGTTGCAGAAAAAGCTGATATTGAGTCACAAGCTATCCGCACTGGGACGAAAGTTCATTTCTTCAATATCTTAGAGCTATCTTCAGTCAAACACGAGGAATTTCCACCTGATCTACGTAAATTCAAAGGCAGGGTGGTGGCTCAGGGCAATACAGGCAAAGATGAAACTGGCTTGGCCGCAATATTCGCCGACGCCGCTTCCAGTGCTTCGCATATTGAGGCTTCCAAACTTTGCGATGCTACTGCGTTATTGCCACAATATGCGGGAGAACAAAGTGATGCACCTGGAGCCTACACACAGGCATTATTATACGGCGACGGACGAATCGATCCAGTTGATACTTGGATTACCATACCTAAATGGCGACAACCGACATCATGGTCAAAATGCAAGAATCCAGTGTGCCGATTACGATTGGCACTATACGGACACCCTCTTGCAGGTGTCTTTTGGGAGCGAAAATGCCGTACATGCTTAGAAAGCGTTGGTTTCGAGCCTATTTCAGGATGGGAATGTGTATGGAGACACAACAAACTGGGACTGATACTTTCAGTATATGTGGACGACTTTAAATTAGCCGGCCCAGCTCACAATCTACAGACTGGCTGGGATTATATTCGCAAAAGCGGTATTGACTTGGATCCACCTACTCCATACTCACAATATCTTGGTTGTGGACAACAGGCGTATGAGGTACCGCAGACTATCTTCGACAAAAGAATGTCTACCATACGCCCTATGTTGCCCGTACACAATGGGAAAGATTACAATGCGGCCAGACAAGTTCGTGGAATTCGACATGATATGCTTGGTTTTACTGATCAGTGCATTGAGCGGTGCCTGGAATGCGCCTCCAAGCGCGTCCAGGGACCAGGGTCACGTCGGAAACGATCCGACTCGCCGAGGACTTCGCGATCCAAATCGCCTGCATCCTCCAGGTCGGTCGCCAGACCTACTAGTGTGCTCAATGCACGGCCGCGATCATCCAGCCCAGCAAAATCGGTCGACACGACATCTACCACGACAGATCCCATACCCGTCACATACGATGACCTACCTGACGCCGAAACTCCTGGCATCGAGGACACCTCCTTCACTGATTCCGACTATTCCGACGAGGGCATCCTTGGCCAGGACGCGGCGAGTGTACTAATGAAGATCCTATACCTGGCACGTTGTTGTCGTTTCGATCTTTTACATCCAGTATGTATGCTGGCCAGAGAAATTACCAAATGGAATACTACGTGTGATAAACGTCTACATCGGTTGATATGCTACATCAAAACGACGCGTACATATTGTTTACACGGATGGATAGGTGATCCGTCAGACAAGTTATCCATCATGCTCTTTACTGACGCCTCGTTCGCTGATTGCATTACATCATCCAAATCCACTACCGGCGTTTTCGCCGCGCTTGTTGGACCCAATACGTTCTTCCCAGTCAACGCTGTATGCAAGAAACAAACGGTTGTGTCGCATTCATCTACTGAATCCGAGATCGTTGCTCTTGACTCAGCACTACGACTGGAAGGATTACCACTACTCTCATTCTGGGAAGCCGTGGTGGGAGTTGCCAAAACATGCAAAGAGAAGAATGCATGCCTGAGCTGCCATCGACACGCCGACTCGGCGACGCGTCCGACGTTGGCAGCCAAAAAGAAGCGTAAGCCATCGCCTCGCAAGGCACCCCCTACACGGGGATCTTCTCCTAACCGTAGGCAACTACCGCTAAATACGGAATTATCCACGCCTCCAAAGAGACGTACAATATCCCATGAGGGTACAGTATTGCACGTAAATCCAGAACCGGTTCAGGAGATTTGTTCTCCCAAAGTGCGTCTTATCGTCCTCGAGGATAACCAGGCCGTGATCAAAATTGTCCAAAAATGACGTACACCAGCACCTCGTCATCTTCATCGTACTCATCGTATCAACCTGGATTGGATATGCGAGACATGCCAACTCGAACATATCGAGCTCAAATACGTGGGTACAAAGGAGCAGATCGCATATATGATGACCAAACATTTCGAGACGAAGAAAGCAGACCTCTGGAGGGATCTTTTGGAACACTCGCTCATCTTTCCCGCTGCCCCGATACAGTGTCCTCCAAAGAAACCCTGGAAACCACTGCGAGGGCCTCGGAGGCCCGATGGTTTACCTCATGTTGCGGAACCTCCCAAACTGGATGGATGTCCGGAAGTATGCAAAATATGGGGCGAAGTATGATCAGAATGTGGATTTCGGTGTGTGGGACAAGCCAATCACGAGGGAATATGCGCATGCATGTACCACATTGGTGTACCGGCCGCAGCTATTGCGTCGCGCACACCTCGTTCACGCGCACGTTCCCCGCACGGTAGACGTCCCCGCCATCCTCCCTCGCCTCCACAAGACGCAGAGAGATTTAGGACATTACTTATACGTTCATGCCGCAGCAATTTTACGACTCGAGCTACAAAACTTACAGGCATTCTGTTCGCCACGTGCGAGGCGAAAATAAGCGAGATCGGTTCTAATCCCGATACCCCCATCCACAAGATGGATCAGGCGCAGCCGCTCAACCTCATCGGCTGGCCCATCGGCTACGACACGGAGTACGACTCGAACGCCAAGGACGACGACCGCGTGGGCTTCGCGTGCCACGCTCAAACTGGCCGTCCTCGTGATCCTGATGATGGTTACATATACATACGTCAACGGCGTGCTGATCGCAGTGGAGAGTTTGATCTCCGCGTACCCGACGAATCCACTATTCGAGAAATTACCCGCTCTGCGTCCGCCGACGCCAAAGTTGGATCAATGACACGAATGGATCTGTCGGCGGCGACGCCAACTATGACTACAGCACGTTTACTGCTACACCGTGGCTGTCATTCATGCGGGCTATGTGTATGCTTTCCAGTCTCTTCAATCGTAATCCGCCTGTACAAGAAAGTGTTCGTGGTTTACATGATCATTTGAACGCGGTGATCCCAGGAACGCACCGCAAGAGCCCACCAGAGAACTTTACGACGATGATATTGAAAACGGAGTGGATGATGATTCACAACGATTGGTCCAAGATTGGCAGTGCAGTGCTGGGACAGTATGCCGAGGACAGCGTTCAGGATACACAAATATACTACTCAAATGGTCTTTGTACACCATCCGATGTATACAGCAATGGATTGATAACTCCATGCTATGCTCCTAAACTTGATCGTACAACGGCCAAGTTACCTACACGCCCACCTGGCGTAGCCAGGACATCAGATACATCTGGACACATCGGCCACACTGTTGAGGATAATTTGGTCACCAACATGAGAGCTTTTTCCGACCTTAACCAAACGAGCAAATTTCGCCGCAAGCTCACCACGTGGTTGACGGCGCGCGGAGGCTTTGGAGGTATCGGATCATACTCCAAGACGGTGGCAACACCATCCGATCATCCAGAAGGCTGGGTGGCAATATCAGAGCATGACGGGGATATGACAAGTACCTATCGCTGGCAACCATACAACGAGGGCAACGACTTCTTTGGCGAAGCCGCTGACCAGATCGACCCTGGTCTTACCCCTGGCCCTGATGTTGACCCACTCGAGCTGGGCCAAGCAAAGTGCAGCGCTTTCTGTAGTGGTCGTTTGGTTTCTACTCTTCTTTCAGATAATGGGTGGTGTTCCCTCGTACAAGAAGACTTGGGACTACTCTTGCATCATGCATTTGGCCCATCAGGGCACGCATGCAAATGGACCAACTTATACACCGACTCAGCGTGGATTATGCAGGCCAAGAAAGGGGCCAAGAGTGCAAAACCCAAGAAGTACCCAACTTACGGCATCGACGAGCTCAACACTGCACAGAAGCGAGAAGATCTCGCCAAGGCATCAAACGTTGCTCTCGTACCGCTATTTATGCCGTGCCTCAACCGCGCGGAATGCATGGGCGGCGCTACTCTCGAGCATTTGTCGACCATGATCCGCGACGACATCATGATGTGGGCATTCTCCTTTGGCAATTATAAAGAATGGTTCAGACAGAACGACACGCCGATCGGCCAAGATTGCGTTCGATTGCCAGAGGCTGGTGGAGACACCCGCTATGGTATGGAGGAACTGCGTAACCAGTGTTTCGATACACAGGAAACCCGTACCACAGCTATTCTCAACAACCAATTTGAGTGCACTCTCGAGCAGCGCAACATGATCAAGATGATCCGCGAAGCCAGGGGCCTCATGTTACACAGCGACAATGCCTCCATCAAAAAGTGGCGCGAGTTAAACGAGACTATCTGGTGCTTCTGGGCCAATGGTTTTCCAGCATATGTGAAACAAAGACATTATTGCAGGGGCCTCAATGCCATGGTGGTATGGAGCGCGAATGACATCGCATGCGCCAACCACGGACAGAACACCGTGGACATGCGTCGACATCAAATTCGTGCACCTACTGACGTATACGAGCTCCAGGAAATGGAATGTGAGGGCGGCGTCCCGACGCTCATGCCAGTACACGTACATGTGGACGTATCACGTTTTGTCGATGTGATGCAGTACTTCCGCTGTCCCACAGTCATGGGGCCTGGCAAAGCAGCACAATGGGGCGTACACCCGGACTTTGATCACCACACGAACGACCTGATCAATATTATGCAAAATCGTGGTATCACTGTTCTTCCATCAGATCACTGGGTTGAAGCGTACGATAGGATTGCCCGCAAGCTTGGCATGCAAAACAGAACAACCATAACATGGCAATGTTTACAACACAGTTCTGCGACGCAGTATGCTATCGTAACTTCTGCGCTTTGATTCAGTCACTGCCCTCTCAACCATATCCATTCAGGGCGCCATTACTGATTCCTGTCACGGATGAGCAGGCCTACACACAGGCCAAAGAGATCATGGCTGCTCTCGATTTCAGAGAAGAGATGACAAACGAATGGAAAAGAGATCTCAGCCTCACGACGCTGATGACACAGACGGCAAGCGAAATGGCTCATTGTGCGTGGATGGCATCATGTGCCGATGGTACGTTGCCGGCATCACTGCCTGCTGACGCAGGCGACACAACATAACCTATTCCTGGAATGCCGAAACGGACACCAGCACCTGATCCTAGCGAGCCAGACACGGCTATCCCTGAAAATGATCCATGGGGTGTAGCATACGACGACTTTTTCCAGTACCTCATGCTGTTGATCAACGACTACCCTGGGGCTTGGGCATCCTAGCATTCAGTCGAGAAACAAGAGCTCCTCCACCCCAAGATCATTAAAACGGTTGAAGGTGCACATGCAGTTTCTTGGGTTGTGTTCGAGCAGTTTTTACAACAGATTACTGACTTGGATGGAGATGATAACGCGACCAAATCACGACTCACTGCGGAAAACAACAGGTTGACTTCTCACTGCATCGGCCCTGCTGCCGAGAACGAGCGGACCATCATAGCATGCAACACATTCTTCAGGCAGAATGCGCTGGATCGCGTGGCGTTGGGATATGATCCTGATGTTCCGACGTCCGTGTGGCGTGCGGCGGCTGATGCAGAACAGCCAGCCCCACCAGGCCCATTGCCTGAACCACTGCAACCTGGACCGCAATTGATAGACGTGCCACAGTCATCGGCTCCTGGACCAACAGCAGACCAGCAGCCAGCAGATCAGCTCCCAAAGGCTGAGGCGGTACCGATCCCTGACGACGGCACTGACCTAGAGGCCATGGAGCTGGAGGCAACTCCTGCCGAAGAGGAATCTTCTCCACATGAGATGAATTTATTATCACGGCAGGACAGCTGCGAGCGTTCCATGTATGAGGACATCAGCCAGGCCGGGATGTTCGATAACGCATGCACTATTCGAGAGTGGAAGCTGCAAGCGGGCATCAAGGACGACCATCCGTACGTATGTCCACTATTGCGGGGTGCATCCGCGATCAATGGATTCGCCTGCCTGGAAAACAATGACTGGTACGAGCAACTGTTACACGATGATTGTGTGATTGTTCACGCGCCTGACATTGCACAGTCTGGTTGCTTTCCGGAATGGAAGTGGATATCGTTTCCAAATTACGACGACGTACGTTATGGTCCCGAGTTACTTGATGATGAATGGTTGGGAGCAACCAAATACATGAGCAAATACATCACGACCATGTTACGCCACGAGATTCACTACAAAAAGTTCGATATCAATCAATTTCACGATAGACGTATCAACATTTGGACGAAAACAACAGATCGTGAGTGGAAGATTCCAAGCAATTAGAAATCCTTCCAGGAAATGGTTCAATGGAAATTCAAAGATCGCAATAACCACAGCGGGCCGTCCATGGACGCGGCCGTGTCACACTTCAAGAAAGATGGTGAAAATGATGGATATGCCGATTGGAACGATTATTACCCGATCTTCATCATTCGTGCGTTCCAGAAACATATTGATCCGCAGAAACATAGAATTGAGATATACGCCAAACCAATCCCCGAGGGAGGTGACCCTAGCTGTTTCGATTGGAACAGCGTCATTGCCATTCGATGTGTTGGGGGTCACAGTTGCGTTAATCCACTTTCCAAACCATGGAATATGGGCTGTGAGAGCCTACAATGGACAGACGTGAAATACCTCCACCACGGCACAGCAGCCCGTGCTTGGCGCAACATCTTGAAGACAGGGATCATTCCAGGCTACGTTGATCCATCTTCTCAGAGAGACAAGCATCACAAACCATCACAGCGCACGGAGGCATTCTTCAGTTCCAGCACATATTTAGACAATGTCCAGAAGAATCCCCACACCTCAGTAGAGTCATATAAGTTCTATCACTACAAGAACGAGGTCGAGCTAGTGATCAATATGGAGATCGCCACAAAAGCAGGTTGCAGATTTTGGCTGGGCGCTCAAGGCGCTATCATGACAGAGGACGTGGTTCCAGCTGCGGCAGTTATTGCAATTCGCCGCCTCAAACCACATCGCATGCACGACCAGCAGATATGGCCAGACGGCGCCACATGGGATTACCCGCCATTGGCCGCGAGACCGCCATTGAGCAAATACGGGATTTGCGCCTATCTCCCTGGAGAGTTCATCGAAGACCCTCCTGGGATTGCACCTGCTGACGCAGATCAGAGCATGGAGCAGCCAAGGACAACGTCAGCATCAGCACCTTCGGCCCAGCTGGGGGGCAACCCCTGCTAGCCGTATATCTGGAGCCGATGCCTTGGATGAGCAAATGGTCCGTGCTATGATTGCGGACGCCAATCACAAAGCAGATGATAAATAATGGTTAATTGCCCTGTCATACTGCCGAGAGGCTCTTCAACCTATTACATCAAAGATTACGCACAAAGATTGGGATCGTCGGCCCGCATTTAATGATGTTCGCATGGGGGACTTCATCATCATTAAGAATTGGGGATCTACCAAATCTTATCATTATGACAATCACTACCCCAAAGGCAATCACAATACCAAGGTCCCAACGAATAAGGGCCGCATATATGGCCCAATCATTCATTTCGGAGTATTTGACAAGTTCTTCGCGGTACAGATACCTATTCTCAACTGATGTTTACGATGGGTAAACATATGGTAGAATGACAAAAGCATGCCTCTCAAGGGCGTTGTCTTTGCATTACCAATTCGTATCGACGAACATGCCATTGACCCGACACATATGTATACTGTCCTGGAGGGACCATCCTCATGCCGTGACAAAATACGTCAGCACAAAACTGATGGCAGTCTGCCATATCTCGGTATGCCGAGCATTTATAGGCCACGCATTCCACGCACACCGACCAGACAGCCCGCTCCTCGGACACCCGATCCCGAAGAGCTGGTGGCCACACCTGCTGAAGATGCCGCTCCTACGGACGATGGACCTCAACAAACTACAGGCTCATCTGATGAACCTTTGGTTGCCGTTATCGTGGATATATCAAACATATCGCTCACCGCTGAAGAAACATCAGCAAATGACAATATGAGAGCAGAACTATCAGCAGAGATCCAAGCAGACGAGCACGTTGATGCGAGCATACTCGACAACGTTATTGACCCGCCAGAAGACTTCCTCAACCACCCAGACTACGACCCAGAGGAGGATTCAAGGTGGATTAAACAGTCATACGACCGCCGCATATACCGCTGGACGTCGGAGTTTGTGGTGGATTCACCTATGATAAAGATGAAACGAATCATTGAGGTACACGCTGGCGCGGACAGAATTGTGGTTGATAAAACACAATCGCACTTACGATTTGAGATTCAATTTGGATCCACAGCATGGAATGCAGAGAAATACTATTTGAATTATGATCACACCCACAAATGGGCACGCGACTTGCCAATTTGCAGTGCAGACCGCTTTTTCAAAAAGTTGGTACACTACCTGGACCCAGAGACCATCGAGGAGTCGACTACAGGCGTCTTTCAATGGATCTCCAAAGTATATCAAAACATATTGATGGACAGTATTGCGGAGCTCCGTGACTTCACAAAAGCTGCCATCCACCAGAAACATCCTGCACTACAAACGTTGCGTGATCTGTTTAAACATTGCATCGACACATTCGGTAACCCAGACTTCCCCGTATGGAAGGAACTGGTGGAAACACCTGCCGCGCCACGTGACCCAGGCGCGGAGCAGGATATTCCCCAGGACCCAGTCAGCGTTGCATCCGCAGCTCCTGATCAAGAAACCACGGTACGGATCATAGCCGAGCAGACGGGAGTCAACCGCGAGGAGGGCGACAACGAGTCCGCCTTGCAAGAGAAGGCTCGCTGTCTCCGTACTGAAAACGTATGCCATGGTGATACCGAGGGTGCGGACAACGACACAACAGAGCACATAGGACTGCCAGGGGAAAGATTGTCTAGGATCGAGATCGAGGGATTGAGTAGGCCAATCGCTTCACGACCGAATGCCGAGATCAACTGCGAAGCCATGGATCAGATCGGCCGTTGTCTTGCTCGTGGTCAGGATACTCGCTGGGGATCCCGTGAGCACCTCGCGACGGAGGGAGCCCCAGAAACGATCCTGCATGATATCGCGCGGTGTCGGAATTGCGGTCGAGACTTATCCCTTGGGATCGTCACAGGTGATGGTGCCCTTTGTGACATCTGTTGGCAGTGCACCGTGGCCGTAGGTGCTACGGGTGAAAGTACCGCCGCCCAGAGCGACCTAGCATACCTCCACAAGCTGACCAACTGGATCAAGATGGCGCTCTCCCAGGATGACATCACGAGGTGCATGAGAGACGGAGCGCAAGTCATTATGACGGGCGCGCGCTCATTCCCAGGTAATGAGAAATATTCGCTGAGGAGAATGGCTAATGCGTCTAGGAAGAGGTATCAGAAGTGGGTCGACTCTGGTCGCCCTCCTGCACACGAGTGCAGACTGATGGGCGAGGCTGGTGACGACAGACCTCTGTACTACCCATATGCCAATCTCGTTCAGCGCTTTCTCAACGATTTGAAGTTCCACCACCAAATGACAGGCGCTCGCGTGAACGTGGACAAGAAGGCCTGGAACGTGGACGACATGCGTGATGCATGCACGATCCTCGATACCAGCATCAGGGCAGGACAAGCTGGTCGGAAGAAATGGTGGCTGAACGAGGGCAGACTCGACAGGCAAACGCGGCAGGCTCGCGGACTTGTCACGATTGCCCTCCCTAGAAGGGATGGCACCCGTGAGAAAGTCACGCAGCGCAAGCTTGCTGCGATTGCTAACGAGTTGTTGGGCTCCCTCGATCCGTCACATACCGACAAGAGCGGGGTTGATTCAGGGATGAGAACCGATCCGATCGAACCTGATACACACTCCCATCAGTCTGATGATGCCATGGGGCCGCGCCATCCACCGCCGCCGCCGCGCCCTGCCCCTGGCGATGCTGCACAGTCCAGCGCCTCTGGCGCGGCGGACCACGTGCCCGCGGGGCCGCGCGCCAAGAGAGCGCGTACCGCAGATTACGCCGCCTACTGGCGCGACGACCTTGAGGACAGTCATTGGGGTCTCAGGTATTTTGAGCTACTACATCAACTGTTGGATCTACATCGCGATGAACAACGACGAGTTCGTATACATCCACGACATCCAGTACAACGATTGGTTTCGTCACTGGATCCCGAGGACATATTGGGAGACGTTCACGACGAGCTACGTGACGTACAATGGCCAGAGGATGTGGGACCGCAGGTTCTACGAGAACGGCAACGCGTAGGGGGTCGGCCGCAGGGCCCGCCGCTCAAAGGCTTGAACTTCATTATAATTCAAGCTCGCCTTGAGCGGTGGCTATTACATACTTCTAGGCCACTTCGCTATACAACACAAGTGGCCACATATACAAACATCTTTTGCGATAGCCGAGGCAGCCTCCTAAGGAGCAACGCCAACGGGGGTCGCCAAATAGAATTTATATACATGCAGCTTTCGTGTTTATCAACGCGACATTTCGTCTGGCCAGACATTTGCTTTTACATGTAGTTGCGTTCCGTAGCACGATCGTGCTCATCAACGCGATCTTAGCGTGCATATTCATTACAGTATAACTACATTGCGTTGAGAATAATCTGACAGCTGGTGGCAACACCTGCCTCGCAAAGGCGAGGCAGATTACAAGTTGCTTTATTGCTCAGCTCTTCTTTCTCCGCCCACCCTTGTCTCATTCTTCTCCGCCCTCGAGTGCCGAAGCGTTTTGGGGGGCGCACCGAGGGGGCGCCAAAGTGCGCTTGGCGAAGAAATGGGGGCCCAGGGTGTTCCTTCTTACTTTACTTTGCAGCTGATGCTATACTGACTTTAAGCTCAGCTGCCTGCAGACCTAAGGATGAAAGGAGTAACAGGGTGACGGATTATTTTCCTCTGTTCCCGAGTCCTACCCTCACGGGCGGGATTCGGGACGGGGGGTGTGAATAGAACCCGTGTAATACCCTCATATATACTCCTTATCCTCACTTCTCCTGCGCCTGGCCGTTTGGGCTCAGGTATTGGGACAGATCGATCAGACCTTTGATCGTGCAGGAGGGGAAGACATCCATCTATCCCTCCTTCCCTCTACCAGCGGATCAGGGGTTCTGTACCCTTGTACTTCAACCCCATACACAGTTGGGGGCCATCTTGGTCCAATTTAGGTTGTCTTGCGCGATCTTGGAGGCCATCTTGGGCTACCTGGAGCCATCTTGGGGACATATTGGGCCATCTTGGTCTCTTCAGCCTTCGCGACGTCCCTGATCCAGACCCTCATAGAGGAGGTGGGGGAGGTCAAGCCCTCCCCAGAAGTAAAGGTGGGTTGTTTTGGAACAGCTGATTTGGTAAACAGCCCATGGCTTGAAGGCTCGTGGGATTATCAACCGCATGTTGAAGGCGTGTGATTCGCACTTCCTTGACATCTTCTTACGGGACCTCGCCAGGAACAACATGCTGGCGTGAGGCTGAGCGCGAAACTCAACGTCTTAGCCAGAATAGTTTTAATGCTTCATGTCTCTGGAGGTATCTGGAGGTGAGGGCGCGTGAGGGGGAACGCTGATGATGGTGCTGATGTTGCTACTGATAATGATGATGCCGGTGCTGCTGCTGATGATGATGATGATGAGGATGAGGATGATGATGCTGATGCTGATGCTGACGATGACGATGACGATGGCGATGCCGATGACGATGCCGATGCCGATGACGATGACGATGACGATGATGATGAAAATTCTGAAGTTGCTGATCATGATGATGATGCTGATGCTGCTGATGATGATTATACTATTAGTGATACCGATGACCCTGATGATGCTGATGATGGTTATGATGGCAAAGCTGATGATGCTGATACTGGTGGTGGTGGTGGTAATGACGATGCTGCTAGTTCTGGTGATGCTGCTGTTGATGCTGCTGCTAATGATGATGCTGTTGATGACGCCGATGCTGACGATGCTGAGGATGACGATGATAATGAGACTGTTGCTGATGCTGCTGCTGATGATGCCGATGACGATGACGATGCTGCTGCTGATGATGATAACGACGATGATGATTGTGATGCTGGTAATTATGCTGATGGTGGTGATGTTGATGCGGCTGATGATGCTGCTGATACACATGATGCTGCTGGTGAATATGATGATGGTGGTGATGTTGATGCTGCTGATGATGTTGTTGATGATGGCGATGCTACGGATGCTGATGATGCTGATGATGTTGATGATGATGCTGCTAACGAAAGATGATGATTCTAATGACGATGCTGCTGATTGTGATGATGACGATGCTGCTGATGCTGATGCTGATGCTGATGCTGATGTTGATGCTGCTGATGATGATGCTATGATGATGTTGTTGATGATGGTGATGATGATGTTGATGCTGATGATGATGCTGATGATGCTGATGACGATGATGATGACGATGCTGAGGATGATGATGATGCTGATGATGATGATACTGATGCTGATGATGATGATGACGATGATGATGATGATGATGATGAGGATGATGATGATGATGCTGATGATGATGATGATGATGATGATGATGCTGATGATGATGATGATGATGATGATGATGATGATGATGATGGTGATGCTGATGCTGATGCTGATGCTAATGCTAATGCAGGTGCTGATGCGGCTGTTGATGATGAGGAGGAGGCGGATGAAGAAGGAGAGGACGAGGAGGAGGAGGAGGTGGAGGAGGAGGAGGAGAAGGAACCGAACGCAGTCCAAGCGAGCCCCAATAAGGCACTCCAGGGCACCGCTTCGGGGCTCGAGGGGGCGGCGCGTGGCGAAAATCACTCCGAAACCTGATTGATTTGGACGTCTGTGGCTCTGCCTTGCAGCTGCACAGGTGCGCTCATTCCAGTTCGAACGCGTTGTGCCCCGCATCGCTGCGACCTGCCAAGTTTATAGCTCTGGAGGGGTGCCCCGCGCTGGGCTCGTCCCGAGGCCACTCTTGCCAGCGCCCCCCCACCCCCTGAGAGGCTCCGAATCCGTAGCCATTTTGGCTCAGGCCATTTTGGCTCAAGTGTCAAGTTGAGACTGTGCTTACACATGCCGACCATTTTCCTGTGATCGCGGCATCACTGGTCACGGTAAATCAGGCTATGATGGTCTTCGCCACCTTCTTTCGTCAACGCATACACGTGCGACTGCAGCATGATGCAACGTGTGGCGAAAGACACGACAGATGTAGAGTCCTCCGAGGTGCCCATGGCGAAGACTTCGGGTTCGAGCATGCTCGCAGTTGTGAGCGGGATCGCGATCCACAGCGTGGGCAACGACGTGAGCCCGACGAGTGCAGATAAGCACTTTTGTTTTGAAGGGCAGTGCACACCGAAGCAGGACATATTGCTTATCCGCACTTACTTTTGGAGTCAGCCCTGGACGAAGTGGTTCGACCAGTTTTGTTCAGCAACTCAGCACGCAACTGCAGGGCGATGTTCGGTTCACACGTCAAAGTTTTCATTCCATGGCGCGACCCGCTTCAAATGTTCAGCGCGTTCTACCTGATGCGGGCTAAGCCACCGGCGGGATCCAGCACCATCACCGATGATTGGAATGAAACAGGCTACACTCCGATCGCCCGGGCACATTTGCTGTATATATGGGAGGCCAGATCGGCAGGTACGACAGAGAGCTTTCTGCCGCTGGCCTCGTCCAAAAACCAGGACCCCCCCCCCCGGGAACCCCCACCCCGGGAAAATGAGTGGGGTGGTCCAGAACCCCCCCCCCCACCCGGGAAAATTAGCTGGTGGGGTCCAGACCCCCCCGCGCTCCGGGAAAATCACTGGGGGGTCCCCCCCTGGCGGCGGCGACGACGACGACGACGACGACGACGACGACGGCGACGGCGACGGCGACGACGACGACGCACGACGCACGATGCACGATGCACGACGCGCGACGACGACCGACGACGACGACGCCGGCGACGACGCTGATGCCGACGCCGACGCCGACGCCGACGACGACGACGCCGACGACGACGACGACGGCGACGACGCCGACGATGACGACGACGATGACGACGGTGACGACGACTACGACAACGGCCACGACGCACGACGCGCGACGCACGACGCACGACGACGACCGACGACGACGGTGACCCCAACGCGACGACGACGACGGCGACGGCGAAGCTGACGACGACGACGACTACGACGAACGACGACACACGACGGACGACGCACGACGTAGGACGCAGGACGCAGGACGCACGTCGCACGATGACGACGATGACGACGGCGACGACCCCGACGTGACGACGACGACGCCGACGCGACGCCGACGACGCCGACGACGCCTACGACGACGACGACGAAGTCGAAGAAGACGACGACGACGGCGACAACGAGCAGAGTAGAGTAGGCGTATAGTATAGCATAGTAGGAGTAGAGTAGAGGGTAGAGTAGAGTAGGGTGGGGCACGGTAGGGTCGGAGTAGAGTAGGGTCGAATAGAGTAGAGAAGGGGGTGTACGTCAGATGTGAGTAGAGAAAGAGTCGAGTAGAGGAGCAGGTGGGCAGAGTTGAGCAGGATCTATAGTAGAGCAGAGTTGAGTAGAGCCGAGTGGAGTACAGTAGAGCAGAGTAGAGTAGAGTAGGAGCAGAGTAGGAGTAGAGTAGGAGCAAAGTGGAGTGGAGCATTCTGGGGTGTGGCAGGGTAGAGTAGGGTAGAGTAGAGGTGGGCGAATCATATTATAGTAGAGTAGAGTAGAGAAGGGGCATATCAATTACAAACAATAACCACATGTAGTAAAGTAGAGTATGTTAGGCTACGGCAGGGTAGAGTAGAGTCGGGTAGAGTAGAGTACGGCAAGTCGAGTCGAGTAGAGGATGCTAGATGGGTAGAGTAGAGGAGACATACAGAACAGTACAGCTGCTGAGCTGAGTAGAGTAGAGTAGAGTAGTAGGGTATAATGAACTCGCGTATAATAGCGTCGACTATGAGCAAAGTAGAGCATAGCAGAGTGTGTTCGGGTACGGTAGGGTCGTGTAGAGTAGGGCAGAGTAGAGTAAGGCAGCATTGAGTAAAGTAGAGTCCGGGAGAGTAGAGAAGAGTAGAAGGAGTACAGTAGAAGAAGGGCACATAGGAGAAGAGCAGAGTATGTTAGTGTACGGTGGGATAGAGTAGAGCAGGGTAGAATAGAGTAGGGCAGAGTTGAGTAGAGTAGAGGAGTGTCGAGTAGAGTAGAGTAGAGTAGAGACGAGTAGAGTAAAGCAGGGTAGAATACAGTAGGGCTCCCGTAGCATATTGGGAGAGCTGGATCGAGCTTTCGTAGCATTCTATCAGAGCCAGCGCCTGGCGCGGGCGCTGGCGACAGGTGCGCCGCCGCCGCAGCCGCTGTCGCCGTCGTCGTCATCATCGTTGTCGTCTTCATCGTCGTCGCCATGGGGTGGGGCTTGTGGATTGGTGGGTGGCTGGGTGGGGGGTGGGGGGTGGTCTGGACCCCCCAGGTTCTGCCCAGACGGGCGGGGTGGGGTGGGGGTAGGGGTGTTTGGGGGGGGGAGGGGCCCCTTGGTTTCTCACTCCCTTTCGGAGTTGGAGGGGCACCCTGGTTTCTAACCCCCCTTTTGAGAAAGCGTTCAGGCGAGCGACGATGGATCGCGCTCCCTCGCAGTTATTTTTCGTGGGCTGAATGCCGCAGCCAGCAGCCACGCAAGCAGCAGCTCTCAGAATGGGAAGTGTATGACCCAGCTTCTGTATCAATGGGCGAGTTATCAGCTGTGTAATTTGGTTTTGGGAGCACTTTGGTTTCCCGACGAATGATGCGATGATGGGATTCGAAGGAACGCGATGATTTTCGCAGGTGGGCTCGTGCTTTCGGCCAAAGGGCAGTCCAGTGCGTCCTTCTGGAAACCCAAAGTACGAGGATGGAGTGGGTGTTACGCAGGGCGGCGAAGTATCTCGACATCGGCTCATATACATTTAAGTATGACGCGCGGCTTCCTCGGTTGTTGCACCAGACGTTTGCTAATCTAGAAACGCACCAACAGCAAACATTTGGAGTCCGTAGCCATTTTGGCTCAAGCATTGATTGCCAAATCAGAGCACTCAACAGGGTTCTTGTGTTCCTGCAAACTGGACTTCCGATTTCCTCTTTTTTGCCCAGCACAATTTAGCGGGATGGTGGCCGCTTGGAAGGCGGCACGGACCACTTTTCTGGTGATGGTATTCACGCCCTCGATCGAGGCCCTCCTCCAACGCAACGACGCGGGGGCCGCGCCGTCGCCCAGGGGACCGTCGACGATATCGATGTGGACGCACGATACCGCCGCCCTCGAGAGGGAGCTCGCTAAGCTCAACGCCACGGTCGACGCGAAAACTGTCGAGAAGAAGAAGAATAAGAAGAAGCTGGACGTGGGCACCCACACATCCTCGTACACATTGCTTGGTGATGGAGATTGTCGTTGCACTGGCGATGGTGCTGTGGACCGTTACGTTTCGTCGGCTTGGTCCGACTTGGGTTACGATGTAGCGGACTGTCAGGATGTCTGCTCCAGCTACTCGTGGTGTCAAGCTTTCCAATTCGGACATGGAATCGGAGGATGCTATATTTATGCGGCGCCCAACACTGCCAGCATCCGGCCCGCAAGCATCACCAACTCTCAGAGTGGTCAAGCTTTTCGAGATTTGGATTGTGAAGTCACGGAGGTCAATCATATCCAGGGCCAGTGCTATTTGAAGGTGGCCGCTCCTCCGGCTACGCCCAGCCCGACGCCCGGTCCCACGCCCAGCCCGACGCCCAGTCCCACGCCAGCGCCCACCTCGGCGCCGACAGCCGCGCAGGCCACCACCCCTGGCGGGGCTGCTGGGGGTGCTACTGCCGTTGGGGATCCTCACTTGCAGAATATCCATGGCCAGCGGTTCGACTTGATGATGCCCGGCAAGCACGTGTTGGTAAACGTCCCTCGCGAGTCGGACGCCGAGAACGCACTGCTTCGGGTGTCGGCCGTGGCGAGCAGACAAGGCGGAGAGTGCCAAGATATCTACTTCACGGAAGTGAATATCACGGGATTTTGGGCCTACGCGCAACGGGCGGGGGGGTACCGCCTCCGAGCGCAGCGCGAGCGCAGCGGCAGCGGTAAGTGGTTCGCAGTGGGCAAGGTCTGGCTGAAGGTCGTCAATGCACACACCGACGCTGGCACCCCGTATCTGAACCTCTTTGTGAAGCACTTGGGGCGAACAGGGTTTGCTGTCGGAGGTCTGCTGGGTGATGGTGACCACGCTGGCGTGAGCGAGCTCCCGGCGAGCTGCTTGAAAAGGGTGAGCCTGCAGCGCGTGAGCAGCTCAGTTTCGTCTGCTGCCCCTATCGCTATTGCGACCTTTGCGTGACCAATTTTTCACCGTTCCGGTTTTGTAGCGCTGTACCTCAACCCCCACGCTGTGGTGTGCAACGCGTTCCCAATCGCGTTCCTTCTGTTCATCCTCACACCATTGTGCGAGTTGACAACGCGCGCGCACTGCTGCCATGCGTCTGCCCGTGCCTGTGTTTATACAAACAAACACCAACATTTGCTTTAGGCCTGCCATGGCCCGTGACGTTGTGTTGTGCACCTGCCAAGTGTTTGGACGGGAGGAGCACGTCAGAATATTGACCGAGATCGACAAGGAGCTCTTGAGTAGCATGCTGGAGCATTTGTACAATCGGGCCCAGTGGCCAGAGTGCTACTGCGGCAACCTTCTGGGCGTTCCACGGGACGTGATAAAAATTATCCCGGCAAAGCAACCTAACAGCGATGTGTAGGAGCATATCTGGAAGCATTCCCCTTAAGATTCAGATGAGAATCCAGTTGTAGAATTGTGCTGTTCTCGCAGTCGTAGTCGCATTCGCGATGACAGTCGCAGTGGCAACGGCAGTCACAGACACAGCCTCAGCCTCAGCCTGCCTCAGCCTCAGCCTCAGCCTGCCTCAGCCTCAGCCTGCCTCAGCCTCAGCCTCAGCCTGCTTCAGCCTCAGCCTCAGTCTGCCTTCAGCCTCGGCTCAGCCTCAGGCTGCCTCAGCCTCAGCCTGCATCAGCCTCAGCCTCAGCCTCAGCCTGCCTCAGCATCAGCCTGCCTCAGCCTCAGCCTCAGCCTGCCTCAGCATTCAAAATGTGGCCCGGGAATGGAGTTCTGGGAACTCGAAGACACGAAGTGGCCTACAGTTGGCTCCGGGCATTCAAAATCTGGCCCGGGAATGGAGTTCTGGGAACTCGAAGACCACGAAGTGGCCTACAGTTGGCTCCGGGCATTCAAAATGTGGCCCGGGAATGGAGTTCTGGGAACTCGAAGAGCACGAAGTGGCCTACAGTTGGCTCCGGGCATCCAAAATGTGGCCCGGGAATGGAGTTCTGGGAACTCGAAGAGCACGAAGTGGCCTACAGTTGGCTCCGGGCATTCAAAATGTGGCCCGGGAATGGAGTTCTGGGAACTCGAAGAGCACGAAGTGGCCTACAGTTGGCTCCGGGCATTCAAAATGTGGCCCGGGAATGGAGTTCTGGGAAGTCGAAGAGCACGAAGTGGCCTACAGTTGGCTCCGGGCATTCAGAATGTGGCCCGGGAATGGAGTTCTGGGAGGTCGAAGAGCACGAAGTGTGTGACTGTTGGCTTAAAACGACTTCTGCGGCACCCTGTCCGGCACCCGCCCAGACCCCCCTGTGGAGTCATCTGCTGCTCTCTTTTGACCCTACTAGAAACCTATCAGAACAAGCTGTTAGGTAAAAACAGCAAACATTTGGAGAGATGGGGCTTCAAATCATGAAAGGAACACATACGAAAACTGGGCAAGTCGTAGTTGAGAACAAGCAGCCCGACGAGGACTTTTGGATCCGTGATTTTGCTCCATGCCATTTCGAAATCGTGTCTTCGTATGAGGTCACCGCGCCGATTTGACGGATAGTGTTATGATTTGTTATTCGAACAAATGGGTCGAGTGAATTTGGCCGCCACATGATGGTCCTCATGGGCTCCGAAGAAACACGATCTAGCCCCGAGATGTCTCGGAAGGCCACCGGTCCCCCCAAGAAACTCCCGAGACGGCCCCAGAAAATACACCAAACAGCCTGCCCAGATGGCCATTGAATGCGCCAGGATGTTGGTAGACGATTTCCATACGCCCCATACCGATTCCCATGGCCCCAAGGTTGCCCCAGGATGTCGCACTTATCCCTGCGTAACCTTCCCGAGAACCGATATGACTGGTCTGGTGACGTGTTGCAAGGGTTGTGGTCTATGGACTTGGTAGATGCGAGACGTCAAGTGTCAGGCGCTTGGAATTTGGATGCGGTGCGAATAGGGGTTAAAATGAAAGAGGAGGGTAGAGCAGAGACCACACATGTGGTATACAATGTGTAGCGAGGAAGTGAGGGGAGGATAAGGTGGGAGAGAAAGGGGTCGAGGAGGAGGGGGGGTGGGAGGTCAAAATGGAAGAAAAGCAGGAGGTGAGGGGGGAAATGGCAGAGTGAAGAGGAGTGGGCAGGAAGGGGAATGATAAGGACACTGGCGAGAGAGAGAAGAGATCAGACATGTGACAAAATTGGAGGGTAGAAAAGAGTAGGACCGCTTACAACAAGACGACGATACTAAGAGTGATTGGGTGAAGAGAGGGGGGTCGAGCAGGAGGAGGCGGCCTTGGGTTAGCTGTCGATAGGATTACGGTAGCAGGGAACTAAGTGCGAACGAGTGTCGCGCGGATCTACTTCATGTGTATGTGGTTTTTGTCCGGCTTGTGTACGCCTGTGGCAGCATGCGTGATACGCGATTCGTCTTACCATATCAGTGCTCTGTCCATCTTAATCTGAGCCGCCAATCATTGTCATAACCAGCCTTTTGTTGCATCTGTGCCTCTAGCTTTGCTGCTACGTGACCGCATACTTGCTACAAAGGCTTTGTCAACCCTGATGACTCCGCATTCCGCAGCGCAGCGACGGCATCATAATCCTGTCGAGCGGCACGACAGTAGTCTATCATGCTACTGACGAGTGCGAAGCGTCGTTCATCTGCTTACATATTTGCAATTTCCCGTTTCGCAAAGCTGTGGACTCTGGTGCTCTTCCAAAGCTTGGTTGTTGATCCTCCTGTGCCTGCTCCTTTTTCATGTGCCTCTCATCTTTCATCGTCACCTTCACCCCTTCTCCGCCTCTTTCTCTCTTCGTGCATTCTTCTTTACATCTGACGTCAACATATCCGTTTACAGCAGGTCTATGTGGCATCGCTTTATTGATCGTCTTCTTCGCCTGCGATAGCTTCACCTCCAATTGGCAGACGGCGCTGTACAAAAAGTGCTCTCTGGGGCTTCAGTAGGGGCCGAAGGATAATACAGGGGTGTGATGAGCAAAGCGTGGCCGAGAATGGCGCTCCGTCCGGGGCAGCCCAAACCCCAGAGGCACCTGAAGGGGGGGTAGAAGGAAGGGAGAACAGTTTTAATGTGTGAGGGTCGGGCAGCCTGAGGATACGAGTAGTTCGTTCTAGAACCTTTTCCACAGTTTGCCAACGCACAGAGCCGGCCCTGGCACATAATATTGGATTTGCTGGCTCTCAGAGATTTTTGAATTGTTCGTGCCAGATTTGTTCGCGTTTTGCTTTGATCTTCGAGGATTCGAGTGCCGGGGGAAAGAGGCTAGACCAGTGCGGATTTGCTTCGTTAGCCTGTGCCGATGACGTTGGAGCCCTTGGCGGCTTCCGTGTTCCTTTGTCCACGCACCGAAGACCTTCGTTGGACAATCACACACGCTGGCGCTGACACGCGCGTTCCAAGCTGTCGTTGGAAACGGACGGCAGGGCCTCATCTCCGTAGTCATTGTGGCTCAAGTTCTTTACCGAGCTGCCAGCTGCCGAAGGAGCGATCCAGCATCCTGACTCAGAGACATCCTCCTAGTCCGTTCTGGCAGCATGATGCGTTTTTCTGTCGCCTCGGCATTCTTTTGCGCTGGCTCAGGCACGCCGCCCCTTGTCTGAGGTGGAGGAGCTCTTCGGAATGTTCCGGGCTGACTTCGTAAAACAATACGAGGCCATGGAGCACCAGTCGCGTGTCGAGACGTCCGCAGACAATCTCGAGTTTGTCGAGAGCGAGAACAACGAGGGTCTCATCTACACGCTGGGCCTGAACATCTTCACGGACATGACCACTGAGGAATTCGCGATGGGTTACATGGGATACAAGCCCTCGAAGAAGCTCTGGGGCGAGCTCATGTATCTGGGTAGCCGTGAAGTGCTGAACGAAACGCTTCCTGACTTGGTCGACTGGACCAGAAGGGGGCCGTGACTGAAGCAAAAACTGGGGTGAGTGCGGTTCGTCGGGTTTGAGCAATTATCCCAATATCCACGTTGCATATACACAGTTACATATCTGACTCTGTTAGGGGGTCTTCCCATTAACGGGATAATTCCCCTCTGCCGTGCATCGCTCCGCTCCTTCCTCTATCCCCCTGGCAGCTGTCCGGCTTGGGCGGCTGCTGCTCTCGACCTTTTTGCGAAGGGGTTGGGGTGGCCCCCATCCCCTCATCCCGCGCGCACTCGCGTGCGCCTGCCATCTGGTGGTGGTGGCCCATCGCGGTTGCGGTTGCGGTGGTGGCAGAAACCGGGCCCCGGTGGGCCAGAGAGAGAGAGAGCGCCCCTGGGCGCGGTGGAAGGCGCGGCGGCGGTCGCCGTCGCGGGGGCTGCGTTCGGCCCCGGAAGGGATCCCCAGAGCGAGGACGGGCCTGCCCGGGAAGCGGACCGTCAGGGGCGCGGCCCAGTGGGAACAGCGTCGGTGGTCGCCGATGCAGGGACCTCACTGCGCCTCGGAAGGGATGCCGGGGTCGGTGGCGGATCAAACCGCAAAGCGGGCCGTCAGGTGAAAGACCCGCGGGGGACTTCGGCCCCGAAGGAGGACACCGGGCGGGACGAGTCTGCCCCCGCCGGCGGTCGCTCCTCCTACCACGGGTGAGGAGGGAGCGGGAGAGGAGGAGGTCGGGCCGCAGAACCCTGACCGGTATGCCCCCACCATTCCTGTAGGGGAGACGGGGGAGGAAGGGGGGAGGAGGAGGAGGAGGAGGAGGCGGAGGAGGAGGAGGAGGAGGAGGAGGAGGAGGAGGAGGAGGAGGAGGAGGAGGAGGAGAAGGCGGAGGAGGAGGAGGAGGAGAAGGCGGAGGAGGAGGGGGGGTCCAGCAGCAAGTGGTGAAGATTGTCTCCTGCAGGCCTTCATGGACACAGTGCTCGACTCCGTCCAGAAGACCGTTCGGGAGGAACGGGCCGCGGAAGAGGGCCCCCCGGCGGGGGCGAGGGGGCCGCCGGGAGGGCGAGGGCCCGTCCTGGAGGGCCCCGCCCACGGGGCGGAGGGCCAAGCGCCCAATCCCCGCTGCCAACGGCTCTTTGCCCTGGGCAATGTGGTCAAGCCGATGGGAGGACCTGTTGCCCCATCGGGGCCCGGCGGAAATCGGGGCGAAGCTCATCGACGCCTGTGACGCCAAAACGACTTACCTTATGAACCAGTCATGGTGGGTGGGGGGCATGGCGCAAATTGGGCCTCTCTTGGGCCATCGCGGGGTCATCTTGAGGCCTTCGAAAGACCATCGGAAGCGAAAGCACACGCGCACACATTGTTTTCCTTCGATCTTGGAAGGATTCTGGCCTCTTGGGAGGGCCTTTGAAGGCTCTCGGAATACCTCTAACCGCCTTGAGGACGTCTTGGAGCCTTTGTAGGTACGCCAGGGGCTCTAACCCCTCGCCCCCCCCCCAGTCGGAGGGGGGGGGACCTCCCCGAATAGAGGAAGTGAGGACCTGGAGGAGGAAACGCTCTAGACCACCTGCGTTCAGATGGCTGGTGGGATTTCGAACTTCAGGGTCATAACTGGTGGGGAAGTCCCAGGCGAAGAGCCAAGCCCGCCCTAGCAGCGCGTCTGGGGGCGCGACAGGAGGAGTTGCTTATAAGGGCAAGAGATTGAGAATGAGGAGGAACAGGAGGAGGAGGAGGAGGAGGAGGAGGAGGAGGAGGAGGAGGGGGAGGAGGAGGAGGAGGAGGAGGAGGGAGGAGGAGGAGGAGGAGGAGGAGGAGAGGAGCAGGAGGAGGAGGAGGAGGAGGAGGAGGAGGAGGAGCAGGAGCAGGAGGAGGAGGAGGAGGAGGAGGTGGAGGAGGAGGAGGAGGAGGAGGAGGAGGACGGAGCTGCTGAAGGAAGGAAGGCCTTGCGGCTGGGCCCGCTTTGCGTCCGAGAGGTGCGCGGGGTAGCAAGCGGAGCACAACTCATCCGCGCTTGGCGCTCTGTGGCTTTTTCTCCTGAGGCCCCGCAGCCCATTGGGCCCTCCTCCCCCTGGCCTTCGTGTGCTCCCGCACGTGCGTGGACCTCCCCCGCGCCCCAAATGAGGTACGACGCCCTGAGCAAGACGCAGATGATGTTGGCTGGTAACCTGATGGGCCTTGTCATCACCATCATATCCATAGTGCCTCAGTGGCCCAAGGTCAGCCATCTTGCTTCTAGAAGTCACTGCGTGCTGTGGGCTTGCGTGCGCAATTCATCGTGACTTGTCCCGCGCGGAGAACAGTGGGGATGGGGGCGAGGCGCCGGTTAGCCGAGCCAGCGAAGTTTGTCTCTTGCCACCTTCCCCATCCCATGCGGCTCCTTTTCCTCCTTGTCATTACCGTCCTCATCGTCGTATTGGTCATTTCGTTCTCCTCCTCTTCTTCCTCCTCCTCCTAGGTTGCCGCGGGAATGATCGAGAGGATTTCGAACCCGCCAGAGGGGGCACACAGGTCCGCTCTACGCAACATCAGGGCATGCGATCACCTTCCCACCTTGGCCAGGAGGGCAGGAGGGGGGAAGGCCCAATCGCACACAGTTCCGAGTACCGAGCTCCTTTCCTGCACTGCTTGGTGCCGCCATATTTCTTCCATGTGTGGCTTGTTCTGAACAGAGGCGCCAGAGAGTTCGATAGACACGCCCGACACGAACAGACGCCAACAGTAGGATTTTTGATGATATCCCACATTGTTGTTCTTACATTGGGCATCGCCCCTCGTTTTGGATGTTCTCGTCCCTCCTCCAGAATTGAAGGCTTATAGCGCAGGGCCATCATTGCAGTCTTCAGCAAAGGGGAAGGCTGAAGTTCACGGAGATCGGAAAAGAGGAGGATGAGGAGGAGGAGGAGGAAGAGGAGGAAGAGGAGGAAGAGGAAGGACGGGGAGGAAGAGGAAGGACGGGGAGGAACAGGAAGATGAGGAGCAGGACCCGTAGCCAGCTTGGCTCAAGCCATTTCCCTCCCTCTCGGAAGGGGTGAGGGCCGCCCGACCTGGGCCACAGCAGGGCCGTGGGGGGATCACACCGTGCCGTTGCCTTGTCTGCCACACGATGGGAGGTTGCGGTAAGGCAGGCGACAAGAAGGGCGGCGAGGTCCCGACGGGCCTGGGGCAAGGGAAGGGCAAGGATTCGTCCCAGCCCAGAGCTCTGCCACAGTAACCGGCTCAGGCGCAGTCGTATCCGTGGATGTGTCAACATTGTCGAGCCAGTGTCAGCCTCCATTATCAGTGGTGCTGGCAGTGCGGGCAGCTCTTGGGACGAGCCACAGCTAGAGTCTGAACGTCCAAGAGCGGCGGCATCAGGCAGCAGGTCCAAGAAAAGCACGGGCGATCGCAAACAAGGGCCAAGGATCTTCAAGCTTCAGCAATCCCTCGACTTGCTCAAAGGGCATGGAGGCGCGTGCTGAAAGTCAGGACTAGGCCAACGCCGAGCGGGCGATGACGGCGCTGGAAGGTGTCTTAGCACAATTACGCGTTGAGCAAGATGCTGAACAGTCCGAGAGCCAATTGACACTCGCTATACCCAATAAGCTATACCAGGCCCAACAAAAGTTGGAGCAGCATGTCGCGTACACCAGCATGCAGCAGCGGAGCCTCGACGATCTGCGGGCGAGGAGGTGTCGGCATCTGACGCGCCCATGCCCCAGGCCTCCTTGGCAGGCAGGAGGTCTGCTGAGGCGGGGGAGGAAAGCACTTCCAAGAGGAGGCGCGAGTGCGAGGAGGCGTTGGTTGCGTTGGCAGGGGTGTGTGCGTTTTCAGGGTCGCATGCAGCAGGCGCGGCGCAACCGCGGTGGCTTTCAGGTCCTCGTAATCAAGGGAACAGCTGGCATCCTGCAAAGTCACATGTCTATGAGGGTGAGGCTTATCCGCACTCGTGTAAGAAACTCAAAACATCAAGGCCAAAATATGTGGGGCGAGCGTGAACAGGCTCGCAAGTTGGGATGGGAGTTTTGTTGGGCTCCTTGTGTTTTCGCGGCCAAAGGCGGTCGCAGCAGTGGAGTGGCAATTTTATTCCCAGCTCACCGTGATGCCTGGCAAGCACCAGGCCATGAGGAGCCTCTTGTTTTTTATCGCTTCAATTGAGCATTCTCAGGACGAAATCTTTGGGTGCGGTGTCTGTCTACTGTGGCTACTGACAGGATCGAGGGCTTGGGCCCGACCAGCCTCAAGATGGCGTAGTTGCTCGGGTCAGACGTGCTGCGTCATTGTCTGCCTTGCATCGCGGGCGGCGACCACAACCTCGAGCCCAATGTTTTCTGTGGGGGTTTCGCGGGATGAGCGGGCAATTGGTGACCTTTTCGCCGACTGCTACCTGCGTGACGGCGACGCCCAGTCGTTGCTGCGAATATCTCTTGCGGTGAGAGTCTCTTATCCTGTCCGTGGGCGCGGCCAGGACAGATGCTAATGCGGATGTGTTTCAACGCGGGCCTGTGCAACCCAGTTTCCGGTCCGACTTGGGCAGGATCGCGGCGCGCAAGCTTGCGACGTGCGCCGAGCTATCAGTGGACCTCCCATTGGGGCCCGCGCCCGAGCGTCCCAACTATAAGGGCCTCGAGGACAACCTGGCAGGACTCGTTCAGCCCCTACAGGTTCCTGAAAAGCATAGGCTCCCTCGACGCGATGAGCGTGGGTTTCCAAGAAGGCCCGGATAGTTGTTCCCTCCCTTCTTTGAAGGCCAAAGCAGCAGGTTCCAATAACTTTGCTTGGCATCTTCTGGCAACTTTGGTGTGTACGAAGGAGTCCCAGAGGAAACAGGGATATCGTTCGTGACAGCGTCGGCCTGCCCCGTGTGGTTGGTTGTGGCAGGTCCTGACGAGGATGGCCAACCACACGCCGAAACGCTGAGGGCGAACTGGACCAGGGGTGCCCGAATAGTTGGGCATACTTAGTCCGAGACCAAAGGAGGATCCCAAGACCAAAATAATTCCGATTATATTGCACTTGTGTTGACATGTAGTTGCTTTAAGAATCCTTCCATTCAGAGTTGACATGATGTTTCACTTGTTGTGATATGACAGGCAAATAACGCGGATATCGATCGAAATTATTGTTAATGGTGCAACGGGTCTTGGGGCGAGCTGCAGGGGGCCCTTCAAAGCTTCCCCCCAGGAGCCTCCGGGGGAAACCCTGGCGAGTCCTGGGGGATCCCTCTCGGCGAGCTGCTCGGCGCAATGAGGTCCCCGACAGAGGGCCCCAATCGCGCCCTGCGTTGGGTTTCGCAGAGGTTGGGGGCGGCAAGTGCTTGGATATCCCCGAATGTTTCAGGGGCCTAGTCCGTTCTGCTTGGTCGGCCGCGAGACAGGTGGCATTTTCAGATGTCGCTGCGCTGGCGGCGTGAAGATGTGTTTGAGCGTTTTGAGGGACTTCGTTGATTTCGGCACCTTGGGGCTCTCTTCGGAGGCCACTTGGAGGCCTGTTTCTCCTTGGGCGTCTTGGAAGCCTCTTGGGCCGTCTGGGGGCCATCCTGGGGGTCTTGGAGCGATCGTTCGGCGACTCGGGCCCTCTTGGACCGTCTCGGAGGCTTCTCGGGGCCCTCTCGGCCCGTCTCGGGCCCCTCTTGGCTCCGACAGCGGTCGCGCGACAAGAGGGGATGCACCCCTTCCGCACTCTAAAGTGAGCTGGAGACACAGGTGAGCGGAAGCGAACGCGTGCCCGCGGCCGCTTGGCTCAAGCGGCCGGCCGCCTAGATCTGACTACACCTCAGCGCGAGGTGTATTATTTGCCATCGATACCAAAATGCAGCTTGAGATGGCTCGCCCCCTACTATTGGGGCAATCGTTGCTGCGGTGCAACAGAGCGGGAGCTTGGCTTCGCCTAAGGCGAAGCTGTTGGTTGGGCCTCCCAACCCCTTTCAAGCTTTGTTGCGGAGCTGGCCTATGGTGGTCAGCTCTTGCTCTACTCCTCACCATCCACGGCGCTATCTGGTGGGCTGCAGACGCGGTGGAACATCAGGGTGCAGTGGGTTTGCGTGGAGGAATGTAGTATATAACTACGCAGTATTGCAGGGGCGCTTGCAATGACACCTCTGCTTACGCGGAGGCCTCTTACTTTCGTCCTTCATCCCTGCGCTACTACACTCCTGAAGTCCACCCACCTACTCCACTTGGAAACTTCTTCCAAGAAGTAACGCATGGAAGCGTGCGATGCGATGCGATGCCGCCTCCACCCCCGCGCAGACTTACGACCGCACACCGGGGGCCCCAACCGACTGCGTCCGACCGCGACCTGCGAGGCCATTGGATTGGTGTTACTATCATTGGGCTTACATTGGTCGCTTTCGGGCGTGCGGTAGGACATATGCGTGGCGGAGGCGACGCCAGAAGGGCCGGCCCTAGCTGGGGCCCAGCCGGTCAGGTACCTTTGCGCGAATTCGTCCGCGAGGTACATGCCTGGATCAACGTGGCCAAAGGCAACGTGACGCCTTCCCAACAAGCTGCAGCTCTGCAGCGAGGTTTGGGAGGCCTCGCGTGGACCATAGCCATGGGGGCCCCCCAGGCAGTTATCCATTTTGGCGTTGACGTAGGTGGCCGCCATGCCGACGGCGTCGCTCACGAATCGACCAGACGTCGGCGCGCTTCGAGATAGCCCGCTATGAGGCTGAAGCTGCACGCTTTAACGCCCCCAACTTCCACATCTTACATTTATTGTATGAAGAGCTTTTGAAATGGGGGCGTCGCGTGCGCAGCAACTCCTGCAGCCACTAAACCACCGTATGCCGAGAGGCCAGCAACAGTTTGACGCGCTACTTGAACGCGCGAGGTCATATGCGCGCATTGCTGAGCAACCCCCAGGCAATATTGGTGACATTTTCAGTCGCTGTCACCGAGCCGAGACCGTCCGCGTGGAAGCGAACGCAGGGGAACCTGCCAATAATGTCTGGTCTGGCGATCCACAACCAACTGAGACCGCCGCATTACTGGTTCAGAATGGTGGATCGGCCTCGAGGTCGCAAGACTTCTGGGCCAGGTTTCGGGGGCCGCCCGAAGCGGCCCCCCCTGCGCGAGCCGCGGCCCTAATGGGCTCAGCGGGGCAACCTGCCGAGTCCGACTGCGACTCCGGCACTGACGCCGATGCGTCTTCGGACGACGAGGCCGCGGCCCTTGACTACTCCGATATGCCGGCATACCTCGCGGGAAAGCAACGGGCGCAATGGTTATTTTTAGGATGCCAGAAACATAAGCGCAGGTGGGGGCGATTTATGAAGAAGCCAGTTCGCAAGGTGCGGCGTGTCGTCTGACGAGCACCCGAGGGAAAAGGCATGGGTCGAGGTGAGGGTGTAGGTGAGCGTCGGCGATTGCATGGCAGAGGCACGTTAGCATTCCTAGCGCCCCTTACCGGGCCACGCTATGAAGAATCGTAGGCGTGCATCAGGAGTGGGCAAGGGCGTCGGGGAAACCCGAAGGATGCCAATGGTAAAACTATGGGGTGCGACTTGTGCCATAGCATGCAGCACTTTCGCCGCGAATGCCCTCGGGGCGATTGGGGAGGCAGAGGTCCGTCGATGCATCTGGCTCAAGCTGACTCTGACATGCAGCGTGTTGACTGGGAGTCACTTTTAGCTGACCCTGCCGATAGTTCAGCCGCAGTTGCTAACTTCATGGCTGCCAGACATTCGAGTGCCAGTAGGTCCCTCGAGAATTGCGCCGACGAGCTGTTCGAGGAGGTATTCGCTGGCCGCAATGATATCGATCTGGCAGACTGGCTGGGCATGCCCATCGCGGGGCAACCTGCAGATGTTGAGTTTGTCCAGAACTTTCCACGCGCCCGCCGAAGGAGATGGCGAAATGGCGGGGGCACCCGCGGATCCAGATGCCATTATTCCTGCGACAGAGGAGGAACTACAGTTGATGCTTGATTACCGGGTTATTGGGGGCCCGACAAACATGGAATTAAGTGGTGATGATCCTTTGCGGGGGAACCCGCGAGACGTTGGCGATCTGTCCGAGCGCATTTAATATGAGCTCGGCCACAATGAAGGATTTCAATCCAAATTTGTAGCCTCGGACGTTCCATGTGCCGCCAGGGGCGATCGGCAAGCCGCCTGTTCTGGAGGCACAAGTATCGCGCCGACGACGATGACGAAGAATGGGAAGATGACGCTCGTCTGGCACGTCGCGGTCGGACCCCCGGTCGCTCGCCCAACCGCGCGCGCGCGCTCCAGCGGCGCTCGCTCCAGTGGCCGTCGGCGCCCTCGTCCTCCCGATGTGGGAAATCCAAAGGCCACTCCATGGCAGGCCAACTGGCGCTCCCCCGAGGAGGGGGCGTCTGCGGGGGCGCCCGCCTCAAGGGGATCAACCTCAAGAAGAATGCACAGGGGGCGAAATGCAGCGCCTCGCTGGCTAATCGGAGGCCGGGTTGGCTCGCCAGCGCACGCGCTCAAGTGCGATGCAGTGCTGGTTGGGCCAGGGGTGGGCTGAGCGCCAGATTCGTCGCTGGCATTCTCTTCGCAAGGTTGAACAAAACGAAAAGGGCAATCTCATTCGCTCAACAAGGGCAGGGCCTGTCAAAGTACAAAGACTTACCGGGCGTAGCCTCGAGAGGGCTATCGTCGAGGAGCGGGGACTTTACAGAGGCGTTGCTTGCGCATGCCCCGAGCGTGCCGACCACTGGCCCAGCTGCCCTTTTAGATGCCCGTCAAGAAGCCCGAACTTGCAAAGGGCACCGTGGGATTGGCCTCATGGTGATGGTCGGGATCATGGCGCCGATCCTAATGCAGCGCCATGGGGGGGGGGGGTGACGGAGGACGACTGCGAGCCAGCTGCGGCCGACGAAATATCTTCGTTTATTAAGATATGGAAACACCTCCCACCTCTTCATTATTTGAAGGCGCTCAATCGTGACTGGGGCGCGGGGGGGGCCTGCTTCGCCCAAGTCAGAAGAAGACGATCAACAAGAAGCTGATGAAGTTGAAGCTGACGAGATGGCTGAGGAGGTAGACCCCGCGGAAGCAGCTCCTGCAGGGCACGGTTCGGACTTCTCCGACGCCCTCGCCACTGGCGCGGACATCGCGGACATCGCGTGCGATGCGGGCGCCCCTATCGATCCTGCGTATGCCGTTGCAGAAGAAATTGATCTTTCTTCAAAAAGACTGGTTGTCTACCGTGCTGGATCTGTAGGCCGGGTAAAGACCATAATATAACGGAGGCGTGGCTCTACCAAATATCATTTGACCATCAATAAAAAGGCCACTATCGGTAATCTGGCACTCAGAAAACCTGGTGCTACAGACCTGAACCATGACAGAGGGCTCGTGCGATATGGGCTATGGATGCCTGCGTGGGCAACGGTTCCCATGCCGGCGGCGGCCGGCGGCCGGCGTGCGTCGGCCGGCGGGCCGGCCTCCTCCCTTCAGTGTTACCTTATTAGTGTATGCTTGACGGCATTATCCCTTCTTATCCATGTCAGCCGCGGAGCCCACTGACCATGATCTATAATCGGGACATCTTGCAGGGATTGCGAATAACCCGGAAAAAGACTACAAGACGCGAGAAACCATGGAAGATATGGCCTGAGAGGCTCAGAGCACATTGCAAAGTCATCATGAGTGAGGACTGTGGCTAAGGGGGATTGGGGGAGGACCTGAGGACGCGCCCACTCCGTGCCCGGCGGTGCTGTGGCGGTTGTGCAATTCATTTCTATTCGCAGTAGGTTGTCCACTCCGTTGCTCGCGCAATCATCCCACCCGCCCGCCCGCAACTTGGTTTGAAAAACCATGCGGCGGCAATTGCGATGCGCGCTTTGAGTTGGCAGGTGCGCCTCTGCGGCCGCGCTGGCCCGCGCATGCTCGCGCGCGCAGCGGCCAGACAGTTTGGCGCTGCCGCCGCGGCCGCGGCGATGCTGATCGCTGGGCATTTCCCAGCTGGCACTTCAGTGCGAATCGGCGACTTGGGCGGGCGCGGTATCATGGCAACGACGGTAGATGCGATGATGATGGTAGTGATGCTGGTGACGGTGATGACGACGACGACGGCAGGGCCAGTAATGATGCCGATGCTGATCGCGTCGACGACGATGACGGCGCTCTCGCGTCGGTGATGAAGGTTTTGGAGGAGTTCGATGCGCGCGCGCAGCCGACGCGCGAGAGTGGCTCGCATGCTATCATTTGACACGGATCGTGCCCACCCCCGCCCCAGCACGCGCGCGAGGGCGTTCGAATGATTTCGATGTGCGGCGCGACGGGCCCTCTTGGCCGCATTCCATGAACATGTTGCAAACTTATGGCTTTCTCAAGGATCTGCAAGAGCGTGGGTGCATGCTTTTGTTGAGTTTTCTTGTTCTGAAGCCAGGTGTTTTATGTGTTTTCGGGACGCGCGATTTTGAAATATATGCGAACACGTTGGTTCGTGACGGACTTCGGCGTGCGCGCGCGACGACGCGCGCGCACTTCGTCTGGTTTGTTGCAGGGGATTCTTGCGACCGAACGCGCGGCAGCGCGTTCGAGCGATTTCGACACGCGTGCGCGAAAGGCCCGATGGATATTATGTGATGAACATGTTGAAAAACCGGTGGTTTCCTTAAGAATCAGCAAAAGCGCGAGCGTCATTTTTTGGTGTATAAACATACATAAATTATGAATACCTTCTTGTTGCGAAACCATGCGTGTTTGGGATAGGGTTCCGGGATAATCGATCTTAATTCCTATGTCGCCAATGTGTTCTGACAGATTTTGACACACGCGTTCGACGATTCGCGCGTGTGCACTTCGTCCATTTTTGCAAGGGATTGCTGAAAACGGATGATTTGTGATAAGCGAATGTGGGCACATACGTTTTTTTTGTTGTTCTCTTCTTCCTCCTCCCGAGGACGAGGGAGGGGCGATACCGGTCTGCCTGGGAGGGTATGAGTTCATATGCAAAGATGGACGATGGGGCAGAATCGCATGTACATTGCAATACGAACAGGGGGGCGGTTGAATCGGGGGGGGTGTAGATCCTAATATCTTTGTAGAGAGTCATGTAGAACGGCGACGAAGCGGCGACGTGGCGGCGACGGCGGCTTCATGGCCGCTTGACCGGCAAAAAGGCCCAGGCGACGGGCGGCGACGAGGCAGCGACGGCGGCAACATAGCCGCCAGAGCAGCTGACAGGCCCAGACGACGGACGACGACGAGGCGGCGGCGAGGCGGCGACGCGGGCCACATCAGCGGCGAGGGGGCGGCGAATGCGACCACATAGCCGCCAGAGCGGCAGACAGGCCCAGTTCCTTATCAGAGGAGTAAGAACCCCTAACTGCAACCACTGTTTGGAATTATGTGGTGCAGGCTACGCAACACAAATTGTTTATGCAGCTGGAAGAATCAGCCAACACATGCGCCCGCGACGCGCTCATTGACAGGCGCCAGACGAAAGCCTGGAAGACCCAGCCAGCGCGCGAGGCGCTCACGGAGCGTACGGACGGGCACCAGGCCCAACCAGTCACTCAGCAACGCAGGTTAAACCACACATCCTTAATGCTAGCATTGCTTGTGTAATAGCACTCGCAGGAATAAGCCGTACGGGCTTTGCCCTCTGCCGCTGGCCTCCTCTCTATAACAATGTGGACATGCCAGAGCTATGTTTGGATACCTGGGCGCTGGCTTGAAGCAATATCAGAACCTCGTGCGAGGACGGCTGGTCAACGCGACGTCATTTGCAAGAGATCGTGGCCTCGGGGGTGTGAGTCTGGTGCAGTTTGCGAGGGATCGCCGCATCGGGGATGCCAAACTAGCGTAACTTACAAATGATTCTGGCCTCGGGGGGTGCGAACCGAATGTAATTTACAAAGCGGATTCTGGTCTCGGGAGCGCGAGTCTGGTGTACAGTATAAAGGGAATCTGGTCTCGGCAGCGCGAGTCACGGGTAATGTGCAGAGGATTCTGGCCTCGGGAGCGCGAATTACGCATAATGTGCGGGGAATTCTTGCTTCGGGGGTGCAAATCTAATGTATTTTTATGTGTCTCAGGGTCCCTCAGAAATTTAAAGCACGCGACTCTGGCGTGGTAACGGTGTTGTTTTCGGTCCCCCCCTTCGCGCGGACAGCAATACTTTCTAGTGGGGCAGGAACTGGAGCAGGTTGCATGAAACTGGAACTTGAGCAGGTCACAGGAAACCTCATCTGGGCAGCCTGATGGCCCCACCAGGGGGCCGGCAGATAACAATATGAGAGCAACGACCAAGTAACATTACGAAGAGTCGTGATGATAACGTAGAGAACAGCTCTTATCCATGAATAGTCAAAATGGAAGAGGAAACGGATTGAGAGGGCGAAGCACAACCGCATAGGACATGCAACCGTACGCCCGAGCGGCTGAGTACCGCCCGGTCTGTACCTTCTCCTGCTGTCCATGTTTCTCCACCGCATCCTCCCCTCCTCCCACCCAGGCCTTCGGCGACTCAGGCACTTTGTGCCGTTTGTTTGGTTGTTTGTTTGTTTGTTGTGTTGGTTCTTTCCCGGAATGTTTGGCGTCGAGGGGCCGTTTCAGGGTCATGGTGCCGTCAGTAACGGTTCAGGATGAAACACAAGTTCTGTCTAGGCGAGGTGTCGAGAGCTCTAGGGGCCCATCGATTGAAATCATCAGGACGTCGGATGTCTGCCCCCCCCCGATCCGCTCCGTCGACGGCACAGGTCGCGTGGCAGGCCCAAAGAACTCCTGAGATGGGGAGGCGGGCTCGTGCTCTTTTTCGTAGGCATGGTCGCCGCTTATGCTGAGGATGATTTGCCTTTTCAAGTATGCCCTTGCATTCTTGCCTTTCGGCTTATCTTTAGTCAGTTTCATTGACCAGCTCTTAAGGATGCCCTGTCGGCAGGTAGCCACTTCAACGCCCATTGGTTTTACATCCTCGTAACGCGCGGCGACTGTATTTCTTTCCGCATCTGTTTAAGTCTGGCCACGGGGGATCAAGCAACTGGCTGGCGGTGCACCGAGGTGAGCAGCTCTCTGGCCGTCGCGTTCGCAGACCCCGCTGTGATGCTCCGCATCTTCTTGCTCGGTCTGAGCGCCGCGCTTGGCCAGTTCTGCATCTACACCGCCATCAAGGCACCCGCTCTGCACGCCAGGGAGGGCAGGAGATGGACCAGGTGGGCGAGGGGCAGGGCGGGGTGCCAACGAAGGGGGCGGCAGGGGGAAGCGCAGCGCATCACGGGCGGGAGGGGGACAGAGGAAACGGGATGCAGGCTTTCTGACAGCGCGTCCGCCATGGCGAAGCATTGGATCGCGTTCCTCAGCCGCGATTCTGTTTCGCCATCACTAGGCCACGAGCAAGCAACAACTCGAGTAAACGAGTAGTACTGGCGCGTCAGCCCGAAACAGTGCTCGTCAGGGCAGGGCTGGTGGAGGCGACCAGTGTTGACGGCGACCAGGGGTAGCGATCCAGGGGCTAGCAGGTGCAAGTGGCGGCAGCAGGCATTGGGGGTAGCCAAGGCTGGCGGCGTGCTCTGGCAGGGGATCACGACAAAGGGCCTGTGACAGCAGCCGGCGATGGGGGCGGCCACGGCTGGCGGCGCCGGGCAGGGGGGGCAGAGGCCGCAACGGGCGTTGGTTGGCGGGGGCCAGCAGGGGACCATTGGCAGCATTCGGCGCTAGCCTCGGCATGGGCTAGCGTGGCCAGGCGAGGGGTTGCAAGTGGCGGCAAGTGGCGTCAGCCGCGGCCAGGGGATGGGTGGGTGATACGATGAGGGGCTTGTGGCGGCAATTTGTGTGGGCAGGTGCAACGGGTCATGGCACGGCAGCTGGAAGCAGTGGCGGACATGTAGATGTGCCGATCCAGCAAGCGCTAGTGCGAGCCACGTCAGTGCAAGCACTGATCGCACTTGGGTGAAGATCATCTACTTCGGTTTGCCTGCCGACTCCTCAGTTTCGTGTTGGATGGTAGTGGCATCATTCCACGTGGGAGTCAGGGCGATGACGGTCCTGAGGCAGCAGTGCTTGCCAACTTCCCGTGGAGACAGTGGTCTGGCGTTTGCGCTGTCTCTCTCTCTCTCTCTCGCCTCCTCCTCCTCCTTCTCCTCCGCCTCCCTCTCCCCTTCTCATATGTTCATCCTTATTGAGGAACTTCACTCCAAACGAAATTGAGCAATCTTTAGATAAACTCACCATGCGTGGCCGGATGGATCGACTTAGCGTAGTCCAGGTAAGTCAACACGAACTAAACCAATGGCAGACACACTACGCCATGCCAAGCAAAGCGATCTGGATAATTCGGTTGGAGGTCAGCTAGGCTGAAACATAGTAGGCTTAGGTGAGGCAGGCTGGTAACTCCATGCCAGGGTGAGTAGAACCTGTGCTCACACGACAAATGTGCCGAGAGGTGCCACATCGAAATTGGGCAACACATTTTCAGAAGCTGCACGCCATGGTTCGTAAGACATGTTGAGGTCTCCTGAGGTCCCGGAGGTTTCTGGAGGCCTCCAGGGGCCTTCAGAGGTCCAAAACAGGGCAACACGTAACATGTTCCACACATCTTTCGTCCCCCCTCTCCCTCCTCCCCTCTCCCCCCTGTCCCTCCTCCTCTCCTCTCTCCTCCCCTCCCCCACGCCAAGCGAGGGGAACAGTGAGGAGAAAGGGGAGATGGAGGACCTGTACCCTCGAGCCTCACCCCGCATCGCGTGCTTGAGGTCATGCCCTTCCTTGCTGAGGCTACGGCCTCCACGCCAGGCCCTGATGGGCACGCGCGGGCTCCCTGACCGAGCGCGCACGACTGGCGCTCGCCCGCTCCTTCCCCCTCCCTTCGGGTCGGACGAACGGTTCTGCCGCCAGGCCCATTCCCTCGGTGCACGCCACCGGCGCCGGGAAGCGCCGGGAAAGATCAGGTGCATGCAGCTGATTCGCTGACCCCTTCTTTGCCGCGCCCCCCCCCTCTTGTCCGCCCCGATCATCCCTCCTCTCACCACGACCGGACGATGTCCTGAGCATATCCTGGGCATTGACGATCCTGGCGCTCGTCAAGGGCCGAAAAGAGGTAACAGAAACTCCAGCGCCCCTCTCATGCAGGTCCTGGTTCCTTCATGCTGACTCTTCCTATTTACAAGTATACATTCCGAACACTATTCTCCTCTCTCTCCTGACTCAGTCCAGAAGATCGCTGGCTCTCTCCGCGTATTTTGTTACGCAGAATTGGACAGCATGTGTCTTCCCCATGTTTTGCTATGTGCAACTCCTTTGTTTTAGGTGTTGCAAAATGGTGCTCCCGTTGCAGCATGGGCCTCATTTTCGGATCGGCGCTTCGCTCCCGTCGCTCAGAATGGCGCTCTCACCCAAGCGCGGGCCACTTCTCTGGATCTGAGTCCTTTTTCAATTTTGCGCCGCCCTCACTTGCCCTCCTCCGCCTTCCCCTGGTCCTCCTGCTCCCCCCGCTCCTTCCACTTCAGGTCCTGCTGCTGCTGCTGCTGCTGCTGCTGCTGCTGCTGTACGTCTTCGTCCTCCTCCTTCCACCTCCTTCTTTTCCTCCTTTTCCTCCTGCTCATCCTTCCGCTCACCCGCCACCTACTCCTCCTCCTCCTCCGCCTATGTATGCAGCTCCTCTTCTCCGACTGCGCATTACACGATGGGTTCTTTTCTGGAGTTCCAGGTCGGCTATGACACGCTCCCGCGGATAGAGAAAAACCAGCACAATGGGGAGGGAGGGAGGGAGGGAGGGATTGGATGTCAGATGTGGCGCGAGCGCATCTGGCTTGCCTCTCTCTCCCCTCCCCTCTCCCCGCTTCTCCTTCCCCTCCTGCCAACCTCGCTCGGCACAGCGGGAGAGCGGCGGCGCGCCGCCGGCGGAGCGATGGCCGCAGCGCGCTCGGATGCCCCCGCGGTGCGCGGCGGTGGCCGCCGCCCGCCGCCCGCCGCCGCCGCCGCTCCGCCGGGAGGGAGGGCTGTCAGGGGCTCGAGGAGGAGGAGGAGGAGGAGGAGGAGGGGAGGAGGAGGAGGAGGAGGCGGAGGCGGAGGCGGAGGCGGAGGAGGAGGAGAAGGAGAAGGAGAAGGAGGAGCAGGAGAGGAGGAGGAGGAGGAGGAGGAGGAGGAGGAGGAGAGAGGAGGAGGAGGAGGAGGAGGAGGAGGAGGAGGAGGAGGAAGGGGGATAGACGCATACAGGCATGCAGGACCTTCGAGCGGGCCTCAGCAGAGGCTCGGCGCTTCAGATTTTCGGGCGCCTTCGGCGGTCATCGGCGGTCTTCCAGCCCTGGGGTGCTCTCCAGCAGCTGCGCCTCGCCATGAGCGTCCGGGGGGTGTCCGGATCGTCCCGAGCGGCTGATCCGAGGCATGACCCGAAAGCCAGGCGGCGGTCGCCGAGAGCGCCTCCCTCCTCCGCCAGGGAGGGGGGAGGCGGGAGGAGCAGGTGGGAGCGGAGGAGGAGGAGGAGGAGGAGGAGGAGGAGGAGGAGGAACAGGAGGAGGAGGAGGAGGAGGAGGGGGAGGGGAGGAGGAGGAGGAGGAGGAGGAGGAGGAGGAGGAGGAGGAGGAGGAGGGGGAGGGGGAGGGGAGGGGGAGGAGGGGGAGGAGGAGGAAGAGGTGGAGGAGGAGGAGGAGGAGGAGGAGGAGGATGAGGAGGAGGAGGAGGAGGACGAGGAGGAGGGGGAGGATGCGGAGGAATATGATGATGAGGAGGAGGCGGAGGAGAGGGATGAGGAGGATGAGGCAGAGGCTGATGTTGATGCTGTTGTTGTTGATGATGATGATGCTGCTGCTGATGATGATGATGACGATGTTGGTGATGCTGTTAATGATGGTGATGATGATGCTGCTGCTGATGATGAGAATGATGATGCTAATGATGATTATGATGATGATGCTGATGATGATGATGATGATGCTGATGATGATGATGATGATGACGATGTTGATGATGCTGCTGTTGATGTTGATGACGATGATGCTGATTATGTTGAGGATGATGGTGCTGATGATGATGAGGAGGATGAGGAGGATTATGGTGATGCTGACGATCATGATGATGCTGCTGATGATGATGATGCTGATGATGCTGATGATGATGGTGGTGATGATGATGCTGATGACGATGATAATGATGCCGGTGATGATGACGATGCTGGTGATGGCGATATTGATGCTGCGGATGATGATGCTACTGGTGATGATGCTGCTGTTGATGTTGATGACGCTGATGCTGATTATGTTGAGGATGATGGTGCTGATGATGATGAGGAGGATGAGGAGGATTATGGTGATGCTGACGATCACGATGATGCTGCTGATGATGCTGCTGATGATGCTGATGATGATGATGGTGGTGATGATGATGCTGATGACGATGCTAATGATGTCGATGATGAGGAGGAGGGGAGGAGGAGCAGGAGGAGGAGGTGGAGGAGGACCCTGGACTCTGGACTCTCATGAAGGCTCATGGTCAGCCTGTACTGAAGACACGCACGACACAATCAAGCACTATGCAAGATCATTCAACGCACATCTCAGAAAATGACAGAAGGACGAGGTGCCCTACCTCGTCGCGCCTGGACCACACGCCGCCGCCCGACATAGCAGGGCGTGCGCTCGGACCGCGCGGTGGGAGCGGAGGAGGAGGAGGAGGAGGAGGAGGAGGAGGAGGAGGAGGAGGAGGAGGAGGAGGAGGAGCAGGAGCAGGAGCAGGAGCAGGAGGAGGAGGAGGAGAAGGAGGAGCAGGAGGAGGAGCAGGAGCAGGAGGAGGAGGAGGAGGAGGAGGGTCCTGAGGGTCCTGATGATGCGGGGTTGGTCTTCACCCCCTGGCGCGCTGGCCGCGCCGCCCTGCCTATGCCGAGCAGCGGATGCTGGACCCGACGGCCCAGCAAAACAATCAGCAGGCTGCCCGATACGACACCTGCCGCCAGGCAGGAGCAATGGCAGGTAGCCCGAGCCGCCGCGCGAGCCACGGCTCGGCGGAAAAAACAGTTTTTCGAGCGGCGCCCAGCGGCGACAAGCCGCCCCGAGCGGAAACAGCTCAACGGCCAAACAACGAGGCGAATCCAGCGAAGGCGACAAGACGCCCACCAGAAGAACCCGCCACCGAGGGCCTCACCACACGCCGAAGGTGGACACGACCTAGCCGAAGGCCTCGCGCAACTTGGCGGCAGTGGGGGTCCCGAGCCTCACCTCCGCGAGCTGCAGGAGAGCCTCGGTGGGAATGTCATCCTCCGACTGGTAGAACTTGCCTAGCACCTTGAAGCCCTTAGCGCCAGTGCCGCCCGTGCCCTTGGACTTGCCAGCCGAGAGCGGAAGCTGCACTCCTCTAGGATGAATTGGGTCGCGACGCGGACGAACGCCTCCGCCCAGCCCTGCACGATACACCCCCAATGAGCCTAGACCACGGGCCCCCTCATGGTCATCGTCGGCGCCACGCTCGTCGGACGTCACCGCGGAGAGGCTTACGATGCTCTCCGCCACCTCCGACATCTCAATGATCTTCTTGTTGTTGCACTCCTCGATGTCGCAGCCCTGGCTTTTCTTCAAGACATCGCCGTCGCACAGCTCCCCGAAACTGCTGCTGACCTCCACCGCGTACGTGACCTCGAACCCCTCCATGGTGGGCTTCTCCTTAAAGCTCGGGTCGGGGAAGGGCGGTACGTCGGGCAGCTTCAAGTCTGCCATCTTCTGTTTGTCCTCATCCTGTAAGCCTCCACCCTTCTGCAAGGTGTCGAGACCCCAGAACTCACTCTCAAAAATCGCCAAACCGTCGCAACGCTTTGCGCCGTGGTACTTGTCATAGAGGTCGCTCCGAATGCTGGGCGCGTCGGCCTCGTCGCCAGCGTCCTCGACCTCCTCATCGGTGATGTCGTCTAAACCCATTGCAACACGCCTCCAGCCAGCGAGCGCCTTGTCCATTCCAATGAGGCAGTGCTGGGTGACTTCAGCAGCCGTCAGCGCGCAACTGTCCTGACCCATGGCCTCCTCTTTGGCATCGCCACGGGCTCCATCACCTCCTCCGAGACCGCCTGGAGGTCCGCGGCGCGCTGGTCCTGGAGCCTCTTGACCTCGGGTGGAGGAGGAGAGCTGCACTCCCAGCACATCGCCCTGAACCCGAAATTCACAAATCTGCACATCTCGCACCTCCACTTCGAGACTCGGGCAATGGGCACGCCTCTCTTGGCCGCCTGGGAACGGTCCACCAGCGACGTCGACGGCGACCTGCGAGCGTGCTTGCCCTTGCCCTCGTTCTTGGACTTCTTGTCCTTCTTGTATGTCTTTTCCTTCTTCTTGGCGCGGGAGCGCGAGCTCGCTCTTGAACTCGAAGACTCCCGAGCCCTTTTGCGTCTGTGCTTCTCCCGCTTCTTGTCCTTGTTCTTGTCCTTCTTCGTTGCGATGGCCTCACCGCCTCCTCGAAGCTGAACGGGTCATTCTCCTTCGTCGGCGCCTGCGCGTGCCCCAGGGAGAGGATCTCCGCGTTGAGTTCCGCCTCCGGCTGGCTGCGCATCTGCAGCTCCGCGGTCGGCGGCGAGGCAGGCAGCCTCGCCCCCCCGCCAGTCCGCTGTCGGCAGCGCGAGGAGGAGGAGGAGGAGGAAGATGAGGAGGAGGAGGAGGAGGAGGAGGAGGAGGAGGTGGGAGGAGGAGGAGGGGGATGAGGAGGAGGAGGGACGGAAGGGAGGGAGGGAGGGAGGGGAGGGAGGGAGGGAGGAAGGAGGGAAGGAGGAGGGGAGGAGGAGGAGGAGAGGAGGAGGAGGAGGGAGGAGGAGGAGGAAGGGGGAGGAGGAGGGAAGGAGGAGGAGGAGAGGGTGAGGAAAGGAGGCGGAGAGGAAGAGGAGGGAAGCGGAGGAAGAGGAGGAGGAGGAGGAGGAGGAGGAGGAGGAGGAGGAGGAGGAGAAGGAGAAGGAGGAGCAGGAGGAGGGAGGGAGGAGGAGGAGAAGGGGAGGGACGAAAGAGGAGCAGGAGGAGGAGGGGAGGAGGGGGCTGAGGAGGAGGGAGGGAAGAGGAGGAGGATTGAGGAGGAGGAGTGAGGAGGAGAGGAGGAGGAGGAGGAGAAGGAGGATGAGGAGGAGGAAGGAATAGGATATGAGGAGGAGGGAGGAGGAGGAAGAGGGGATGAGGAGGAGGAGGGGGAGGGAGGAGGACATGAGGAGGAGGAGAAGGTGAGGAAAGGATGAGGAGAGGAAGAGGAGGAGGAGGAAGAGGAGGAGGACGAGGAGGAGGAGGGGGGGAGGCGGAGGAATATGATGATGATGATGAGGATGATGATGATGATGATGATGATGCTGCTGATGATGATGCTGATGATGATGATGCTGATGATGATGATGATGATGCTGCTGATGATGATGATGATGATGATGATCATGCTGTTGCTGCTGATGATGATGCTGATGTTGATGATGATGATGATGATGATCATGATGATGATGATGATGAGGACGAGGAGGAGGAGGAGGAGGATCAGGAGTATGAGACAGAGGCGGATGATGATTATAATAATGACGGTGCTGATGATGATGTTGATGATGATGACGATGACAATGATGATGATGTTGATGCTGATGATGCTGATGATGCTGATGATGATGCTGATGATGTTGGCGATGTTGCTAATGATGATGATGCTGCTGATGCTGATGGTGATGACGATGCTGGCCATGACGATGTTGATGATGCGGATGATGATGATGCTGTTGATGATGATGCGGATGTTTTTGTTGTTGATGACGATGATGATTATACCGATGGTGATGGTGCTGATGATGGTGATGCTGATGAGGACTATGGTGACGTTGATGATCATGCTGGTGCTGATTCTGATGATGCTGCTGCTGTTGCTGATGCTGATGCTGACGTTGATGATGGTTCTGCGACTGATGATTACGCTGATGACGATGACGACGATGCTGATGCTGCTGATGATGATGCTGATGCTGATGCTGATGCTAAGTATTATGATGCTGCTGATGATGCTGATGCTGATGATGCTGATGATGATGATGATGATGATGATGATGGTGGTGATGATGATGATGGTGGGGAGGAGGAGGAGGAGGAGGAGGAGGAGGAGGAGGATCAGGAGTATGAGACAGAGGCTGATGCGGCTGATGATGATGCTGATGCTGATGATGCTGCTGATGCTGATGATGCTGACGACGATGGTGCTGATTATGATGATGCTGCTGATGATGATGATGCTGCTGATGCTGATGATGATGCTGATGCTGATGATGATGATGATGATGCTGATGATGATGATGCTGCTGATGATGATGATGCTGTTGCTGTTGCTGCTGCTGATGATGATGCTGATTATGATGCTGATGATGATGATGCTGATGATGATGATGAGGATGAAGATGATGATGATGATGATGATGATGATGATGATGATGATGATGATGATGATGATGATGATGATGATGATGATGATGATGATGATGATGTGATGATGATGTGATGATGATGATGATGATGATGATGATGATGATGATGATGATGCTGATGATGGGGAGGAGGCAGATGGGGGAGGAGGGGAGGAGGAGGAGGAGGAAGAGGATGAGGAGGAGGAGGAGGAGGGGAGGAGGATAGGAGGAGGAGGAGGAGGAGGAGGAGTGAGGACGAGGAGGAGGAGGCGGAGGGGGAGGAGGAGGAGGGAGGAGGAGGAGGAGGAGGAGGGAGGAGCGGAGGAGGAGGAGGAGGAGGAGGAGGAGGCGGAGGAGGAGCACGAGGAGGAGGAGGAGGAGGGGGAGGAGGAGGAGGAGGAGGAGGAGGAGGAGGAGGAGGAGGAGATGGAAGAGGATGAGAAGGAGGAGCAGGAGGAGGAGGAGGAGGACCTTTGCATTTACCTTCACCGATGGTGCCTGGTGACTGGCAGCAGGGCTAGGGACGCGCAGCAAAGTTATAGATCAGGGAACCTCCCTCCAGATTTCGGAGGCTTCCCTTTTTTCAGGTTCCCGAGGGCTTCTTTCCCATCTTTCGTGGGTGGACCGCAAGGGTCCTTCAAACCTTGTGGGAAAAGAACACAATGCCGACCACAAACTTCACAATACAAAACTCCCCGAAGAGAGGCAAGTTTGTGAGAAGGGTGGCACAGCTCAGCAACAGGATGATCGAGACCCCCACCCATTCCGCCCTCAGGAGGCCCCAAGACATCAGGAGGGACCTCATAACCTCGCCGCGGGTCTGATGCTTGCCGCGGTGGAAGGGCACTACTTCGCTGCAGAACTTCAGAGCGAGGCTGGCAGGCAGTAGGCCAGAATTCGCACAGAGGTTCTGGCTTGCTGAAAGAGCGGGCACATAGGGAGCACTTCAACGTCGTAGACTTTACGACACAGTTGTGGCCCGAGTCCCGCAGCCTACAGAGCCTCTCGTCAAGGCTGCGCACAGAAGTCTTCGCACGACTGCATTGCGGGCGATTTTGGGGCCCACGGGCCGAGGAAAACAGCACCCCCCTCTGCACAGCAAGGAGGCGTCCAAGAACCTTGGCAGCCCGCTCATCGGCCTGGACCGTAGTCCTGGCGTGGGGACCTGGCACCTGGCCAGCATCAGCGGCCTTGCCCGCGAAAAAATCAGCAGCCCGACTACGATATACCTCTCCAGGGGTCATGCACATATGGAACATTAGGGACTGGGAGGGGTGACCTTGACCTTTTGTCCATCGAACTTCAACGGTGCCGCCACGGGACCTCAAGGTCCTATTGTAGACTGCCCAGAGATCCAACATGGAGGACTTAGCTTTACGCTTGAGGGACTTCCGGGCACCCCGAACCACAGCAAGACAATCACAGTATACCTTCATATCACCAGTAGATCTTTCGAGCAACTGGATGAGAGAAACAACTCGGCACGGCCAGCGGTCTGGACCACGGTGGGCAAAGTCCCGCTGACAACTCCATCAATACATGAATTGGCACCTTGGTGGACGACCGCCCAGCCACAGCGCCTGAGTCTCCAGTCCAAGTGATGTTTACCCCCCGACCCATCGATCGCCCAAACCCCTCCGTGTATCTTAGCTCCGTTTCCCAACGCCCCCCATCCCCATCCATTGTGCACAGGCGCAGGGAGGTGGCCACAACTGGCACTCAGAGGCGGCAGGCCACGGAGCCAGAAACTCACAAAGTCTGGATCAGCGACAGCATCAGCTTTCAAACTGTACGACCGGCCGATCGCAGAGTCGGGAATCTCGTCATTGCATCTACACTGCCAGAACCGATACAGCGCGGTCTCAGGAGCAAGGCCGCATCTAGGGCAGAGGCCGGAGGTGGCTGGGTCATAGCCTGCACATTTGGGTCGGTCTTCAGTCCAAAAACCAGCGGTCAAAACGTTACGGACCATACCAGCGGCTTCGAAGGAGCCATCCTTCTCGAGTTTTTCCCCCCAAACTTACGAGGGACAGTGAAATCAACTCCTCCTTCCAAACCTGATCCTAAATAATGCTTGGAGGCCGTGCTCCAATACAGCGCGTAGCACAGGGCAATCAGCTCCCGCCGCAGCTGATGGGGGAAAGCGTCGTCGCTGAGGCGCAGCCACACGTCGCCTGGGAAGATCCAGCAGACAGGGCTGTGGGGCACAACGCCTAAGTCGAGGAGCACATCGATAGTAGCAGCAAGGGGTCCACGCACCTTCTGCCACCGATGTTTCGTTTTGCTGGAAGCTTCCACAACAAGAGTCCAACACCGAGCAGCTTCCATACGTTGTTCATGGTCCAAGTCAAACCAAACCGAGTGGAAAGCAATGAGCTGCTCATAGCGAAGCCTAAGCTGGGGGTCATCTTCGGCTGAGCTCACTAATCCCCGGACCGAGGTCGTGCAAGCCCCAGGGGTCCCCCAACCCGAGCACATGGCCGCTTGAGCCCTCATATATTGGATCTGGCCCCCAGTGAGGCCTGAGACCTGGTGACTCCAGGAACCGACCGCCAGAACCCCAGGTTTGTAGAGCTTCCCAGCCCTACCAACAGCACGACTCAAACAGGCGACCTTCTTGGCCTTCTTGGAGGCCTGGCTACGCCGCTGCTTCAATTTAAGAGTGAGCCTTTTCTTACCAGCCGTCGTCGTGACCCCCAGATCGCGCGCCGAGTCCTGGATCTTGATAGGGGGGGCAACTGCTCTAAATCTCTCCGCAAGCTGCTTGCCGAGGCTGCTGTGGCTACACACCAGGGCAGACTTGGTCGAGATAGTGCACCCAAGGCTCTGACGCTGGTGAATGAGATGCACAGCAGCAGGAACGAGGGCGGCAAGAATGTCATGTTCAGTGCCACGTTGGGAGTGAGTGATGTTACCAACGTATCCTTTCATCTGCGCTGGTTTGTAATGAACATGAGCACACTCAAGGATATCGTAAACACAGATTTTCACCCATGACATGGCTTGCATACAGCCTGCTAACATCCCATCCCCCCTTCAATGATATCCGACACATAACCGCCACCTTCAAGGATACATAGGGCTTCATGAAGAATGATGCCTACGTAGAGCAAGTGCAAAGGATACTACATCTTGACCGCAAGCTCGATCAGCTTGTGCGGCTTCACAGAGTCGAAACATCGGGTCAGGCCCCAGTGCGCACCAACCGAGCACAGGCCGAGCATTCTGGCGACCTCGTGTCCTCGCTCTCGCATTTGAGCAGCCTGAAGGGCACTAGATCCTCGTATGGCAGTGCCCCAAACTTATACCCTTCCTGACTCCTTTTTTCCATATCGTGGTTACGAGCTTTGCAGTAAACTCGATAAAAGGGTGGGGCATCTGCAAATCGGCCTGTCACATTCAATACTCGTAGGGAGGAGTGCAATCACACTCAGCAGGACCTGAGTAGGCCACATCATCTGTCGCTCGCACTGGTTGAGGAGATGAGTGTACCCCGCAGCCGCATCCCTGGGGAGGTCCAGGACACTACGGGGGGGCCAATGATTCACCCCAACAGCAGTCTCAGCCAAGAAGCATCTGGCTCCCCCCAAAACATCACTAGCGGTGAGCGGTTCAAGCTGCTCGGCAGCACAGCTCAACGCAAGGGGCCTCAGGGTGTCCAAAACTCCCGACAGGTTGGCTCGAGCGCCGGGGGAGTCCCGAACACGAGTCCAAAATTCAGAGCGATGCTGCATCATGTCCACAGGCAGCTGTTTAACGCCAGCTGGGGAAACCAAAACCTGGGGGGCGTCCCCTACATCGTGTTTCAACCAGGCATGAACTTTCTTGGTACCCTTGGGGAGGGCCTTAAGGAGCCAATTTTTCATCCCAGCTTTAAAGGACGCCCGTACTGCTGACCACGCAGCTCGCATGCAGGAAGAGATCGCATCAGGCAGGTTGTCAAGCATGGCCACCTCCGTGGGCGCCTCGCTCAATTGGGCCTGCCACCATTCAAGGCCATGGGGGAAATCACCTCGGAGATACTGGCCAATCTTATCAGTGAGGCTTTGCAAGTCAGCGCCTATGCTGTTGATCATACGCGTGGATTTCCTTGCCAAACTCATTCGGTACTCAGACCATTTCTGGGACAGGTGGGCCCAACGGCCAAGGCAGGTTCACGAAAACTCTGGCCTTCGGGAACCCTCCGAGCAATGGCGGTGGTTTTGAAGGCAGGGAAATCTCCACGATGAGCACAGCTTTCTTTCAAGCCACAAGCGACCGCACGGGACTCAAACATGGCCTCGGTCGCCCTGGACCAGAGCAGGTATTTGTTGGTAAGATCGTCGTTAAGATGATCACTCAGGCGCGGCAGAAGAGCAGACTCCAAAACATGTGGTGCGACCGCCTGTCCTGGGTCAGGTAACTGTACCAAAATCTGGCTCTAGGGCAAGTCAGGACCACTGCAAACAGGAACAGGAAGAGGCCGCAGGCGTTTCCACATGTTTCGTGTAAGAGCTTCATGTTTCAGGGATACCGCGAGACATGCATTGGTCTTGAAGGGGCTCGGGGTATATGTAGATACTGCAACATATTCTCCAAGACCAGCAGAGACTATCACATAGTCGATCAGGGTGCCACGCCCCTGGGTACAAGTCACTTCCACGTCAGTAGGTTCAAGAACGCGGGCTCGCGCAAGTTGTGGGAATCCAGAGAGATTCATATCAGCTGGTGGAGTGTTAAAGTCACCCATGAGCATCCAAGGAGTGGCAAAGGTCCCCAAGAACTCCGCAACGGCCCGCATTCGTTCGATGCTTCCCCCGAAAAACCCAAGTCCGAGATGAGGTCAATCACTCCTACAGCAATCACACTGGATTGCGTTTCTAATTCCAAAAAGTACCAATTCGGGCCCATGCCGAAATCTTTAAGGCCCGAATCACAGGCCAGAAGCCTCCTAAAGCAAAGTCCTTTCGAAACCACTCCTCCCATTCCTTCATGGGTGCCCTCCAGGGGAAGGGAGGGCAGGGGTCAGATAGGGCCTCCAGCCCATCTGAGATGCATTACGCTTAGCTTTGGCCAAGTCCTTTGGCCTCAGGTGATGTTCAGCAACAAAGAACCCGTCGCACAGAGGCTTGACATGCTGCAGGACATCCAGGGTCACCTGGTTCCATGACGTGATGTTGCAGAATAGGAAATCGATACTGTCCAAGCTCTTCCGCACAAATTTGGACTTGCCATAGGTGCTAAACCTGCTGCTGTGCACCGGCGGCGCCAGACGCGGCAGCTGGGGCGGCACCTCCAGGAGGAGCCACGGGTACGCCAGCTGGAGCGTGGTCGGGTGTCACAGGAGGGGCGCCAGCGGGTGTGCCTGATGCAGCAGCAGGGTGTGGAAATCCAGCACCAGGTTGTAGCTCTCGCAAGACCTTCTCAAAGGATGTAGACGCATATTCTCGGACCGACTTGAGTCGCTTGGCAGCCTTGATGGCCGACTGCTTCTGCATGAGCTTCTCCATGCGGTCCAAGTCCTCAGTGCTGAGCGCGGTCTCAATACTGCGCTTCCGTAGAGTATCCAATTCTTGTCGGTTGATGTCCTCATTGGTAACGTCACTAGCACCATCAGACATACCATCATCATTAATCTGCAGCTTGAAGTCACGGATCTGCTCCCAAAACTCGTAGCGGGTGTTGTTGGCCGTGCACCAAGCCTGCAGCACCTGTTCGTCCATGTACTTAAGAATGGTAGGGATAGCTGGCATGGCCGCTGCAGCCGCCTGCGGCTGCTGCACGTTCGCAGCAGCAGGCGCAGCGCGCGGGGCGGCTTGTCCAGGGCCAGGGCATGCAGGAACACGCCCAGGAACTGGAGCTTGGCTGTGTGCAGCCTGGTCAGGTGGTGCTAGAGCGCGAGCGGCGGCAGCAGCAGTTTCCCGTTGAGCCATCGCCGCAAACTCACGCTCAGCACACTCATCAGCCATGATCTGGTTACGGCACTCGCCAGGATCGAAACTGTCCGTCTCCTCGTGCGCAGCACGATGGGCCGCTGCGGCTTGCTCCAGCTGGCCCACTGCCTCTGCGTGGAAGGCCTCGGCTTTCGCCAGGGCCTCCTTATGGCGGACCACAGCCGCCAGGCGCTGCTCGACCTCGTACAATGCC
>CAUYUJ010016830.1:60000-62643 GCA_963575745.1 Prorocentrum cordatum | reverse complement strand
TAGTAGTAGTAGTAGTAGTCGTAGTAGTAGTAGTAGTAGTAGTAGTGTAGTAGTAACAGTCGTAACCTTAGTAGCCGTAGTAGTAGTAGTGGTAGGAGCGTTCTAGTAGCCGTCGCAGTCTTAGTAGTAGTAGTAGTAGTAGTAGTAGTAGTAGTAGTAGTAGTACGTAGTAGTAGTAGTCGTAGTAGTAGTCGTAGTCGTAGTAGTTGTAGTAGTAGTTGTAGTAGTAGTAGTAGTAGTAGTAGTAGTAGTAGTAGTAGTCGTAGTAGTAGTAGTAGCAGTAGTAGTAGTAGTAGTAGTAGTAGTAGTAGTAGTAGTAGTTTTAGTAGTAGTAGTAGTAGTCGTACTAGTAGTAGTAGTCGTAGTAGTAGTAGTAGTAGTAGTAGTAGTAGTAGCCGTATTAGTCGTAGTAGTCGTAGTAGTCGTCGGGCGGATACATAGTAGTACTAAGCGTGATACTACTACGAGTAATCCTAATAGTGATCATACCCGTACTACAAATACTGCTAATGTTACGAAGCACAATCATACATCTAACACACAAACGGACACCCGCAGCCTACTGTGGTTACCACCGACGATACGAATACTGATGCTACTGGCATTACTACGAATACTACGTCTAATATCGATCATACTAACGCTGACCATGTTCCCACGCGTAATACGAATACTAAGTATAATGTGACGACTAAGAACCATACACCTGAAGCACAGAGCAGTAATAATCGTACCACTACTACAAATAATAATAAAGCGTTAGCGTGGGGAAGGAACCAACCATATGCAGTTGTGATTACCGCAGTTGTGAGTCTCTTCGTTGGTGGGTCTCCCTATGGGGACACGGCGCGCTGTACTGGGCGGGGGGGAGCGCATGCGGGCGGTAGCAATGGTGCCGTCGGTGGAGCCCCCTATGGGGCCAGGAATCGCTGTACTGGGTGGGGGGGACGCATGCGGGCGGTAGCACTAAGGCCGTCGGTGGGGCTCCCTATGGGGCCACGGGGCGATGTATTGGGTGGGGGGGGGAGGACGTATGCGGGCACCCCCAATGGGGCCACCCAGGACGTATGCACACCATACTGGGCACCCACATGAGGCACACGTCCACATGCAGCCTGGCACCCAGTACGTGTTGTTCCCCGCAGGTTTCGTGGGGTTTTGGTTTTCTTCCCACCCGCGTCGCACCCGCGTCTCCATTACACCTCAATCTTCCCTCCTTCTCCTCCTCTTCCGTTCTGCCCCCGCCCATGCGCAATGCATGCACGGTAGTGCGTGAGACACGCGTCTGCATACCGCCGCTCGTTCAGGCACCGCAGGCGCGGCACTTTCTCGACACCAGAGGGGCTGCGCAGATGGTGGTCTCTCACAGCGGCCGCTATGCGCGCCTCTCGTCCAGGGCACAGCAGGCGTGTCACTTTCTCGACACCAGAGGGGGAACGCAGGGGGTGGTTTCTCACCGCGGCCGCTACGCGCGCCCCTCGTCCAGGGCATAGCATGCGTGGCACTTTCTCGACACCAGAGGGTGTGCGCAGGGGGTGGTCTCTCACCGCGGCCACTATGTGCGCCTCTAGCCAAGGGCACCGCAGGCGTGGCACTTTCTCGACACCAGAGGGTGCGCGCGGGGGGTGGTCTTTCACCGCGGCCGCTGCGCGCGCCCTTCGTCCAGGGCGTAGTAGGCGTGGCATTTTCTCGACACCAGAGGGGGTGCGCAGGGGGTGGTCTCTCTCCGCGGTCGCTATGCGCGCCCCCTCGCCCAGGGCATAGCAGGCGTGGTACTTTCTCGACACCACAGGGGGTGCGCAGGGGGTGGTCTCTCACCGCGGCCGCTGCGCGCGCCTCTCGTCCAGGGCATAGCAGGCGTGGCACTTTCTCGACACCAGATGGGTGCGCAGGGGGTGGTCTCTCACCGCGGCCGCTATGCGCGCCTCTCGTCCAGGGCATAGCAGGCGTGGCACTTTCTCAGCACCATACGGGGTGCGCAGGGGGTGGTCTCTCACCGCGGCCGCTACGCGCGCCTTTCGTCCAGGGCGTAGCAGGTGCGGCAGTTTCTCGACACCAGAGGGGGTGCGCAGGGGGTGGTTTCTCTCCGCGGCCGCTGTGCGCGCCTCTTCTTCCAGGGCGTAGCAGGCGTGGCACTTTCTCGACACCACAAGGGGGTGTTCAGGAGGTGGTCTCTCGCCGCGGCCGCTATGCGCGCCTCTCGTCCAGGGCATAGCAGTCGTGGCACTTTCTCGATACCAGAGGGGGTGCGCAGGGGGTGGTCTCTCACAGCGGCCGCTATGCGCGCCTCTCGTCCAGGGTATAGCTGGCGTGGCATTTTTTTGACACCGTAGGGGTGCGCAGAGGGGGTCTTTCACCACGGCCGCTGCGCGCGACTCTCGTCCAGGCACCGCACGCGTGGCGTTTTGTCGACATCATAGGAGGTGCACAGGGGGTGCCTCTGAGCGCGGTCTCTATACGGCTCACGCTCGGAAAGTATGGCAGGGGTGGCAGTTTCTTGACACCAGAAGAGGGTGCGCAGGGGGTGGTCTCTGAACGCGGTTTGTATACGGTCCAGGCTCGGAAAGTGAGGCAGTGGTGGCAGCTTCTTGACCCCAGAGGGGGTGCGCAAGGGGTGGTCTCTGAGTGCGGTTTCTATACGGT
>CAUYUJ010016830.1:0-55000 GCA_963575745.1 Prorocentrum cordatum | reverse complement strand
CTCCTGTCTGCTCCCCAGAGTCCGCAGCCATTTTGGCTCAAACGTCAGCGGTCCTGGGGCGGCCCGCTTTTGCGCGAAACCCCAGCCTCCCGCCCTGCCTTGGGCGTATGGTGACATCGCGGAAAGCGCGCCGCGATCGCGCGCCATCCCCAACCTGGCACAGGCGATTGCAGCTGCGAAGGGCCAGCGTCCGACGGCTGGTGCGGTGCGCCGGAGCCAGTGTCTTGTTGTGCCAGCTCCGCGGAGACCACCTGCCAGGTCGTTTGGCGTCATGGGCTCCCCCGCCATGGAAGGCTGCTGCAGCGGGAGACGCGGCAGCTGGAGGCGGAGCTTTGCCAGCGTGCGTGGCCACGAAGGTTCGCGGCTTCGCGCGAACATCGGCACCCGCACGTCGCGCGAAACTACGGGCCAGATCGCAGAGGCCGGCTGACGGGGTTTGGCGCAGCAGCGCGACCACGGTCCGCGTCGTCGAGTCGCAGGCTGGCTTCGGGGGCTGAGGTTGCTGGTGCTACGGGTGGTGCTCCTCGCTGCGGGAAGCCAGCCGAGAGTCCAGCCGTGGTGCGCGCCCGTAAGGACCTCGCCGCCTTCCAGCAGTTCAAGTATGACCAGGACCACCTCCTCGTGGTCGCGGTGGTTCGGGAGCTCGTGAAGCTCGGGGCGGAGGAGCGTAGGTGCCAGCCCCCGCAGGCTTAGTTGCGCGTGCGGCAGGAACGGCTCGCGGCCGCCGGGACGGACAAGGAGAAGATCGACGAGAGTTGCCTGTCGTGCAGGACACGGTCGAGAGCCCCCTCAAGCGTCAGAAGTCTTTGGGTGCCCCTGCCCGAAGACGGACTGCAAACCTCCTCGTGGTGGCCGAGAGTAGCTTGATGCTGGCAGGTTTTGTCGAAGGCCGTCTTTACCCACAAGCGGCGGAGGGCATCAAGGCCAAGGAGGTAGAGGGGGCCTCCAGCAGACGCAGGCGGCCCCTGCCTCCACTGCGGAGCAGGGGCGTGCATGGACGGGGGCTTTGCACTGTCGCCAGCGGCCAGAGGAGGGCCTGCCGCTGAGACTCCGGGTTTTGAATCCTGGGCCCGTCAGGGGAGGGGCCGGGCTCCTTTGCGCGCGGGGCTCCTTGACGCTTCGTGCCTTCTCCCCTGCGCCCCAATCTTCAGTGGTTGTGCAGCGATCTGCCGTCGCCTGGTTGCTGGCTCCCCGTCCGGGGGGGGGAGCCTGGGCATAAGGCGCGCGGATCCCCGCCGGTGTGGTGCGGCTCGCGCAGGGGCTGCGGCTGCGGAGGGGGGTGTCCCGTGTTGCGGGGGGTTCGGTTCCTCGTCGTCTTCTTCTCCGGGGGGCTCGCCCAAAGCTGGTTGTACAGCTAAAGTCCCGCTGGCACCGAAGGTTTTCAGTGTGACAACTGATATCCCTGACTGCGGTTGGCGACTTGGCCACCGTCTTCGACTCGGGACGGGCTTTTCTTCCTCCCTGGCACACAGATGAGGGCCACGACCAGTGCGGCGGCCAGTAGTCTCCTCCTCGGCTGCTGGTCGCCCTGCCTGGCTTTTTCACACTTGGTTCCACCCCAGAGCTGCCGCAAGGCGGCTCCAGGGTGGCATCTTCTTAACCCCTGACTACTTTCTCGGCCTCCAGCCGAGGGCGTCTACGGCATAGGAACCGTGCCACCATCAACCACAGCAGTCTCTGGGTGCCGAGATCGCGGGATTTGCGGAGGAAGCGGCGGCGGCCCAGCGCGAGGTGGCAGCCTCCGCGGTCGCTGGGGGTGCGGACCTCGTGGGCATGGCCAACGCCCTCTGCAGCTTCCAGCACCTTTTCAGCGGTGCCAGGAACGCGGTCGGTAGCGGCAGCGGCGTGCAGCTGCTGGAGCTCATGGGTGCGCGTGTGTTGGCGATGGGCTGACGACCCAGGCCAGGCGCCGACGGCCACCGCGGCCCCTGTGCAAGTGCCCCCGCCAGGGCGTACGCGGGAGCAGCCAACCCACCTCCACAGCCTGGCGCCGCTGCCGCAGGTAGAGTCGCTCTTGCAGCCGCTGGTAGAGGTGCCTTGCAGCTGCTTTTCGACGCCGGCGCCGCAGCGGCGCAGTGGGAGGTTGCAGGCGTGGGGGATCGCCGTGCTGTTCGAGATGCTCGTCGGGGTGATGTTGGCCTGGCCACTTGGCCACTTGCAACATCTCGTCGTGGACCTCGTGCAAAGAGTGTTTGGAGCTGTGTCCAACCAGGTTGAAGGCTGTCGCGGCACAGGAACTGCGCATCGATGGGGATGCAGTTCGACGTGCTGAGGGGCGGGCAGCTAGGGATAGTTGGCATGGAGTCATATTTTCGTCCAAGCGCCTTGAGTCTGGACGTGCTTCGGCTGTGCTGGGATTGGACTTCGTCGAGCGCTGCATCAGTATCTCGACCCTGCCAGGGGGTGACGGATCACTGGGTTCATTCGCCGTCGTCCCTCATCATTGCGTGGCATGCAATGCTGACCTGGGCATCAAAGGAGGCATTGCGTTGGCGTCGTCGTATTTCGAGGTGGGCAGGTGGACGCCTGCTGGGCACAACGCGCAGCGGCTCTTCAACATCTCCTCTGCGCTGAGGAGTTGGAACCTGCCGTTCGTGATGGCCGCCGACTTCAACTGTGACCCCGCCTTGGTGGACACAAATGGCTTTTTGGATTTCATTCGTGCTGGGGTGGTGGCGCTCCCAAACGGTGACAACACGGGCGCGTGCCGCAGTTGTAAGGGGAATCGCTCCAACATCGACTTCTGACTGACGAGCTTGTCCCTGGCCGCCTCGACCAGGAACCCTCGACCTGCCCCATGGCTGGCCTGCGCTGTCGCGCCACTCCAATGGAAGTCACCATCTCGGCGTCGGCTAAGGCGTCGCGGTTCCTTGCGTTGAATGGTCCCAAGGTGTTCCCCAGGCGCACACTTTGCGATGATGCGGCCATCGCCGCGGTCTTCGACGATGCTGATGCTGCTGATGATGCTGATGCTGCTGCTGCTGCTGCTGATGATGATGATGATGATGGTGGTGATGATGATGATGATGATGATGATGATGATGCGGCTGCTGCGACGGATGATGCGATGCTGATGCTGATGCTGATTCGACTGCTGCTGCTGCCGAGTAGGAGCAGGAGGAGGAGGAGAAGGAAGAGAAATGATGACGAGGATGATGATGACGAGAATGATGATGCTGATGATGCTGCTGATGATAATAATGCTGATGATGCTGCTGATGATGCGGATGGTGCTGATAATGATGATGATGATGATGATGATGATGATGATGATGATGATGATGATGATGATGATGATGATGATGATGATGATGCTGATGTTGATGCTGGTGATGCTGATGATGAGGATGCTGCGGATGATGAGGGGGATGAGGGTTGATTATGATGATTATGACGATGCTGCTGCTGATGCTGATGCCGACGGCGATTATGGTGTTGATGATGATGCTGCTGATGCTGATGATACTGATGATGATTAGGATGATGCTGGTGATGCTGATTGCGGTGGGGGTGATGATGGTGGTGGTGGTGGTGATGATGATGCTGATGCTGATGCTGATGCTGATGCTGATGCTGATGCTGATGATGATGATGATGATGATGATGATGATGATGATGATGATGATGCTGATGATGATGATGATGATGAAGAGGAAGAGGAAGAGGAGGAGGATGAGGAGGAGGAGGAGGAGGAGGAGGAGGTGTTCGACGTTGCTTGCCCATTTTGGGGCTCTCCAAGGCCTACAGAGTCGAGGGGGGAGGAAGGGGTGGAGAGGGGAAACCCAGTCTTCACTCGTCGTGTTGGTTGTTCCAATCGGCGGCCCTCTAGAGCTCCCGACCCATTCTGGGTGGGATTCGCTTTGCGTTTACGGCATGTAGTTGTTGATGGTCCTGGAGCTTGGATGCGGCCACAGAGGTGCGCAGATAAAACACATCTTGGTGAAGGACCCAACCATGTGCACTTGTGAGTGCCAGGGTTGTGAGTATCGTCTTCGGTGGAGCTCCCCATGGGACCACGAAACGTGTGAAAGGTGTGCCGACATGGGTGCGGCGGTGCCATGCGGGCGCTGCCACTGTGCCCTTCGGTGGCGCTCCCTGTGGGGCCACGGGCGGTGTGAGAGGGGTGTGCCGAAATTTGTGCGGCGGTGCCACGCGGGCGCTACCATTGGGGCCTTAGGTGGAGCTCCTTATGGGGCCGCGAAGCGTGTGAGGGGTATGCCAACACGGGTGCGGCGGTGCCATGCGGGCGTTGCCATTGGGGCCTTCGGTGGAGCTCACTGTTGACCTTGTTGCGCCGAAGTGTCATACATGCGCAGGGCAGAGGTGGTGATGGGATGAGGGAGGTGGGGGGGGAGGAGAGGAGCGAAGAGGAGAGGAGGAGACGCGGGGCGCTGTCTCTTCAGAACGAGGACCCACCACCACAGGTTGTGGGAACTCTGATTCGAAAAACACGATGTCGGAGGTCCATTGAGCTTTCTTGTTGACCTGGCCCCCGCCCCCTTGGACAGCGCAGGCCAGACCGCCCCGCTCGCGAGAGCTCGCTGACGGTGGTACGCAGACCTTGCCCTCGTCGCTTTCCGAAGCCCACATCTTCCTCTCCCTTCCACTCTCCCTCCTCCCCCTCCTCCTCCTCCTCCTCCTCCTCCTCCTCCTCCTCCTCCTCCTTAGCCATTTCGGCATTTGGGCTCAAGGGCTGCACGGCCGCACCGCACGGGGGCCCCTTCAAGTGCTCGGTTGCCCGCCGCGGAGCGGTAACGCAAGGCATGGCGGCGCTGCGATGCTGCTGATTGTCCATCAGCTACTCGGCCTTCCTCACCTTCGAGTTGGACTCGCGGCTGCTGGCGGGATGCCCCGGTGCCGCTCCTGCGTGGCTGCTACCACTGGTGGATTTCCTCTGACGCCTTCTCAAACCCGCCGCAGGCAGTGGGACATCTACGCGACCTCGCATAGCGGCCCCGACAATTCTTCGTGGAGGTCGACTCCGCCGACTAGAAGGACATCAAGTGTATGGCTCGTGGCAAAGCCCTCTACAGGCAATTGGACACTGCGGGCCTACGATCTGATCGCGCTCCTGCTGCCTCTGGCAAGGTGGCTGCTCACCGTGTCTTGCGAGGGGGCGCGCTCACACCGAGCGCCCATGCTCAAGAAGCTCGCACGACTCTGCAGTGTGCCGACCGCGCCGAACATGTACACCGTGCGTTTCTCAAGGACGGAGCCCATGCAGGCCTGGCACATGATTCGGACCGTCTGCGGCACCTTCCACTTGATCGGCGCGATGGCACCAAGCTTAGCTTACGAGCTGGGCGGATCTTTTGGATGACCATCTGGGAAAAGTACCTGTCAGCGCCACTCCACCTGCGGATCTGGATCGGGATGGTGAGCGCCCTCTCGGGGATATCCCTCTCAGTAACGCCAGTTCCATTGCAGCGATACTCACCAGACTGGAGCAAGTCGTGAGCACTGTTCACGTGATTGTCACGAAATCTGCTACGTGGGAGGCCTTGGATCATTGCATGGCTGCGGTGGCTGCGTCCTGGGAGCTGGTGGCCTACACCACCTGCTGCGCCGCCGGCCGGCGCAGAAGCACCGGAAGATGTGGGGCAACCTGGATTTCTGCTTGCCGTCCCTGGCACTGTCCCTGGTACTGTCCCTGCTTGTGCTGACGTCGTGGATGTACGGCACGCGGATGCTCTCCCTCTTTGTCTTCTTGCTGGACGTTACGACCACGCGGGCGCTCCACAATATTCTGAAGGAGCTCCCGATTCCGAGCTCTCGATCACTTGCTCGCGCTCGCGTGGGCGGAAAGCCGAGCGGAGGCACACCCGCAGGACGACATCGCTACGACTTCTACGGCTTCTTCTTCTTCTTCGGCTTCCGTGGGCGTCGATCTCACTACCTTGTCGGTCGCTCTCGGTGGTCATTCGGGAGAGGGGTTCGGGGGTTTTCAAGCACGTGCTCGGGACTTCTACTGCCTCAAGGTGATGGATGTCGGCCCTCGCATTGCCAGCCGACCTGCATGCCGCTTCTTGCCGGGCTGCGAGAACGGCGACGCTAGCTGGTTCTCTCACTTGGCGGAGGTCTCGTTCGAAGCTGCCGCGAAGGGGCATGCGCGCATTGTTGCTGTGTCCCCTGCTCTATCCTCTGCCCTGCCGTTGTCATCCTCTCGGTGGCCGGCGCGAGCGGACGGACGCAGCGCGTTAGAGATTTCCGAGGTGCTGGATCTTGCTGAACGCGACGCTGTCGCTCACGACACGCTACGGCTGGGCGTCGATCGAGATCTCGCTGGACGGCACCGCGACGATGCTGTAGGCGGTGTCCTCGGGGCTGCTGGTATGCTGAACCCTACCGTGCCATAGTGCCATAGGTGGACGGCGCTGTGGATTGCCACCCATCTGCATCAGGTAAATTTGGCTGCGCTGGATTTCGAGACACAGCTGGAGATCATGGTTGTGCTGTGGATCTGGACGCTGCTGGGCAGCGGCACCATGCTCTCCCTGCCCCTGACCTGAAGCAAGGAACAGACGCTGACACGTCGAGGATCTTCACAGGTGCTGGCGCTGGCCTGGAGCAGAGCACACCACAAGGCGGCACCCCAATCAAAATCGACTCCATCCCCATTGCTGTACTTGGAGTTATCGCTGTACCTGCTGCTGCGGCGGGTGGCGCTCTACCTGGTTCTCCTCCTAGTCGTCCTGCGTTCCCGGGGCCTCATCACGATCGTAGCGGAGTTCTTCTTGCTGCTGCAGGCTCTCCTGGCGACGCGGGCGAGGGAGTCTTGGCTGCCGATGGGGGGCCGCGTGGTCAGCCTCAAGAGTGTCGCGATAAGGTTGCTCGTCTCGCTGCCGCTGCTGGTGGCGCTCTACCTGGTCTTCTCCCAGATCGTGCCGCACTCCTTGGACCTCATCATGATCACGGCGGTGTTCTCCGTACTGGGGGACGCTCTCCTCGTGTCGAGGGCGATCGCGTTTTGGCTGCCGATCGCGGGTTTCGTGCTCACCATCAGGGGAGATTCGCTGAACCTGTTCGTGCTGCTGGTTCGTCTCACGCCGACGTGGCAGTGCCTGGTGCGCCTCTTCTCTTTCTCGTGCTGATCTACTCCTACTGCGTATGGGTGTCAGGACGTTCGCTCTTCTCGATGACGACATTGCTCGGCCTTGGTGGGCGGATGGCGCAGGGGGCGCTGATCGTGCTGGCATGGCCAGCCAGCCAAATGGGGTCTTGACGGCTGCTGAGGCTCCCGAGGGTCTCCATGTACAGCCTGGTGCATATCGCTGGGCGATCCCTGGCGCCCCGTTCATGAAACGAGCTGATGTCTTTCCGCTTCGTAGCTGCTGCTCGGCACTTGCCGCCCTTGTGGGGGATCTGGTTCAGCGGACGAGCGAGAAGCTTTACATTGACGGCCGCGCCGTCGTAGACCCCTTCCCCAGGATGTTCAACTCCTTCGAGGGCCCTCTCGCCGATCAGGTTCGGGGGGGCACTGTGGCGTGCCCAGCTGGCCCCGCTGCGTCCCAGTTCGTCGACTACTGGCCACGACCCGCTGAGAGGCGGGGCCCCGCGCGCCACCTCGGCGCTCTTCTCGCGGGAGAAATTCGCTTTTCGTTCGATCGCTCCTCCTCCTTCTCCCCCTCCTTGTTCTCCTTCCCCTTCTCCTTCTCCCTCCTCCTCCTCCTCCTCCTCCCCCCCCTCCCCCTCCCCCCCCTCGCCGAGGGGGCGGGCTCCCTCGACCCGGCGCCCAGCGGCGTGGCAGCGCTCGATCCATGGGCCATCGCCCAGCTCGCAGCCGTGGTCCAGTCCTTTACGGATGCAGCCCAGAAGTCCATCCTGACGCGGCTCGAGGCCAGGTTCGCCGGAGTCGAAGCTGACGTTGCCACCGTGGGCACCACGTTGGCAACGCCGAGGCGAATGTCGCCGCCCTCGACAAACAAGTCAACGAGGTGGCGTGCCTGGCCGAGAAGAACGAAGCTGAGCTCCATGAACTTCGGAGGGCTGAGGCCTTGGGTTCGCCCAGCAGTGCTACGTCGTCTGGAGGTTCCACTGGGCCACTCGTCTTCGCGGGCACGAACGTGCAATTCGACGAGGCGACGACCCTCGCCTCGTCGAATTGTACGTTCAAAAAATTATCCTGGCGAAGGACCCAATCATGTGCAGTTGTGAATATCGCATTGCGGGTGCCGCTTTCGGTGGAGCTCCCTGTGGGGCCACGAAACGCTGTGCTGGGTGGGGGTGACGCATGCGGGCGGCACCACTGGGGCCTTCGGTGGAGGCCCCTGTGGGGCCACGAAACGCTGTACTGGGCGGGGGTGACGCATGCGGGCGGCGGCACTGCGGCCTTCGGTGGAGCTCCCTATGGGGCCACGAAAGCGTGTGCTGGGTGGGGGTGGGACGTGCGGGCGGCACCACTGGGGCCTTCGGTGGAGCTCCCTGTGGGGCCACGAAATGCTGTGCTGGGGTGGGGGTGACGCATGCGGGCGGCGGCACTGGGGCCTTCGGTGGAGGTCCCTGTGGGGCCACGAAACGCTGTGTTTGGTGGAGGTGCCGAAATGGGTGTGCGGGACGCATGCGAGCGGTGGCACCGGGGCCTTCGGTGGAGCTCCCTATGGGGCCACGAAGCATGTGAGGGGTGTGCCGAAATGGGTGTGGCTGACGCATGCGGGCTGGGGCCACGAAGCGTGTGAGGGGTGTGCCGAATTGGATGTGGCTGACGCATGCGGGCGGCGGCACTGCGGCCTTCGGTGGAGCTCCCTATGGGGCCACGAAAGCGTGTGAGGGGTGTGCCGAATTGGGTGTGGCTGACGCATGCGGGCGGCAGCACTGGGGCCTTCGGTGGAGCTCCCTATGGGGCCACGAAACGTGTGAGGGGTGTGCCGAATTGGGTGTGGCTGACGCATGCGGGCGGCGGCACTGGGGCCTTCGGTGGAGCTCCCTATGGGGCCACGAAACGTGTGAGGGGTGTGCCGAACTGGGTGTGGCTGACGCATGCGGGCGGCGGCACTGGGGCCTTCGGTGGAGCTCCCTATGGGGCCACGAAACGTGTGAGGGGTGTGCCGAACTGGGTGTGGCTGACGCATGCGGGCGGCGGCACTGGGGCCTTCGGTGGAGCTCCCTATGGGGCCACGAAACGTGTGAGGGGTGTGTCGAATTGGGTGGGGCTGACGCATGCGGGCGGCGGCACTGGGGCCTTCGGTGGAGCTCCCTATGGGGCCACGAAACGTGTGAGGGGTGTGCCGAATTGGGTGTGGCTGACGCATGCGGGCGGCATCACTTGGGCCTTCGGTGGAGCTCCCTATGGGGCCACGAAAGCGTGTGAGGGGTGTGGCGAATTGGGTGTGGCTGACGCGTGCGGGCGGCGGCACTGAGGCCTTCGGTGGAGCTCCCTATGGCGCCACAGAACGTGTGAGGGGTGTGCCGAATTGGATGTGGCTGACGCATGCGGGCGGCAGCATTGGGGCCTTCGGAAGGGCTCCCTATGGGGCCACGAAGCGTGTGAGGGGTGTGTCGAATTGGGTGTGGCTGACGCATGCGGGCGGCGGCACTGGGGCCTCTGGTGGAGCTCCCTATGGGGCCACGAAACGTGTGAGGGGTGTGCCGAACTGGGTGTGGCTGACGCATGCGGGCGGCAGCACTGGGGCCTTCGGTGGAGCTCCCTATAGGGCCACGAAACGTGTGAGGGGTATGCCGAATTGGGTGTGGCTGACGCATGCGGGCGGCAGCACTGGGGCCTTCGGTGGAGCTCCCTATGGGGCCACGAAACGTGTGAGAGGTGTGACGATGATGGTGATGATGACGATGATGGTGGGTGATGACGATGATGATGATGATGATGATGATGATGATGATGATGATGATGATGATGATGATGATGACGATGATGATGATGATGATGATGATGATGATGATGATGATGATGATGATGATGATGATGATGATGATGATGATGATGATGATGATGATGATGATGATGATGATGATGATGATGCTGATGATGCTGATGATGATGATGTGGTGGTGGTGGTGGTGATTGATGATGATGATGATGATGATGGTGATGGTGATGGTGATGGTGATGGTGATGGTGATGGTGATGGTGATGGTGATGATGATGATGATGATGATGACGATAATGATGATGATGATGATGATGATGATGATGCTGATGCTGATGCTGATGCTGATGATGATGCGGATGATGATGCTGATGATGCTGATGATGATGATGATGATGATGATGATGATGATGATGATGATGATGATGGTGGTGGTGGTGGTGGTGGTGGTGGTGGTGGTGGTGGTGGTGGTGATGATGATGATGACGATGACGATGATGACGATGATGATGATGATGCTGATGGGAGGAGGGAGGAGGGGGAAGAGAAGGAGAGGAGAGGAGAGGAACGCGGGGCACCGTCTCTTCAAAACGAGGACCCAACACCACAGGATGGTTGGGAACAAACAAACAATTCGACGAGGCGGCGATGAAGTGCGCGGAGGGGGCCCGGCCCAGAAGTTCACGCGACATTTCCCGAGGCCAATCCTGGAGAGGTACCGCCGCCAGCGCTTCCAGAGCCTCTAGTCCAACTTCAGCGGCCCCTCTGCCAGCGGTCAGCGCGACCGCCCAGTTCCATGCCGTCGCCCAGAGTTACAGCTTGTCGTTCCCGAATAAACAGGAGGCGGCGGCCTTTCAGAAGGAAGCCGACCGTGTCGGCCTCGACTGGGCTGCGGAACAACACAGTTCATCGTCCTCAATGCCGTGCTGACTTGCCCCGACCGGTGCGCAACATGAGGAGGGCCTTCCACAAGTTGTATATCCCCAGTACATCGTTGCGTGAGAAGTCCGCTAAGTGGTCTCCCGAGTGTCGACTGGGAATCGACGGGTTTCGAGGAGTGATGCGCCCGAGCACAGACGTGAACGCGTGGTCCCTGGTCTCCGCGAAAACCGTCAACCTCTGCAATGGGGGGCCCCATTGCGTCTTTGAGCCCAACTTCCCCGAGCTGCAAGAGCGGGGCATCTCTCCCGAGGAGATCTCCCACCTGCTCGAGAGCAGCCAGCAGTCCTCGGTAAACGACGACGACATGAAGCACGACGGCCCCTGGCGGAATCAATTCAGCGCAGTGGCGCCGAGCCCCGTTTGACCATTTGTCGCCGCGGCCCTCCGGGCGACAAATGGTCGCGCAAACGCGGCCTCCTGGATTCTGAGCCTGCGCGCAGCTCCTCTTTTTCTTTCTTCTCATCCTCCTCCCGCGACTCGAGCTCCGACTCCAGCGTCAGTGAGGCCAGCTTCGTCATGTCTGAGGGCGGGCAAGAGTGCTCGCCATGCGCACCTATCAGCAGGTTCTCGATCGCGACATGGAACGCGCGCGCAACATTCGGATCCATTTCGGGAAACCATCATGCAAACAACGTGCTTATCAGTATGTTGGGATTTCGAGGAGTTCGCACGATGTTATATGTTTGCAAGAGGTGCATGGCACTCCTGGTGACATCTTCACCCTAGAGCGAGATTAAAGACCATTTCCATTCTGGCAACTTCTGCGGCTCTCCAGGCGCAGGAGGAGTGGTCACGAGCGTGCGCAAGTCTGTTTGCGAGCAGTTCACCTACGTAGCTTCCTTAAGGATCGTTAAGGGGAGAATCGCGACTCTTGGATTGTGTGGGGGCTCCGCCTCAGTGCACATCCTCAACGCCCACGTCGCCCTAGTCTCTCTCGCCCTGAACTTTTGGTTTTCTTTCGGCGCGTCAAGAGGGATCTGTGGTCGACGGATGTCGCCGCGGTGTTTCTGCTTTGCGATTTCATTTTTCTTGGGGCGCGCGCGCTGCTCTGTGACAGATGGTGCCGAAAAAGGTACGCTTCCCCACGTTTTGCGATTGAGTTTGGGATGTGTCTACCGACGCCCTTAGAAGCTTCGACCGACCTTTACACTCGCAGAGTCAAAGGGGAAGATATGTTGTCTCTGGTCAAGCTTGACAGAATATACACAAGTCTTCCGACTGTAGGCCTGCTCGAGTTGGCTTCCCAGAGTCCCGCCTGGTGGCCCCCAGCGGATCTCATGAAGCCCTCTGGCCACGCCCCTCTTCATCTCCGACTTCGACCGTTCGATGCGCAGAAACGCCCCCCCGACCATCCCGCCCTGGATTGCAAGGCGCCCGCGGTTCTATGCGCGCGTGGACGACCTTCTGCGCCCGTCGGCCCCCCCCGCCGACCTCGACGAGAAGGCTCTCGAAATGGAACAGATGATGCGCCATGCTGCTGCCCAGGTGAAGTTTGATGCGCTGAACATCGGGTGCCGATAGCGATGCCGAGCGTTTCGTTTGTTGCGTCAGGCTGCTGCGGCCGTTGTGCCCCGTGCCCTCCAACCCCCGCTCCGACTCCTGCTCCGACCTGTCGCGCCGTCTTCTCCGTAGAGCCACTGGCGTTGTTCATGCCTGCCCGAAGCTGTTCGCGTTTTTCGATATTGAGACCAGTGAGTGGACGGAACGCGCTGGCCTCCTTGTACGGGGCGGGGGCCTCAGCCGACGCGCGCAGGCCGGCCGTGCCGCCGAAGTTTCACAGCGAGACCTGCTCACTGAACGGAAGCGACAGCACCTGGCGAGGACGCAGCGTCTTGCCTAAGCCCGTGCCAAGACTCGCCCCATAATTTTCAGTCGGCCATCCTCGGCGACCGAGGATGCGAGCACCGTGGTGAAGCCACCGCGGGACAGAAGCTCGCCGAACATTGGGGGCTCATTTTTTCCAAGGGAGAAATGTCCACGGCCTCTCGGTTCCTCGACCTCATCCCTCCGCTCCCGACTGACGACTGCCAGTTCGCCCCCTCCAGCCACCAGCGGTTCCCCTGGATCGTCTCCGAGTTCCAGTTTGAGTGCGCTACGAAATCCAAGGTTGACTCCAGTCCAGGGCCCGGCGGTGCTCCGTGCAGCGCGTGGCATTGTCCGCGTCCGTTGGTAAAGGAAGCGTTGTGGGGCCACTACTTGGCGTTCGCAGCGTCGCAGAAGTTGCCCGAGGAGAACAACTTTTCGAAACTGGCCTTGTTGCGGATGGGCCGCTGCTCCGCCGTCAGTGTCGCCGCGCGCGGCAGCGATACCAGGCCTATATCATTGAGCAACGCATCCCTCATCACGCCCTCCCCCATCTCTTACCCGCTCACGCAAGTAGCCAAATATCAGATCGACGTTGCGCAAAAAGGATGCCTCAGCAGACGTGGCGTGTTCGATGGTATCATCGAATTCGACGGCTCGCTGATGATTTGGCAAGCTTTAGACTGCTCGCAGACCGTAGGAGGCGTGCTCTTCGATGCGAAGAGCGCTTTGCCCCCCATCTTCCACATGTGGGCCTTCCTCGTGCTCCAGAGGTGGAATTTCCCCGCCGCTCTGCGCGGCGTGCACCAGGGCCCTATACATGCGCGCGTGGTGCAGCATGAGGATGCGCGGCGATGGGGCTGGCGGCTTCTGGGCGCTCCGCAGGGTCAAACCAGGGGGCCCCTAAGTGGCCTCATCTTCGTTTTCGCCTTCGACCTCGTCATGCGTGGTATCAGCAGACTCCGTCCATGTCTTCCTGTTCCCCCCGCAGCGTTCGCAGACGGTCTCGCAATCCCGGCAGGAGACCTGGTCCAAGTTTTGCCCGCAGCAGTGCGAATTCTAGCCGACGCAGCCCCGCGCTCTGGCCTCGCTCTGAACTTGCCGACGCGCGAGATCCTGATCCCGCGGCCTTTCGACCGGCGGGATCTGATGCGGCAGATACGCGGTGCAGGGCTGGGCATTTTGGGATGGAAAAGGGGGCAATGGGGACTTCGTCTGGGTATGGAAGCGGGCCTGTCTGCTCCCGCTGCAGCGCGGAGTCGCGTGGGCCAGAAGTTGCGGACCAGAGGCGGTGATGTCAAAGCTCTCACCACTGGCCTGGCGGCGTCCAGAACCGCTTAAATCATGTTTGCTGCCTCTGTCTGCTTCCGCGTGCGCCAATTTCGCATCGTAACTGAAAAGGCATTGGCGCAATAACGTGAAACGCAACAGTTTCTCACCCGGGCTCCTGGGCATAGCAAGTTGCCCCTCCAGGCCTCTGTCGCTGTATTGCCGTAAGCAGCAGGGCAGCAATGGTTCTGGCGGCAGCGCATTCTCGAGTGTTTCAAGACCTCTGCGACGGCTGGGACCAGCGGGCCGACGAGGCGGACATTGTCGGATGTGAGAATATTGCCGCTGATTGTCTCGACCGCTATGTTTCGTGTCCTGCAGCACTTGAATATCTCAAATCGCTTCTCCCGCTTCTGCCCGTGAGTTTCGGCTGTAGTTCTCATTGTGTCATCCGTCCCCACACTTGGCAGGGCAACACCCCTGAATCTCTTTACGCGTGCGCCGTTGCTATCGATTGTCTCCATTCTGCCTTCTGTTCTCTTCGTCTCTGGTTACCCAAGTCTGCCGTAGCCAGAGCCACTATTTTGGGGCGTCGTCGTTTCTCCGCTCGGCGCTCGTAGCTTGTGCGGGCATTACCAACGGGATCAGGGACACGGTAAACGGTGCGCCTCCTCCTCCTCCTCCTCCTCCTCCTCCTCCTCCTCCTCCTCCTCCTCCTCCCCCTCCTCCTCCTCCTCCTCCTCCTCCCCCTCCCCTCGTCCTCCTCCCCCTGCAGAATCTTAGAACAAATTGTTTGGAAGCGTCCTTTATGTTTTTTTTGCCCGAATACCCTCCCCCTTGGGGCACGTCAAGTTTACACTTCGCTGATCCTGGCGTGTCCGATCCTGGTCCCAGTTTCGGTATTATGCCTGCTGGGCCACGCCGCGAGGCCGTGTGCGCCGATTCTGGGCCCACGATTGGCCTGGACAGGATCGGTGTTGAGAACAGTTGACGTCATCTGAATCCGCTTGAAACGCCCCGGCTGAATTTGTTCCGATCCCTTCCGAAACCGACTTGATATCCCTGTCGAGAGCTCCTCGGCACGATGTGTTCCCACCGACGGGGAAGGAACTCATGCCTTTGGGTGCTCGGCTACGCGCAGGAGAGACCAATCGTCGAAGTGACCTTTTGTTCGCGGTTTTCAGGGTGGCTTTGGGGGGCCAGGGCCCAAGCACGCTGGCCGCCGCTGTCGCACCGCGTGCAACAATCGGCAAGCCGCGTGCCAAAGGTCACCTCTTGCCCAGGGCCCCTCGCGGGTGATCGACCTCAGGTGACCTGCGGCGGAGAAGCCTCTGCAAAGGGGGGGGCGGTCTGTCTCTCGCGCCGTCCGCGCCGATCCCCTCGCGCCCGCCGCCGGCTACCGCGGCCACGGCGCCGAGCGCTGGGCGGCCGGCGACGCGGCTGGAGCGCTGGCCCCGAGGGGCCGAGGGTCACCGTCGTCGTCGTCGTCGTCGTCGTCGTCGTCGTCGTCGTCGTCGTCGTCGTCGTCGTACGTCGCCGCACGCCGCCGCCGTCGTCGCCGTCTGCGTGCTTCCACCTCTGGCTTGTGGGGGCGGGGGGGGAAAGATGGAGGAGGGGGGAGGGATGGGGGCATGAGGCGGAGGAGGGGAGAGGAGGAGACCTCCCTCGCTCCTCGCTCCTCGCTCCTCGCTCCTCCCTGTCCCCTCCCGACTGGCGCCGGGCGCGGGGGAGGCCGAGTGGGCGCTGGCGCTGTCGGCCGCCCAGGACGTGCGGGGACGCACGCCCGATGCGCTGGTCGACGCGGAGGACCGTCGTCGCCGCCGCCGCGTCCGCCGTCTCAGTCGTCGTCGTCGTCACACGTCGTGCAGTGAAGGGGCCGATGCAATGACAAAGGCGAAGATGCCACCCTTGGACCCAAACGGCCACGCAGGAGGGTTGGGGAGCAGGTTGTGGAAGAGGACGAGGATGTGGTAGAAGGGGAATGGATGATGATGATGATGATGATGATGATGATGATGATGATGATGATGATGATGATGATGATGATGATGATGATGATGATGATGATGATGATGATGATGATGATGATGATGATGATGATGATGATGATGATGATGATGATGATGATGATGATGATGATGATGATGATGATGATGATGATGATGATGATGATGATGATGATGATGATGATGATGATGATGATGATGATGATGATGATGATGATCCCCCTCCTGCGGACGACGCGCTCCTCGCACAGCCGCCGCAAGCCGCCCAAGGCCCGCCACCCCTCCGGGCGCGGCTGCCCTGGCCAGCGCACGTCACGAGCGGGAGCGGACCTCACCGCTCTGGACCCGCGCGGGAGCAGCCCTCACCGCGCCGGTCTCGCCTCCCGCTCAGCGTCGTGAGCGGCTGCGCAGGCGCCCGCGCAGCGCCTCGGGCTCCCCGAGCCAGCCCGTCTGCGTCGGGTGCAGCCCGCGCCGCAGGCGGCGGAGGGCGTCCGCCTGCCTGTCGGACGTCGCGCGGCGCAGGCACGGCTCCGCCAGGCCCATGACCCTCGCCGACGCCGCGCTGCAGCCGCACACGTTGCAGAACACGCGCGGCCCCGCCACGTAGAGCACGTGCGTGTCGTGGATGGCCGCATTCCACCACGGCGGCCTCGGCGGGGGAGGCACGGCCGCCGCCTGGCCGCCGCCTCCAGCAGCCGCACCAGCGGCAGGCGCAGCAGCCTGCGCGGCGCCACGCCCGCGTCCGCGGCCGCGGCCGCGGCCCCCGCGGGCCCGAGCGAGGGCGGCGGCGGCGGGCGCAGGACCAGGCTCGGCGGCCTCCGCGGCCGCGCCAGCAGCGCGCCCACCGGCCCCTGGGGCGCCCCCGGCGGCAGCCCGCCCGGCGGCCTGGTCCCCGACGTCTGCCGCGTCGCTCCCGCCCGCGCGGCGTGTGGCCGAGTCGGGCCTGGACTCGGCCAATTCCCGCGCGGGCGGCGGCGCCCGTCCTCGGGCTGGGGTGCCGGCGGCCGCGCCGTGCGCCACCCGCGGGGCCGCGCCTGCAGAACCAGCCGAAAGCGGGGCGGCCGCGGCGCTCTCCCCGCCTTGCGTCAGCCGCGGGGTCTCGCCAGCAGCGGGCACCGCCCCGTCGCCGACGGAGGCGCCCTGGGATGCGCCGGGCGCTGGGCCCTCAGCGGCGGCCTCGTCGACCTCGTCGCCGCCGCCCGCCTGGCCAGCGGCCTAGGTCGCCAGCGCCGCCCCGACGGCCGCCACCGCGATGGCCGCCGCCGCCGCGCTGCCTGACGATGATGGTGATGGTGATGATGCTGATGATGATGATGATGATGATGATGATGATGATGATGATGATGATGGGGATGATGATGAGGATGATGATGCTGATGATGCTGATGATGGTGATGATGATGAGGAGTATGAGGATGAGGATGTTGATTATGATGAGGATGCTGATTCTGATGCTGATGATGATGACGACGACGACGACGATGATGATGATGATGAGGATGATGCTGGTGATGATACTGATGATGCTGATGATGCTGATGCTTGTGCTGCTGCTGATGACGATGATGCTGATGGTGATGACGATGATGTTGACGATGATGATGCCGCCGATGTTGATGCTGATGATGATACTGATGGTGATGCTGATGATGATGATGATGATCATGATGATGATGATGATGGTGGTGATGTTGATAATGATGACGATGATGATGACGATGATGATGATGATGATGATGATGAGGAGGAGGATGAGGATGAGGATGCTTATTATGATGATGATGCTGATGATGGTGATGATAATGATGCTGCTGATGATGATACTGATGATGATGAGGATGATGATGATGATGATGATGATGATGAATGGTGATGATGATTAAAGCCTGCCATTGGGTGCCCCCGTAATTGGAAAGGGGTCGTGTACTAACGGGAAGTCCTGCTGCGCCTGCGCCGTCGCTGGTCCAGAGGAGTAGGATGAGGAGGAAGATGAGGGGGAGGAGGGGGAAGATGACGAGGAGAAGGAAGAGACGGACAGGAGGAGGCGGATGCTTATGATTATGATCATGATGATGAGGTTGTTGCTGTGGTTGATGATGACGGCGGTGATGTTGCTGTTGCTGATGATGATGTCGATGATAGTGATGGTGATGGTGATGATGATGATGATGATGATGATGATGGTGATGCTGATCATGATGATAATGCTGACGATTGTGATGGCGATGATGTGCGCGACGACGGCTATGCTGAGGATGATGGTGATGGTGATGGTGGTACTGATGCACGTGAGGATGCTGATGGTGATGATGGTGGTGGTGGTGGTGGTCATGATGATGCTGATGATGATGACGATGCCGATGCTGCTGCTAATGATGATGATGATGGTGCTGCTGATGTTGATGGTGGTGGTGGTGACGATGATGCTGATTATGACGACTATGCTTGTGCTGATGGTGATAGAGCCGAAGATGATGATGCTGCCGACGGTGATGATGCTGGTGATGATGATGATGATGATGATGACGCTGCTGCTATTGATGATGGGTATGCTGCTGATGATGAGGTTGCCGACAATGATGATGCTGCTGATGATGATGTTGATGATGATGCTGATGATGATCGTGATGATGTTGCTGATGATGTTCATGCTGATGACGATGATGACGCTGGTGATTGTCATTAGTAGTATTATCATTTTTATGTCTGGTGTTATTATTGTTGTTATTATTACTTTTAATGTATCAGTACTACTCTTATGGTGATGATGCTGATGCTGATGATGATGTCGATGATGATGATGCTGCTGATGATGGCGATGGTGATGATGATGCAGATGATGTCGATGATGATGTTGATGCTGTTGCTGATGATGCTGGTGGTGGTGGTGATGGTGAGGATGCTGGTGGTGGTGATGATGATGAAGATGAAGATGCTGATTCTGCTGCTGCTGGTGATGATGATGATGATGCTGATGATGATGATGATGATGATGATGATGATGATGATGATGATGATGATAATGATGCAGACGATGACGGTGATGTTGCTGCTGCTGCCGATGATGGTGATGATGATGATGAGGAGGAGGAGGATGCCGAGGATGAGAAGGATGAGGATGAGGATGAGGATGATGAGGAGGAGGAGGAGGAGACGGATTAGGAAGAGGAGGAGGAGGAGGAGGAGGAAAGCTGCAAGATAATGAGGAAGAGGAGGATGATGATGATGATGAGGAGGAGGAGGAGGAGGATGAGGAGGAGGAGGATGAGGAGGAGGAGGATGAGGAAGTCGTTGACGAGGTAGATGTGGAAGTTGGTGAGGATGTGGAGTTTAAGGCGGAGGGGGGTCGCGGGTGATGTGGAAGATGCGGTGCAGGGCAGGACTGGGGAAGTGGCGGAGTGGAGGAGGTGAAGCTGAGGTGGAGGCGGTGGTGGAGATCGATGCGGACGACGAGGTGGAGGTGGACGACGAGAAAGTTGTTTGTCTTCGACTCTGCTGGAGTCGCAGCGGGGGCCCGCCTCTCCCGACATCCGACGCCCTGCAGAAGCCGCAGCGTCCTCTTGTGACGGGTCGTTCCGCGAGGGTGCCCTTGGCCCGAGGCGATGCAGCCGAAGTCGGCGTGAAAGCGTGCGCCTTTTGAAGCAAGGCGCCACTGCATGCCTCGGTGGTGTGGTGGCACCCTCTATGTGGTTTCTGCTTCCCCTGGTTCGAGCGTGCCCTGGCATCGTGGCGCGTTCCCGGCGGCTTGCATCCTTCTGCTCCGTCCTCACGGCTGATTTTGGCTGTATGTTCTGCTCCATCCTCTCCTCTCTTGGCCCCCGCGCGCGCGTGCTGACAAGTGGGAGGGCCGCCTTTTTTTGGGGGGGGGGGCAGGAGGGGGCGGGGGCGTGGTGGTTGTTGGTGCCCAGGCCAGTCTGACGAGGCGGCGTCGGGGTCGAAAGCCTGCAGTCCGAGCCTGCAGCACAAGTGCTATGACCCATCGCACATCACAGGCTCGAGACCGTCAGCTGTTGTGTTAGACGCCCGTCGGTGCTCTTTCCACCTCCGCCGAAGGGGGCAGGGTGCGAGGGCTGACATTTGCAAGAGAGCGGGGGGGGCTTCCTGGAAGTCCTCCCGCCTGCCGAGAAGCCTTCTCGGAAACACCTGGGTCTCTCCAGGAAGTCTCCTGCCTTCTCAGAAGGCCGCCCCCCCCACCTCTCCTCCCCCAGTCCATCTCCGCTCAAGAGTGGTCCCCAGATCCGTCCCTCGTCAATCTGGTCGGTTTTTCGAGCTGCGCCCAGCCGTGGCCACAAGGCTTCTCCCAGCAGCAAGAAGCCATTCGCCAGCCCTTGGCACGGCGCTTGCGCGCATGATCGAAGCATGCAGGCTGCCCTGCTTTGTAGGGGACTGGAGCCAAACCAAGAGGGCCAAGGAGAAGGATGAACACGACGACGACGAAGGGGACAGAGGCCCCAAAAGAGGAGGGGCTCCCAGGAGGCCCCCCAACAAGTTACCTCCAGAAGGCGCGCCGCCAGCCCGAAGGCGGAGCAGAGAAGGCGCCTGGTCGGCGAATCCCCTTCCGCCTCCGCCCGTGGACGCCGCCGGGCACCCCCTGGAGCAGATCCTGCTCGAGGTGGCAGCCCTGCGCGAGGCCCACGTCATGCCCGCGCTGGCGTGGGCGGAGTCGCGGACGGCGACGGTGCCGACGCCAGCGGTGACGCCGACGACAACGACGCCGACGCCAACGACGCTGACGCCGAGCCGACGCCGACGCCGACGCCGAGGCCGAGGCCGACGACGGCGACGGCGACGCAAGCGGGCGTCGGGGGCTCCCTTGAGGAGAGGCTGGCGAGGGGCAACCTCGCGCAGGGCTGCCTTCGCCTGGGGCGCTTCGGGGAGGCGCGTGCCCATGCAGAGGCGCCCACGTGCGCGGCGTTGCCGCCGCCGCCGCCGTCGTCGTCGCCGCCGTCGTCGTCGTCGTCGTCGCCGCCGTCGTCGTCGTCGTCGTCGTCGTCGTCGTCGTCGCCGTCGTCGCCGTCGTCGCGCCCTCGGCTCTCGGCCGGCCAGTGGGAGGTTTGTCCGATTGTTTCACTCCTCTGGGCCTCGTGGAGCGTCCTCGTGGCCACGGCCAGACGCGACTTGAAGAGCTGCCCTGGACGGAGCTCAGAAAAAAAAGTCAGAGTCAGGCGGGCCCACGACCAGGATGAATCGCTCCAGAGCATTCGGGAACGTTCTGGAGCGCTGTGGAACGACGGCCGCGGCTCCCGATACGTCCTCCAGAGTCGCCAGAACTCAGTGATCCTCGATTCGCCCGGGTCCAGACTTGTCCTGGTCCTGGCCTCGTCTTACAGGAGGCCCGCTTTGAGCAGATTGGTCTGCGCCCCAGGTGAGGGGCGCTGCAGGCTACGAGTCATTGCGGCGAGCGCTAGGTGGAGAGGCCCGCGGGCCTTCTGTATGTTCAGAGCCTCGCAGGGGGTGGTCATGCTCGTATGTCAGGAGCAATGCCTTAGCGAAGGACCCAACCATATTCAGCTGTGCGTGGTGCAGGACGTGGCTCTGCTTCCGTACATGTTGCGCACGACTGGGCAGAATGGATAAGCGCTTACGGGGCAAGCGCGCAGAGGCATGGCATGTCAGGAGCAAACAAATGTACGAGCATATGAGTTCTCGTGGTTTCAAGGGTATGCATTGCGCGAGCGTTCGTGGCACGAGGCTGGCCTCGAGGGCTGGGGGCCGTATTCATGTACATGGCTGAGGACGTGCGTTTTTTGGAGGGCTCCCCTGGTATGGCCGTGCCGGAGATTCCGGATTTGAAAAGACTGCGAGAGTTCGGAAGCCTTGAGACGGGGGTCAATGCAAACGTGGGTCAGCCAGAGCGCCAGACTTTGCAGGATCCTGGAGAGCCAGGGGTGCGCTAACCCTGGTTTGCGTGCAGGATCTTGCAGGATTTTGCAGGATCTTGCAAGATTCTGCAAAGTTTGACTGACCCAGGTTTGCGTTGACCGGGTTCTTTAGAGCCCCGGAGAGTCAGGACCCTGTGGTTCCGCCAGAGGAAGTGAAGTGGCGGGACTGGAATGGCTTGGAGCCTTGCCATCGAGCTTTTGGGGCGGTGGGGCGTGATGGGCCTCGGGCGAGGGCCCTGTTTAGAAGAGGAGGATGAGGATGAGGATGAGGATGATGATGATGATGATGATCATGAGGAGGAGGAGGAGGAGGAGGAGGAGGAGGAGGAGGAGGAGGAGGAGGAGGAGGAGGAGGAGGAGGAGCTGGCCACCGCCAGTGAAGGTGCTGGACATGACAAGCCTCAGGGTCAGGAGGCCTGAGCAGGTGTCAGGCGAGAGTCTGTTCTTGAAAGAAGGAGCAGCCTCCATCCGTGTACGTAGCGGTTTAGAATTTTAAGACCGATGATCGCAACACGTGAGAAGGCATGCAGGGGAGAGCTCGACTTTGCAAACGGCCATTTCTCCAACCGCGCAGCAGTTGTAAACATCAGCTTTTAGGATTGGCAGTGTGCGGGAGTCTTTGACAAAGGCCAGAATTTGCGAGCGCCTATCCTCCAATTTTGAATTGTGTGCCTATTTGACATTTTCAGCTTTGGGCCATATCATGTCAGGAAATCTCAGGCGAGAGCTCGATTCTGAAAACGACCTCCCTCCATCGGTGTAACCATTGGGAGTGTCAAGGTTTGCGAGCATACCATTACAGGGACTCTCTGGCGAAACGCTTGGACCGTCCTCCTGACACGTCTGGCGGTGCGACAGGGAGGAGTTCATTTGCCAGGAGGCAGGATGAATGAGGACGGATGAGGCAGGAGGAGCGGGAGGGGAAGGGGGGGAAGGAGGAGGAGGAGGAGGGTGTGGAGGATGAAGAGGAGGAAAGCAGGGGGCGGAGCTGCAGCAAAGGGAGATACAGGGCAGGGGGGGGAATGCGTCGGAAAAGACAAGGAGGCAAGTGGAGGAATGGTGGAGGAAGGAGGGTAAGGACGAGGATGAGGGTAAGGATCTGATGGCAGTTATGGTGTTTGCTCATCGTGTTATGACGGTGGTGATGATGACGACGATGATTCGGATGATGATGCTGATGAGAAGGATGAGGAGGACGATACCGATGACGACGATGACGATTGCGATACTTGTGATGATGATAGTGGTAGGTATGATGATGATGGTGATGATGACTGTGATGCTGCTGATGATGCTGATGACGATGATGCTAATGAGTGAAGGTGATGATTCTGCTGTTTATCATGGTTGTGATAGCGATTATGGCTGTGACGATAGTGACGATGATGAGGATGATGATGATGCTCATGATGATGACGCTGATGATGATTATCATGACGATGCTGATCATGACCATGCTGATGACGATGCTGATGATGACGATGCTGTCGATGCTGATGATGCTGCGGATGATGATGCTGATGATAATGCTGATGAAGCTTCTGATGATGATGCAGATGATCATCCTGATCATGATCATGATCATGATGACAAGCTGGTTGGTCATGGTTGGTGATGATCGGTGGGGATTGCCCTGATGACGATGACGATGACGGTTATGGTGGTGGTGGTTATGGCGATGATGATGCTGATGTTGATGATATTGATGCTGATGATGCTGGTGCTGGTTCTGATGATGCTGCTGATGATGACGACGATGATATGAGTGATAATGATGGCGATGGTGATGAGTCTGATGATGATAGCGGTGATGACGAAGGCGATGGCGATGACACTGATGACGCTGACGACGACGACGACGGCGACGAAGACGCCCACGTCGACGACGACAGCGTCTACAACGACGACGGCGACGACGACTACGACGACGACGTTGATGACAGACGTACAGGCAGAAGTCATAGACCAACGTCGTGCGGTGGTGATAGATGATGATACTGGTAATGATAGATACTGGTAATGATGATGATACTGGTAATGGAGTCATCGGCCACCAGCCGATCAAGCCATAGACCAACGTTGATGATGCTGATGATAGTGATGATACTGGTAATGATAATGATGATGTCGACGATGGTGCTTGGATGATGATGCTGATGATGATGATGCTGATGGTGAGGATGATGATGAGGATGATGGTGATGCGGATGCTGATTGTGTTGATGTTGATGGTGATGCTGATTCTGCTGATCATGCTGATGATATTTATGACGATGATGCAGGTGATGATCATGCTGCTGATGATGCCGCTGATGATGATGATGATGCAGATGATGATGATGCTGATGCTCATGATCATGATGATGATGCTTCTGCTGATGATGATGATGATGCTGATGATGAGGATTCTGATGATGATGACGACGACGATGAGGATGATGATGATGCTGATGACGATGATGATGATGATGATGATGATGATGATGATGATGATGATGATGATGATGATGATGATGATGATGATGATGATGCTGCTGATGATGATGATGATGATGATGATGATGATGATGATGATGATGATGATGACGATGATGATGATGATGATGATGATGATGATGAGCAGTATTCGTACTACGCTTAGGACAGTGGTATTGTCATTCGGATGAAGGTGCTGCTGCTGCTGATGATGATGATGAGGCAGAGAAGGTGGAGGATGAGGAGGAGGAGGAGGAGGAGGTTTGGCGAGGATGGTAGTGGTGGTGCTGCTTGTGATAGTGATGATGATGATCATGATAATGCTGCTGCTGCTGAGGATGATGATGAGGATAGTGCTGATGATGATGATGACGATGGTGATGACGATGAGGATGATGATGATGCTGATGATGATGATGCTGATTATGACGATGATGATGCTGCTAATGATGACGACCATGATGGTGATAATGATTATGATGATGGTGATGAAGATGATAAGGACGATGAACATGATCATGATCATGATGCTGCTGATGATGATAATGCTGCTTATGACGATGATGATGATGATGATGATGCTGCTGCTGCTGATGATGATGATGATGATGATGATGATGGTGATGATGATGATGATTATGACTAGAAGGGGGAGGAGGAGAAGGAGGAGGAGGAGGAGGTGGTGGAGAAGGAGGAGGAGGAGGGGGCAGGAGGAGGAGGAGGATGAAGAGGTGGAGGGAGGGGGGTGGCACGATGGAGTGCAGCAGCGGGCAACACTACGGCGCGATTGGGCCTGCCCCGTGGCCAGACCCAGCACCCGAAGCTTTACGAGTGTTTTGGCACGCTCGCCTTCGAGGAGGGGGCGGCATCCTCCTCGTCCTCTACACCTTTCCTCTCGGAGGTCTGGAGCGGCACGAGCTCAAATGCGGTGCACCATGATCAGCTGCCGGGCCTCGCGCTCGTCGTGGGCGACGCTTTGTGGCTGTTCGCCCTGATTGATGGTCTTCATCGTGCTGGAGGTGCTGATGCGGGTGCGGGCAACCGTCGATGGCTGCCTCGCCAGGGGCTGGGTTGCGACAACCAGGCTCGACGTGCGCCAGCTCCAGAACCGCATCCAGGTGTACTGCCGAGCATTGGCCTACCTCGGACTGAGCCTCGCCGTCGCCGCCTCTGTGGGTGCTCTCACGGCAGGCCTGCTCCACGCCCAGGCCTTCGCATCAGCACCTGCTTCCTCGATTGTCCCGCCCGCCTGGGCCATCAGCTGGAGCGGCCTGGACTTCGATGCGACTTTGGGGTATCCCGGCGAAGGCCCCAGCGCCGCCGAGGGCGCCAGAGGAGCAGCCGCCGCCTCCGTGCCGCTGCCATCCGCGCCACCGCCGGCTCCTGGTCCGGCTTTGCGTCTTCGCCGCGACCTTCGGGTGACGACATGGGCGTTGATGTTATGCTGAAGGCGAGGGGTTGCCACTGCCATGCAGCGTGGAGACGTACGGGCTTTCAGCACCGCGCTCGCCCATAAGTTGTTCTACCACCCTGAGTGCGTGTAGGGGGGCCTCGGACCTTACGACGCGGTGGTCGGCGCCGACGCCTTCCCCCCGCAGCAGCAAGATGTCGTGAGAGGCCTCTGCGACCAGCCCGGGCGGCCGACCCGAGCCGAGCATGTGCAGGAGGTGCTCAAGGCAAAACGGGCGCGCCTCGCGGAGCCTAGCAGCGCCGCAACAGACCCCAACGCCCCACTTCAACAACCCGACGACGGCCACCCGGGGGACCTGCCTGAGGAGTTCGAGGCCGGCGGAGGCAGGCCCGAGTTCTCGAACGGCGCCCTTCCGAACCTTGCCTGGTGGGATTCCGTTTCCTACGACAGCCTCGCCCACGACGTGCCGACGGTGCTCCGGGTCCCCGACGAGTTCAGCCAGGCGTTGGGCCTCCTCCAGGGCCGGGTCGCGACTATTCTTGTCAATGCTATCGACGCGGGCGATTCGGTCACCCAACACAGGGCCGAGAAACTTTTCACCTTTTTCGATCGGCTGCTCCTCGTCCGCCCGCAGCAAACACGCGGAGGGCGCAAGGTTAAGGGCCGAGGCCTCACTTTGGCCATCGCGAGCCGTCTACGAATCGCGGCCGCCGGGGACTGGGGGGCCCTATGGCGAGCCGCCATGACCGCGGGTGCTCGCCAACCGCGGCGCGGGGGGCGACGCCGCACCCCAGAAGAGGACGCCAAGGATGTGGAGTCTCTGCTGAAGGAGGGCTTGGTCAGCAAAGCAATGCTGCGAGCGTCGCGGACGGCGGCAGTAGCGAGCGGCCTAGGGGCCCCAGAAGCCCTCCAAGATTTGTTTCCTCTTGGCGAGCAGGGCATGCACCCCGGGCCAGCGCCGGCCGCCCTGGACGGGGAAACCAAGGCGACACTGGTCAAAGCGGTGAAGCGACACATTCGCCGGAGTCCCAAACGATCTGGGCCCGGGCCGAACGGGAGTCGTGTCGAGCACGGGCGAACGGTCCTCAGCGATTCTGAAGGTACCACTGCTGTGGCCCAAGTGGTTGTCTCGTTCCTCTACGGCGTGCTGTCGCCCCAGGCCATGGAGGCCAACAACCTGGGAGCCCGACTGGTGGCGCTGCGCAAGCCTGCTGGGGGTCTGCGGCCCATCGCTTGCGGCGGGGTCATCCGCTGGCTGGCGGGAAAGGCTGCTTGCGAGGTGTTCAAGGACGAGATCCGGAATGCGCGCGGTGGTCACCAATGCGCCGTCGGCAGGAGGGCGGGTTGCGAACTGGTCCACTAGACCATGGCTGCGCTCACCGAAGCCAGCCCCAACAGCGTCGTGGTTAGCTTCGATTCTAGCAACGCCTTCAACTCGATGCCGCGAGGGCGGGTCACGGGCGGGGTTGCAGCCGGAGCGTCTGAGCTGCGCCACTCCGCGCAGGCGTGGCTCGGAACGACTGCTACCACACACTTGTTCTGGAACGACGCTGACGCAGCCCTCTCTATACTAGCCGCGCGCGGGGTGGGCCCGGGATGCCCTCTGTCTCCGGGGCTATTCGCTATTGCCCTGGCGGATGCGCTTGGCGATATCGCGGTAGCGCTCCATCGGCTGTCCCCCGAGCGCCGCGCGTTCTCCTACCTTGACGACATCATGGTGTTTGGGCCGCCAGAACACGCAGACGCCGCCATCCAGATAGTCCTCGCGGCGCTCGCGAACGCCGCGCTCCAGGTGAACCAGAGCAAGACCAAAGCCTGGGCGAAGGATCCGGCGCGAGCCCTGCCCCAGACGGCGCAGCAGGCCCGGGTCGACACCCTCGCGTGTCTGGGGAACGTAGCGACATGGTTGGATCAAGAAGACGAGAGGGTCCGGGTTCACGCTGGCGCCGACGGAGCGGCCGCCGTGGCCAGCGCCACCGCTTTTGGTGTTGGCACCGTGGACGGTCCCCCTCTGGGCGGCCCCCAGAGAGCCAGTGGGGGCGCTCGCCATCCCCGAGATTGGCCGAGGGGGGGGGAGGGAGGGAGAGAGGGAGGGAGGGGGAGGGAGGGAGGGAGAGAGGGAGAGGGAGAGGGCAAGCTAGGTGCGCTCGCGTCATATCTGACGTCCTACCCCTCCCTCCCATCCCTTACCATGGCGCTGATTTTCTCTATCCGCGGACGCGTGTCGTAGCGGACCTGTGGCTCCGCGCGCGCGTGCGTAGTGGGTGGTGGTGCACGTGCGTGCGTGCGTGCGTGTGTGCGTGGTTGTCGTGGTGGTGGTGGTGGTGGTGGTGGTGGTGGTGGTGGTGGTGGTGGTGGTGGTGGTGGTGGTGGTGGTGGTGGTGGTGGTGGTGGTGGTGGTACTGGTGCTGGTGCTGGTGGTGGTGTGGTGGTGGTGGTGGTGGTGGTGGTGGTGGCGGTGCGGCGCGGTGGTGGCGGGCGGATGGGCGCGCGAGAAAAAGGCCCGCGCTGGGGCGAGAACGCCATCCTGAACGACGGAGGCCAAACACCGATCCGAAAATGAGGCCCACGCTGCAGCGGGAACACGATTCGGAACGATTCGGGAGCAGAAATGAGGCCGGCGCCCCAACGAGAGCAGCATTTTGGGAAAAAAGGACGCCGGCGCCTCAGCGAGAGTCGTTTCCCGGGATTTCCCGGGGATCTTGTGTGTAAAAAACAGTACGCGGAGGGTGCGCGGCCATCACCCGGACGCCATCAGGGGAAGAGGGAGAGTATTTTCATATTGAGTAATTGTAGAGGGAGAGGGAGGGGAGGAGGAGGAGGAGGAGGGGGATGAGGAGGAGGAGGAGGAGGAGGAGGAGCCGCTTTTTCCGTGATGTAGACAGATGCGGATGCTTCTTCACACTTCTCAAGGGCGCCCTCCCTCGAGGGCGCGAGGTGATTCGCGCTTCGCGCTTCGGCTCTGAGTCCCCCTCAGCCTCCTCTTCTCCCCTGGGAGGCGGCGCGAGAGCGCGAAGCTACTCGCACTGCGCGCCCCGCACAGCGCGGAGCGCGAAGTCGGGAGCCCCTGTTTGGCACACTCCTCTGCGATCGCCTAGACACTTGGTGCTCTTGTCTAGGCTATCCTGAGACTTTCGGTGCGGCCCGTGCCTGGCCGAGAGTCGCCCGAGCGAGGGGCGATTTTCTTGGCGGCAAGTTTCGGAGCCCCCTTCTCATCGGGGGGGCCGCAAACTGCCCAACGGTGGGAGCGCGCCGTGGCGTGACAGCGAGGCGCTCGCGTGATCCGGAGCGAATGGTGGTTCACGAAGCGGTCCTCAACGCTGGCCAATGAGCATAGATGTCTTATCGAACGCGTCTACTTACACTCGGGACGATGGGCTGGTCTGGGGGGAGAGCCCCCAGGTCCAGGACCCGTCCTGAGATCTCTCGCCGATGGCTGCCTCCCGGGGCCCTCCACTGTCCCCACTGAGACCTCTGGACGCCCGAAATGGGTACGGAAAGAATAGGTACGATGCCCAACAGCAGCTCTTGTCCATTCTGAACAGGACTCGCTGTCCGCGCCGCCGCGGCCTGTGTCCATTCGAGACAGGAGGCCGCCCGCCCAACAGCGGCCGGTGTTGGTTTGGGACAACATTTCTTGTTGGGCATTGTACCCTACCACCGTCGGAGACGACACTCAGGAGGAAGAGCTGGCCCCTGAGCTTTCACCCTCGGGTCCAAAACCCGTTTCCCTCGGGACCCGCCACGAGGATGGCGTCGATGTCGACGTCCTCATCTCGGAGATGTTTGGGGGCTTCGTTTCTGGGGGGCTCTCTCCGCAACGGCCAGACGCAGCTCGGAGGACCGGCCAGGATGGATCTTGGGAGGGGTCGGGGGTGCGGTCCTGAGCGGACCCTGGAGAGCCGCCACGAAGAACAAGTGCTCTGGAAGCGGAAAGGGGGTCCTTGGCGTTCGCCGCGTTCGGCCCCGAGGCACTCCGTGGGCCCATGTTTTTATATTTTATATATATATATATATATATATATATATATATATATATCCCTGGGGGGCAGGCCCGGGGCCCACAAACAGGTGCCCCGACCCCCCATGGGAGGACGAGGCGGCCGGGGAGGTCCAAAATTGTCCAGGAGGGCCTCCGGAGGCTCCCAAGATGGCCCAAGCGGGCCTCCGTTGCCATTTTGGCTCAAGACTTCTGGCTCAAACCATTTTGGCTCGAGCCGTTCCGCAGTTTGGTCGCCTCTGGGCGCCCGCCAGGGCGTTTCAGCAGCCGCGGCATCTGCGGGCGGTGGGCACCCGCTGCACCGAGCGCAATGCGGGGGATGAACCCGTCCGACGGTCTGGCCACCTCGACGAAGACCGGCACGAGCGAGGCTGTCGACCCCGTCCTGCGCAGCCTGCTCGCGCTGCACAAGGAGCTGCAGTCCACCAGGATGGAATGCACGGGCCTCGCGGCCAGGATGGAGTCGCATCAGCAGTCCCTGCTCAAGACCATGAAGGGCGTGGAGCGCCAGGCGGACGGGGGCGGCGCGCAGACGGAGGAGATCGTGCAGGAGTTTCCCGAAGCCTCCGCGCGGGGCCGCTGCTTCCGTGCTGACCGCACCTCGGAGCATGAGGTGGCCCCGCAGGCCGCGGGCGCCGGCGGCGACGCCGATGCGCAGGAACCAGCGGCGCCAGCGGAAGACCGTGAGCCGGTGCCAGGTGGTCGGCAATCATATTTCACAATGATCCCCCAGCGGTTCAAGAAGACGCGCCTGCCGAGGGGCATCTCGAGTGTCACAAGGGCCACCTCAGTGAAGAGACTGTCCGACGTCCAGCGCCAGTTGTCCCAGCACCACAGCACAATCACGAAGCGACTTTCCCACGCGAAAACTCCAGAGCACCACTGGTCAAAAAGATGGGCGACGAACTTGTCGTCGAGATGGGAGTTCGAGACGCTGGTCTCCATGAGCATTTTCTTGAACGCCTTGTCAATTGGAGTCAGCTGTGAGTGGGGTTTACAGAACCCGAGTTCATCGCTCCCGGTCGGTTTTGTTATAATGGATTGGGTGTTTCTTGCCATATGCGCGTTTGAACTAGTTCTCCGCATGTTTGTGCAGGGACGAAGGTTCTGGTACCTCAGAGACAGGATGTTCAGCTGGAATATGTTTGATTTGTTTGTGATCGTGCTGATCTTGCTGAATGAATTGAGCCTCTTTGATTTGAGACTGTCCGTTGTGCGTGTCTTCAGGGTCCTTCGACTGGTGCATGTTGTTCGCGTAGTCCGGGTGATGCCATGGTTCGAGGAGCTAAGGCTAATGATTGATGGCATCATGAAGTGTGGCAAGACTTTACTGTGGTCCTCAATCATACTGCTATTCTTCACTTACGTCTACGCCATCGTGTGTGTACAACTATCCGCCGATTGGAGCTCGATGGCCAACGATGCGAGCGAACCGACCCACGCGACCATTTTGTTTCTGCAGGAAAACTTCCCCTCGCTGGGCTACAGCATCTACACGCTCTTCAAAGCAGTCACTGGGGGGGTCAGTTGGGGCGAGGTGTCGGACCCCCTGCAAGATGTCAGCCTCGTGTTTCTGTTCCCATTCCCTGTCTACATTGTCGTAACAATGTTCTGCGTTCTCAACATCGCCATACGATGCTGGACACCTCCAAGTGGCGATGGCGGGACGGCACCCCGTGCCGAGGCCAAGTTCAGCGACATCGCCCCTTTGGCAGGGCATCAAATCTCTCTTGATGAGGTTGTGATCTTCGGGGCTGAAGTTCATGATTCTCAACTTCCAGTACCAGGACGTGCTGCGGATCCACTGCTGGGTGGCGGTGGTGAAGGTCACCCAGGTGGCCGCGCAGGGCAAGGCGCTCTACGGGCTCGACGTGGACGGGGGAAGCGCATCGATGACCTAGCTGAGCAGATCAAAAACATTACGGTTGCGATGAGTGCACTGAGCGGGACAGTGATGCCTGGGACATCGCCAAATACTAAGAAGGGGGGCCGCAAGCTCGAGCCGCCAACACTTCAGAAGATACGTCAGCTTCTTGATAAGTATGACAAGGGGAACTACACTTTGAATGAGTATCAAGTGCAGCAACGTCTCCGCGCGATGTTGCCGAGGGTCGATACTACTAAACGTGGGAAAAGCAAAGATGATTCTACTGCTGAGAATGTCGCCGCTTCTTCCTCAACGACGTCCACGAGTCCCACGCCCAAGCAGGGACCGAGGCCAATACCCAGAATTATGACGAGCGGCTGGGGGGACGACGTGCCGATCTGGGTGGCACAGTCCTTGAAGGAGCGAGTCTATGAGAATGGGAAGCCTCCTATCATTGTATGCAATACGATGGTGGAATATCATGCAGCGTATGATTGGCTTACTGCATCTTGCGGATCAGCTGCCACATTCATAGTCTTTTCAATGTCTGAGAATATCCAGGGGGCTATTGCAGACGAAGTTTTGACATCTGGGGAGAAAGGTTCAGTACCACTCAAGTGCCAGATCTACTACTACGGAGACGGCGCGCCTAGGCGCCAAGGATTACCGCAAGGAGTCAAAGATGATGATGAATACCAGGCCCCGAGGTCACCCACCACGGTGATGAGACTGACGCGTGCCAAGAATTTTGCTGATGACGATGTTTTCGGACGAGCGTCGCAGAAGCCAGCCAGCCTCCCGTCTATTGTATTCAATGCAGAGTTGTGCAGGCATATTGTCCGCACAAAGGGGGCTCTCAATTATGAAAGTGAGATCACAATGCTGCTGATCATCAAGACCGATGCTATATCAAAGTTCCTGGAGGAGAAGCTCCCGAAAGGGGTTTTCTGCAATTACCAGCAGTCCAAGATCATGCCGCGGTGCTTCAAGCAGAGGCAGGACGAGTCCGTCGACGAGTACTGGAACAGAGTGGTTGCAGCAGCGGCCACGATTGCAGGCCGCCTCTTGTACCGCCCAAGTGATGATGCGCCCCTGGGGGTGCTCAGTGGGAAGCAAGTTGGATCGGACCTCCTCCCCAGGTGGGCGGTCCAGCGTGCACCAGCGGAGTGGACAGCGCCCGAGGATCTTTCAACCTGGGCGATTCAGAGAGGATGGGCGAATGTTACGTCACCGATACGCACGGGACGACGCACATGGTTTTTTTCGGGGAGACCTTGCTGCAGCGTGCTCGCAGAATGACAAGGCGTACAACTTCAGCAGTGGGGTCATCGCTACACCAGCGAAGCCACCGCAGCGGAAGGATCGCGAACGACCGCAAGGAGTCAAAACTCAGAGTGCGTGGGGGGTAGCACCGCCCAAGGTCACCTTCACCACGCAGGATGAGGAGAAGCCAGATGATGAAGCACCTCCAGACCCGCCTCCAGCGCCACCTGCTGCTGCTGCTGAGGGTACGGAAGGTGACCATCAACATCGTCGACCAGCCGAAGCAGCCCCTGCGGGAGCTCGCGCGGCCAAACAAGCGAGAGCTGCAGCTCCAGACCCACCGTGGAAGGAGCACTGCGATATACAAGACAATGGCGGGCAAGGTGATTGTGCATACATAGCCGTGGGCCTTGGTCTTCATGAGCTCAAGCCTGGACACAAGCCTGCACCCGCCAACGAGCTGGTCCCTGGTGGACGTGTCCAGCAATCTTTGCGTCTCCTGGTGGCGGGAGAGGTAAAGAAGAACAAGCAGAAGTTCGGAGCTACGGACGCAGATATTCAAAGAATTGGAACGTGTGGGAAAATGGCTGATTCTCTCACAATCAGGTGTACCTCTATCGCCGCAAGAGTTGATATTCGTATTTGGAAATTCAATCCAGATACCAATGGGGGCAGGTGGACCCTCTACACGAGCCCCAAGAAGTACAACAGAGTAGTATGGGTCACGTTGAAAGATCAGCACTACCAATTGCTACGCCCGAAAGCATCGCTCACCAAAGAAGTTGCTCAGCAATGGTGTGAAGCGGCCTTAACATACCCAGATGCCTTCACGGGTGGAGGCAAAAGCGCGGCAGCATCCAGCAGCCACAAGGACGACGATTTCGACGAGGATGCCGCGATGAGTTTCTTCGGAATATCGGCGGCATCTACGACGTCTGAGGTCAAGAGGGCGAGGTCCTTATTAGGTGTCACGCCCAAGTCACGACGGAAGTCCAGAGCAAGCGCATCAGCGGCAGGTCCTGCTGAAGCTGTTCCTGATGAAGCTGCAGACTTGGAGCCATGCACGCCGGTGGATGTCTCACGGTCGGCGCATTTGAAGTGCCCAAGTTGCGGTTGGCTCCCAACTCGAGAGCAAGCTTGTGAAAGAGCTCAGGAGGCACGGGTTCACTGGCGTTACTGCGTCGGGATCACACCCCCTGGGAAGACGAAGGAAGCTCAAGGAGAAGCAAACCGACAGTTTGCTATACCTGGGCGAAACCGCGCAGTACGGCAGAGAGCTTGGTTACGCTACTGCGAATGGTATGACAAGCTCGACCCTGACTTCAAGCCAAACGTCTGCCACGTTTTGGAAGCGAGTGCGACCACCAGGCAGACGAAGAGGCAAACTGATACTTGTTATTCGTGCACGAGATGTGGAATACAAAGAACGACTGCCAAGTTGAAGCTTGAACCGTGTACAAAGCGGCTGGACCGTACCATGAAGGCGAATGAAGTGAAGGAACGACTTCATGGCAAAGATGTTTGGGCGAAACGATATGAGAAGACGTTGGCCAATCATCGGAAGTGGTCCGCGAAGCCAGAGAACAAAGAGTACCTGAAGAAGTGGCAGCAGGACTACTTCAACAGGCCTGGGCAGCGTACTCTAGCGGCCTACAGGCGCAAGATTGCAGAGCGAAAGAAGGCGGCCATGAAGCGGGAGGTGACACGTGCCAGAGGCTGGGCGCGCAGGCGACCAGCAGCAGTGCTACGCCGACCTGCTGCCGCTGCTGAGTGACAAATCCCAAGGGGGCTTACCGAGGCCCTTGGTGGGCCCCAGACTGCCAGCACGAGTTGCAGCAGCACCACGTACCTCCACGACTTGTCGAAGTTATGCGGAGTGAATGGAAGGTTCTATCATTTTCTCGATACCAGTATGTTGAGATCGAGTGAGGGTTTCCCCTGTCACGGATGGGCGCTTGCGCCCCACTGGCCTCCTGTGGAGAAGGGAGGCTGGGCAGTGGCAGGAGAGGCCTCACGTACCAAAGCAAGTGGTGGCAGCACTACGTATTCCCATGAGGGCCAGCAGAAGTACGCTGAGCTCCAAGGTGGGCCTCATCAAGTTTCTGTGGAAAGTTTCACGAGTATATGTGATCTTCTCCCCTGCCACGGATGGGCCGTTGTGCCTAACTGGCCTTTCGTTGAAGACGAAGGCTGGGCAGTGGCGGGGGAGGCTTCACGCAGCAGCTACACCAAGTACCTCCACGAGTACCTGAAGTTACCTGAGGTGCACGGAGGGTTTCACCAAGTTTCTGTGGAAAGTTTCACGTATTCAAGTGAGGATCCCCCTTGCCACGGATGGGCGCACGCGCCTCACCGGCCTTCTGGATACGAAGGCTGGGCAGTGGCAGGGGGGACCTCACGTGCAGATCCTGTAGAATGTTTCACTCCAGGCCATGATCCTCTTCGAGGCGGTGGAGATGAACCCCAAGTGGCTGAGGGGTCAGAGGATGAGGAGACCATGGTATCCACCTCGACACGAGTCCTCACAATCAATGTAACATCTTTAACCAAAGCTCGACTCCAGACGATCCTCGAAGACAGCATGGCAGATGATGATGTCAATATTATTGCGCTTCAGGAGATACGTCAACAGTCTACCCACCCACGTTGGATTATCAATATTGCAAAGAAAGCTGGGTTTTCGTGTGCTTGCTCGATACCACCACCTAGTGGAGCTCGGGTTGCCGTGAGACAGGGTGGGACAGCTATCCTGTGGCGACCACGTGTTGGGCGAGCTACAGTCATACGCGACGACACCCTCTCCCATCGCATGGTGGGCATACGCACGGCGGTGGCGACCTACCTTTCGGTCTATGCGCCGCAGGAGTTCAGCATGCAGTGGTTCTCTCATTTCCTGCAGTACGTCCAGTGCCTAGGCATTGACGGCCACCCCATCTTCATCTTCGGGGATCTCAATTGGAGGAATGCGTACCAGCACTTGCTGGGACCAGGCTTCCAGATGGCACAGCAGACTGTGCCAACAACAGCAGTTGCGACGATGCCGACGAGAGCGATCTTTTTTGGTAGTCTCGCAGCTCAGCCTCCGCAGTGCGAAGGTATGAAATTACTCCCTGGCATCCCCCACCATGGGCTTGTCAGATATCGTATTCAAGTTCCCCTGTGGACCAGGGCCATGGTAAGACTCCACCATACAGCTGATTATGTCCTCCAGCGAGTGCCGCCTGAGGAAGAATGTCAGCAGCTTCAAGATGAACTCGAACAGCGCGACCAGCACGTGCAGATGGGCCCTCCCTCTCTGTATGAAGCTTGGCAGCGATGGCATAGACGTGCAGAGCTTGGGCTACACATTGCTGTGGAGCGTGACCTCGTCATCATGAACAGGCAGGCCGAAAGGCCAAAGGGATCGGCGCCTACCACGCGCCCAGTTGGGACTGGATCAGTGCACCGACCAGAGCAGACGATTGCGTTGAGGAGGCTGCTGCGGCTTCATCGACGGTATTCAAACTACATACGTGCGGGTGGTGAGCACACACCTGATGAGGTATTGAGTGGCAAGCACCTGCAGCAGTTTGGCCAGGCGGGCATGGACGGTATCTTGTGTCCGAAGGATGGCCTCCCAACGTACGCTGACGCTCTCGAGATTGTCTCCACCGCCATCGCGAAGGAGAACAAAGTCATGCAGCAGCAAAAGTCCAAGGAGTGGAAGAAGAGGTTCGCGACATGGTCGAGGGATCTCTACAAGCTGACGACGCCGATCTTTAGGCAGTCAGCACCAGCACCGCCCTTCGGGGCAAAATAAATGCGAGATGATTGGCAACGACAGTGGTGTCCAGGTGGTCCTCCTGATCGTGCTCACCAACATGTACGTGCTTGGAAAGGATATGCTGACAATGTGGAGTTTCCAAAATCAGACAAGCCAGTGGATTGGTTGCCTTCAGTTGAGACACTGGATCACATCATTGCACATGCAAAAGGAGCTGCCGGCCTTGACGGGTGGGGAGCACATGAGTTGCGAGCTGTACGAAAGCTGTTTCCTGAGCTGATCCTGGAGCTACATGAGTTGTGGTGCCAAACATCGCTCTGGGCTGTCGAACGTCAGGGCCATCTTCCACAGAATTTCAGTGATATGGTGTTTGGTTGGAGGGTGGTCGGTATCCCAAAATGCGAGACTGATCTTCGGCCGATTTCAGTTGGATCACTACTCTTGAGATGTTGGATGTCTGCATTGGCGACTTCTTTACCAACTCCCACGTCCAACCAATGGGCGTGCAAGCGGGGAATCTCATGTGTCAAAGCCATTGCCAAGTGGCTTGCTGAGGTTTCAAACTCTGAGGCTGGGGCTGAGATGGATCTGCCCCGTGCTTATGATAATATCGATCATGAGATCGGAGTGGAGGCCCTTCTTCGAGAGGAAGTTCCGCTCAGTGCCGTCTTCACCGCCCTCGCGGCCTGGCGAGGCCCACGACATTTGCGCGTCGCAGGCGAGATGACGAGCCCAATTTATGTTGAGCGTGGATTGCCGCAGGGGGATGCAGTTGCTCCTGCGGGTATGTGCGCCTGTCTTGTACCATGGCAGCCCAGTGGTGGAATGGCCTACATGGGCGATAGAAGCTTGACAAATGCTACGAGCGCCATCGTCGATGAGGAGCTGTTTTTCACGACAAAGTTTGATCAAGATGTGGGGTTCGCTGAGAACCAGAACAAACGTCAACGTTGGAGCCGAGATGATGATCCACCACGTGTCGTTGAACATTTGGGGTTGAAGTGTCGTCCAGCTGATCCAGAGTACCCGATCCTGCCAAGGAAGGGATGGCAAAAAGTTTACCAGGCCATCGAGACGCTGAAGTCCATCCCAGGTGGTTCAGATGTTCGTGAGCGCCCGGCTGTCTCTTACATACGACCGTTATGGTATTGGGCGGCGCCTGTGGTTGCACCGGTTCCTGATGACGTACCTCGGCTTCTGCATAGGGCTATTATCAGGACGTCTACGAAGTGGTGGTGTCATGGCCGATGGTGGGCCCAAAGAATACACCTGCATCCCAGATACGGTGCAGCGTTATATGCTTTCCAAGTGATGGATGAGTCCCTGGAGTGGTCGGAGTTTCTGGAGCACTCGCTGAGTGTGCATGCTGCTATCCTCGGCCTCACCTTCATCAGATTTTCTGAGCAGCAGGGAGTGTTACTTGAGTGTGACCCTCGTGATGATCATCGTGTCCTGGATGCAGTGCGAAGCTTGTGTGCTCCTCAGACGACAAGATTCTGGACTCGCAGGAATCAGGACAAACGCTATCAGCGACGAGCTGATCACGCCCTACGGCAGGTTGCCCGTTTGAGGTGTCTCCAGCAAGTCAATGCAAAAGAAGAGATGCGGAAGAAATCGAGTCCGTTGATATTGAAGTTCCTTCACATCCGTACTATTCAAAGTGGGCCAGAGGCCTAGATGATGCCAAGAAGAAGTTGCTCTGCATATTTCTCTCGGGTGCAGTATCATCAGAAACGAGACGCCAGTCGGGGAATCCGTGTCCGCACTGCGACCACCCGTGGCCTTCTTTCAGACATATCTGGGCTGAGTGCCCATATCATCAAGCAGCTCGTGAGTTCATTGCCACAACGCATAGTGTCCAAGCAATTTTTTTGACAAGTGCACCAAGGGTTACGTCGAAGACTGGCTGGATTGTCCGTGACCAGGCTCCGACACTTCAAATGCGAGCAAGGATGATGAGAGCAGCTTGTGAGTTGGGACTTCATATTATTGCTGATGATCGTGCACAGCGACTACGCCAGGCTGGTCCAGCTGGTGGAGATTAGTCTTATTGCAATGAAGCTATTCCTTGGTTAGTTTGCTTCATTCACCATCATCATCGCGTTCTCAACATCATCACTGCAGCATTCGTAGAGGCCGCGTCGCGCAAATCGCAGGATGCAGAGGAGGCTGCGTTGCACAACATCACTCAGAGAACCAGATGGATCGATGCGATCCAGAACATTGTTGCAAAGTTCGACCATGACAATGACAATACTCTCAACTGGGTAGAGTTCTCGCAGATCATGAACGACTGGGAAACCCGCGCGTCCCTCGAGGACATGGGCATCGATATGACTTTCCAGCACGCCTCATTGTTGTTCAAGTTGTTCGACTGGAACCAGGATGGACACATCGACGTCGACGAATTTGCCCAGGGCGTGCACCATCTCAAAGGGGCGGCCCGCAGCCTGGACATGTACCGCCAGTTCGTGGAGCTGTCGAGACAGATTTCTAGCCTCCAGCGCATGGTGGAGCAACTCTCGGCAACCTCTGGTGCAGGCCAGCCACGTAATTCCCGGACCTTTGGCTCAGATCGAAGGTCGTCGCTCCCAGAAACGCCGGCCTCAGAAGCTTGCGATAGCTGCTAGTTTGTTTTCTCTCTCGAAGCGTTTCTCCCCTTGTTCCCCCTCCTGGTTGGCAACGCCACTCCTTCGCAAATGGATTGCGAAGGCCGCCTTACGGCCGGTGCCGCCGACCCCGAAGACGACGAAGATGAAAATGAGGGTGAGACGAGGACGAACAACCCTTCACACACGCCGACACAGGGTCGGCGGATTTTGTGCTCTCCGAGTCCTCCAGCGAACAGCTGCGCCAGTTCTGGTCGGACCGGGTAGGTTTTGTTTGACGTGCATTTGATGCATCAAAGTAGCTATTCGAGAGCGTCCGTCTGTCCTGCCCAACATTCAGCTTTTTGCGCACTGGCGTGGTTGCCAGTTTTTCGATGACATCCTGCTGTAGATGTCAGAGTAGATGTCAGAAGCCACTTGATCCCAATCCGTCCGTGCTGAGTGTACCGAAGCATTTAAATGTATCGTTCCTTCCCTCCCTCCTCCTCCTCTTCATCCGCCTCATTTCGTTCGTTTCACCTGTAACCTCTCTCTCCTGCATGGAATGTTCGGCGTCGTAGTAATCACGTGGATGCTCCGTCGAGATGGGCGCGGAAATCTGCAGTCCAGTTCCAATGTTTAGGCGCGGAGCGTCCTAGCATTCATATTTTTGCGATTGCTTCATGCTGCAGTTTGCCTGCCTGCGTTGAGAACCCGGGCGTTGCACCGGGAAGCAGGAAAAATAATATTAAAAAACAAAAAAAAATGGCTCAAGCGGGCCCCGCGTCGCCGAAAGACCGCTCCAGGACGCCCAAGATAGGCCGAAGACGGCCCGAGAGGCCCCCCAAGGCACTCCACGACGCTTCAAGACGCCTCTCCAGAGCGCTTCAAGAGGCCGAAATCGTCAATGTTACAAAGGTGTTCTAACGATTTTGGCCTCCAGCCTTTTCGGCTGTCCGATGCTCCAAGACGGCTTAGTAGGCCCCCAAGACGGCCCAAGAGGGCCCCAAGACGGCCCCAGAGGCGCCCAAGAGAGCCGCCCAAGACGGCTCGAGAGGGCCCCAAGATGGCTCCAAGAGAGGTCCAAAAAGGGAAACACGAACCGAAAGTCCGAGCTTTCTACCCCGAGAGGTTCTCGGGAAGTCCCAAGAGGCCCCCACTCGGATCCAAGAGGCCCCCAAGAAGCCCCAAAAAGGGCCGACGAGGTTCCAAGAGATCTCCCTAGGTGGCCCCAAGAGGCACAACTCATTGTTTTACGTTTGGGCTTTGACGGGTTTTTAATTTTTCGGCCGTTTGGCATCCCAATGCTCCAAGACGGTCCAAGAGGCTTCCAATGCCGCTCCAATATAGAGGAAGAGGCCTTCAAGAGGGCCCCAAGACGGCCCACGAGGGCCCCAAGACGGTGCTTGAGGCGCCCAAGACGGCCCGAGAGGGCCCCAAGAGCCCCAAGAGAGGCCTAAGAAGGGGAACGCGACCCAACAGCAGAGCGATCCCCCCAAAAGGCCCACAGGAGGCCGCAAGTGGCCCCCAAGTGGTCCGACGAGGACCCCAAAAGTTTCCCGAGGGCCCAGAAGGCACCCAGGAGACGTCCAAGAGGCCTTACAATAGCCCAACAGTGCCCTCGATGCATCCAAACTGCTTCCAGGAGGCCTCTGGGAGGCTTCCGGATTGCCTCAATGGGGCCCCAGGTGGCCTCAAAGTCGGGCCTCCACGCAGCCACGACGGCCAATGACGGCTGCAGATTGCAGAACCGATGCCCCCAACCCCCAAGGGACCCCAAGACGCGCCCCCAAGAAGCACCCAAGAGGTGCCTCCAACAGCTAGTTGACGAAGCATGTGGAACACCCCAGAAGCTCCTCAGATGCTGTCACGCGCGTGTGCTTGATAGCGTTGTCCAAGATCGTCCAGCGCCCCCCCGGCCTGGGCTAGAACCCGAGCGCGCGCGAAGCGCGCGCGATGGTTTTAGAATGTATATATGGGTATAGTCCATTCGAGATCCCCCCTATTTTCTTAGTGTCCACGGTTTCGCGCGGTTCCCCGAAGAACCCGTTCGTTTCAAGTTCCATGAATTTTGAGGGGGCAGTTTCCGTCTGTAAGAAAACACCCTGTACTCAACAGCTTCCGTCTCCAAGACAACACCTAGTACTCAACAGGCTCCGGCTGCAAGAGAAAACCCGTCAGGGGTTCATTGAAATCCCGATCCGCAGGCCCGCCGCCCGCCCGCCCGCCCGCCCGCCGCCCGCCCGCCGTCCGCGTAGCACGCACCACCCTGTACTCAACAGCTTCAGTCTCCAAGACAACACCCTGTAGTCAACAGCCCCAGTCTTCAAGGCGACACCCAGTACTCAACAAGCTCCCGCTGCAAGAGAGCACCCTTAAGGAATTCATTCAAATCCCGACCCGCCCGCCCGCACCCGCCCGCCCGCCGCCCGCCCGCCCGCCCGCCCGTCTTCCGCGTAGCACGCGCCACCCTGCACTCAACAGCTTCCGCTTCCAAGACAACGCATAGCATTCAACAGCCCCCCTCCCCAAGACAACACCCAACAGCCTCCCGCTGCAAGAGAGAATCCTTAGGAAGTCGATTCAAATCCCGACCCGCCCGCCGCCCGCCCGCCCTCCCGCCTCTCCGTTCATCACTTCATCATCTTCCTCTCCGTCCGCCTCACCCACCCCATCCGTGCACAGTAAGATAAGACCCTCGTCTTGGGACAACACATCGGGGGATCGCGAATGGACTATACCGATAAATGTGTATAGATACATTAAACAAGGGCTGGCCCGTTTGCCTCAGGAACTTTTTTTTCTCAGGGAAACAAAACATGACATACAGTGGAAACTCATGCCAAGAAACACCCTGCCTGCCTCCAGGGTGCCCTGGGGTTCTTTGGTTCCGATGGTCTTGCTATGAAGAGCGTGGCGTTCCCACACCAAAAACCAATGGACGTCCTGGGGTCTCAGGGTTGGGTTTCTTGTGGAAGGTTTCTTGTCGTCGATCTCCGATTGTAGACAGAAAGACTCTGCGGTCCGCGCAGATTCGTCAGATCGGCACTGCGGCCCCCTCTCGGCGCCTCCGGCGCCGCCCCTGGCGCGCGGGTCCAGCGCCGATCCATGAAATCCGCGCGGACCTCCGAGTTTTCATGTCTACCTTACTGTTTGTTCCCTTGCGCCCCTCGTGGCGATCATCGTCGGCGTCGTGGAGAGTCGAAGGTCAAGGCTTTGGAAGGCGTTCGCCCTCGCTGGGCCTCCTGGGGTCCCCTCGTCGCCACGGCTGGATCCACCTGGGAATCCTGGCCAAGCTGCGCGCCGGCACGGTACCGGGCGGTCGGCCGCCGTCGGCGTCGTCGTCGCCGTCGCCGTCGTCGTTGTCGCGGTACGTGCAGCGCAGGGGGCGGCGGACCGTCTCCCCATCCCACCATCACAGGGGGGATGCGAAGTCCCTGGAGGCGGGACGGGGTGGGCAGGGACTGGCATCATGAGCCGGCCCACAAGTCAGAGAAGCATCATAGCTTCCACCATCAAAGAGCCAGACTGATCCACTCACGGATCCAAAATATATGATTTCCCTCGTTGGCGTCAACGTCATGCGAAGCAGCATGCTCTCCCCTCGCGTGGTGAAGAAAACACGACGGGAGGCTTTTCCCAATTTTCGGCCCAAGGGGGCCGTTGCAGGGCCCCGGGGCCGTCCAAGAACGACTCAGGACGAAGAAACGGTCCCGGGGAAGGGGTCCAGACCTTTGGGGGTCGACGCTGTGGAAAAAAACAAAACAGAAAAACAAGAAAACAACAACAACAACAACAACAACAACAACAACAACAACAACAACAACAACAGCAACAGCAACAGCAACAACAGCAACAACAACAACAACAACACACAACAACACACAACAACACACAACAACACACAACACACAACACACAACACACAACAACAACACACAACAACAACCAACAACCAACAACCAACAACCACAACAACAACAAAATGACGTCGGAGGCCTGGGTCACCGTCATGCCGTGCGCCCCAGACCCGCCCGGCCGCGCAGGGCTTGCGTGGTGGTCGCCGTCCATCATAGTATCCGTGGCCCTTCGCAGCGCCGAGCTCCGGTCCCCGCGGGTGGCCGCACCGTTTCGGTGAGCGGTGGTCGAGAGGAGAAGCACGATGACCATTACAGTGGAGACCGATGCCAAGAAACACCCTGCCTGCCTCCAGGGTGCCCTGGGATTCGTGGGTTTCGATGGTTCTATGATAAAAAGCGCGACGTTCCCACGCCCAAAAACGATGGATGTCCTGGGGTCTCCAGGTTGGGTTCCTTGTGTAAGGTTTCTTGTGGATTGGCCTCCACTGTACCGAGAGTCCGCTGGATCTTCTCAACGCCCATCATGGTCACAGTCGATGCCAGCCGTCGCCGAGTCGCGAGGATGATCCACGAATCGACGAGGACCCAGATGGACAACGACCAAGATCGGCACCGACGCCTCCGCGTTCAGCTCAGGAGGGGAAATAACCAGGCACATACATGAACAAACGCTGGTTCGCATGGCAAGATCGGAAGTATAGTATTGGAATACGTGGGAAGTTCCGGGGAAGATGAGAATCCAGAAAACATGGGGGGGGCTAGGGAATGTGCGTGCGTGAGTGTATCTGTCTGTGCCTCCCCGAGCGCCTGTGTCAGTCCCGGTCGTGGTCCTCGCTGTCTTTCCCTCCAGCAGCGGGGCCTTGAGGTCGTCGTTTTCTTATTCGTTGCTTTGCCGATCGGCGCGGGCCCTCGCCCTCCCCCCCCAATGGACTAGATCTTGGCTATTTTGGGGCGCCTGCTTCAAGCAGGGGGAGTCTCCCCCAGAGGACGCACAGCTGCAAACACACAGTCGCACGAAGCAGAGGTCCGGAGCCAGACCCCCCCCTCTCCCCCCAGGGCTCATTTCGATTCCTCCGATTCGACTCGATACGATTTCGATATCTTCCGATTCCGATTCGATTCGACTGCGGATTCCGATGTTGCCTCCGATTTCTCAGCGGAGGCCTCCTCGGCTGCCGATTTCCGCCGATCCGATTCCCCTCGATCGCCGCCTCGCCTCGCCGATCCGCTTCTGGGCGGCCGCGCCCCCCCCCCCCACCCGCCCAGCGCCGCAGCGCCGCGACTCCGAGCGCGCCCCCGAGCGGGGCCCGGCGCTCTCCGCTCCCGCGGGGCGGCCCCGCGCTCTCGGCCTCGGCCTCTCTCGGGGGGGGGGGGGGGCCCTGGCCCCCTCGGCTCCCCCCGCGGCCCTCGGCCGAGGGGGCGCCTCGCGCGCCCGAGGTGCTCCGCGGGCCGTCGGGGGCGGCCAAGCGGGGGGGGGGCGACGAGGGCTCAGTCGGGCCTGTCCCTCAGCAGGAGGCACACTCGAGAGCAGTCCAGAAGCAGTCTGGGGAGGATTGTTGGAGTATTCTTGGGTCTTTGTGGTTTGCTGTGTCTGACTATTTTCTATATCTCGTCCAAAATGCGCCCGTAGGAGGACATGCCCGACCTAACGCTAGGGGGGGGGATATCATTGCCAGGGCCATGATATCTCCCCAGATTTCATGGCGCCTCTTCTCATTTTGTTACCTCCCTGGCCCCCCCCCCCCTTGGGCCGCGCACATGCCCGCCGGCCACGATTTGCGCCCCCCGCCCTTGGACCCCCCCTTTATGGCCGCCCCCGAGTAGGGGAGCCATCGGGCTCGTGGACCGGCGCTTCTCTGGCCATCGGCGCGCCGCGCGGACAGGTTGACGGCGCGGACAGGTTAGCGTTGACCCCGTCGTGGGGGTGGAAAACCCCCCCCCCCACGCTTATGACCACACGCAGAGTGGACGTGAGGGTCCCCACCACCCCCAGCAAGGAGCAACGAGCATACCGCCACGCCCCTGCAGGAGGACGAGGGGCGGCTCTGGCCACCGGCGTCTCGCAGAGACTGCGAGACGATGCTCGTGATCGCATCGCCGTCGTCATTCGCACTCTGGGCGCAGTCGTCGGCATACTCCTCGCCGTCATCACCATAAGGATGCCCATGCTGCAAGCTGTCGCGGACCCTCCTCCACGTCTGTGACGATGTGCCGTGCTCGCTTCGTGGAGGGGAGACGACGACGACGACGACGACGACGACGACGACGACGACGACGAAGACAGCGACGGGGGCGCGCCCAGGCGGAGCGCGAGAGGCAGCGACAGCTGGAGATCGCCAGGCAGTGGAAGGAGGACCGGGTGCCTTGCCCTCCCCCTCCTGGGGCCCCGCCCTCTCCCCCGCTGCTCCTCGTCACCCCTCTTCGCCCCCTCCTCTGCGCTCCTCCCCCCCTGCTCCTCGCCCCACTCCCTCTCCTGCCCCCCTCCTCCAGCTGCTCCTCCTCACCTCCTGTTCCTGCCCCGCCTCTTCCCCCCCATGTCCCCCTCCTCCCCCCCCCCCGCCTCGTGTCCCTTCTCGTTCCCCCTCCCTCTCCTCGTCTTCCCCGTCCTACCCCCTCTTCCCACTCCTGTGCCCCAACCAATGCTTATCCTTATTGCGAAAGCCTTACGACCGGCGCCGCCGACCCTGAAGGACGACGACGACGACGACGACGACGACGACGACGACGACGACGACGACGACGGCGACAACGACGGCGACAACGACGACGACGACGACGACGACGACGACGACGACGACGACGACGACGACGGCGACGACGACGACGGCGGCGGCCGCGACGACGACGACGACGACGACGACGACGGCGACAACGGCGACGGCGACGACGACGGCGAAAAAATAGCACCTTGGGCCAGGACCATGTCCAGCAACCTCCGAATACGGGTGGGGGCGTTTGTCAAGGACTGTGCTCAGGATGCTTTCAACCCTGGAGGGTTCCGTCTCTGATGAGGGCAGCGCGGCGATGGCATACATGGCCAATCCACAAGTAAAGTCCCGCCAATTCCCAAAACCTGAATCCCTTATCCAATGATTCCTCAGGCGTCCTCCTCGTATTGCGAGTCGATCCAGTCTCCGGATTCGGCGCTCACCGATCCCGGCCATCCCCCCGCTCCCCGCAGGAGCAGGAGGCCGCCGCCAGCGCCGCCGCCGCGGCCGCGACGGCTGCGGCGGCAGAGGCGGAGGCCCAGCGGGGGGAGAAGATCCCGGGGGGCACCCAGACGAGCGGTGTGGTAGCCACACCGTGGGGCAAGTCAGTGGGTGCCCCCTCGAGGCTCGAGGCTCGAGGTTTCCGTGTACGTTGCCGTCGGCTTCTGCTTCTGGGGGTTCTCCGGTTTCGGGATGCCTTCCAGCACCTGCGCCTCGCCGAGGGCGTTCCTGGCGGGGGTGCCCAGACTTTCCCGAGCAGCCGCCGGAGACCCAACATTCGGAGGAGGAGGAGGAGGAGGAGGAGCAGGAGGAGGAGCAGGAGGAGGAGGAGGAGGAGGAGGGGGAGCAGGTGGAGGAGGAGGAGGAGGAGGAGGACAAGGAAAAGGAGAATAGGGAGGAGGAAGCTGATGAGGTGTAGGAGGAGGAGGGGGAGGAGAGGGAGGAGGAGGAGCGCACCCTGACGGACCAGTATGGTGAGTCGGTGGGGGTTCGCGGCGACCGCACCGCGGTTTTGGGGCCAGGGTCGTGCTCCGAGGACTCGGGCGACTGGGGCCTCCGAGATCACAGAAACGCGCGGTGAGGTCTTGAGGTCGAGGACGAGGACGATGACGAGGACGAGGACGAGGACGAGGAGGAGGAAGAGGAGGATGAGGAGGAGGACAAGGGGAACAGAAAGAGGGAACGGAATGGGGGAGGAAAAGAGGGCAGATGTTCTGGGAGGACGGGGATGGAGGCGGGGTCACCGCCTCCATCCCCGCACGGTCTGTCACCGCACCGCACGGTATGTCCCCGCACCGGTCTGGGACCCCGACGATTGTAGCCCAGGCCTCGGGCGCATGCAAGTTTTCCGGCGCAGGTATGTTTCGCCAAGAGGCGGACGGGTCCTGGGGGGCACACGGGTCGGGATCTCGAGCCTCTTCGCCCCGTGTTCGTCGGGCGCCCAGGGCCATCCCAGTCTTTGGGATCGCCAAGAGCGACTCATGAGGGAGAAAGGGCCCAGGGGAGAGGCTTTGGGATCCAAGGCCCGTTTCACTCAGGACCCGCTTCTTTCGTGGCGGCACGTCTTGCCCCGATGTTCGCGATGTCCCTCCGTTTCGGCCTCCGGGGGCCCGTGTCGGGCCCCGGGGGCCGTCCAGTATGAATGCGGGGCGAAAAAAAGAGTTCAAAAAGAGTTACCTCAGCGGAAGGGGTCGAGTCCCCGGGGGCCCGCGCACTGAAGATGCCATGTCGTCGGACGTGGTGGGAGCGTTGGCGTACGACCTGTCTCGAGGGCTGTGAATTGCCCTGGCTTCGGAGGGGTCCCCTCGTGCTCTTCGTGCTTTTGCCCTCCACCTTGGAGTGCCTTTCGTTTGGGGTAGTCTCCATGGGGCCTCGGGCGGGCCTCGGCCATGGGGCTCATGCTCTCGACCCGCGCTATTGTGGCCACTCTTCGACCGTGCATACGAGCGGCGGGTTAGCAGGTGGGTGGCGCGAAGGGGGTGCCCTTCCAGCGGCTAGGAAGGAGAAAGGACGGGGAGGGCGGGGGTGGGGCAAGAGGGGGAAGGAGGAGGAGGAGGAGGAGGAGGAGGAGGAGGAGGAGCAGGAGGAGCAGGAGGAGCAGGATGGAGGATGGAGGAGGATGGAGGAGGATGGAGGAGAATGAGGAGGAGGAGGAAGGGAGGAAGGAGGAAGGAAGGAGGAGCCTGGAAGGAGGGAGGAGGAGGAGGAGAAGCCCCCCACCTCCGCTGACCCCCCCCCCCGCCCTCGGAGAAGGCCGCCCCCCCTTGGCGCCGCGCCCTCGTGCGCGCCGCCACACGCCTCCAACTCGCCCAGAGAAATCGCACACAGCCGAGGCGCCTCCTGGAGGTGGTCCCTCTGGATGCGGAAGGGGCTCGCTGCTCCTCCTCCTGCCCCTGCCCCTCCTTCACCTCCCCTCCCTCCCTCCTCCCTCCTCCCTCCCCCCAGCCCCCCTCCCTCCCTCCCCCTCCCCCCTTTGCCCTCCACCGCCCCCCCACCCCTCCCCCGTTCCCCCACCTCCTCCCTCCTCCCCGCCTCCCCCCCCTCCTCCTCGTCCATCCTCGCGTCCTCTCCTCGCTCCTCCTCCAGACTCCTCCTCCTCCTCCTCCTCCTCCCCACCTCCTCCTCCATCCGCCTCCTCCTCCTCCTTCTCCTCTTCTTCTCCTCCTCCTCCATCCTCCTCCTCCCCTCCTCCTCCTTCCTCCTCCCTCCTCCTCCTCTCCCCCTCCTCCTCCCCCTCCTCCTCCGCCTCCTCCTCCTCCTCCTCCTCCTCCTCCTCCTCCTCCTCCTCCTCCTCCTCCTCCTCATCCGTAGGTCTTCCTGTGGTTGTTCCTTCCTCTGGCGCCCCTCGTGCACCCAACGGCGTTTTGGGGGGCCAACAAGGGGCGTCGTTCCTCATCAGGCTGCCTGCGGCAAGTCCCGCCACCGTGCCAGCCCACCATGCGGGCGGAGGGGCCGTCACGTGTGGCACCTCGTGTCTCCAGGGTTGGGAGATCCGTGGTTAGAATTACGATGATGATGCAAATGGCAATGAAGGCAATGACGATAATGATGATAATGACGATGATGATGGTGATGATGATGATGATGATGCCGACGATGACGATGACGATGACGATGACGATGACGATGATGGTGATGATGGTGATGATGATGATGATGATGATAGTGGTGATGATGGTGTTGGTGGTGGTGGCGTTGATGGTGATGGTGGTGGTGATGGTGGTGATGGTGATGGTGATTGTAGTGATGATGATGATGATGATGATGACGATGACGATGGCGATGATGATGATGATGATGATGATGATGATGATGATGATGATGATGATGATGATGATGATGATGATGATGATGATGAATATGATGATGATGAATATGATGATACTGCTGATGATGATGCTGGTGATGCTGATGGTGATGATGAGGAGGAGCATGAGGATCGTGAGGATCAGGAGGATCGTGAGGACTATGATGAGAATGATGATGATGGCAGTGATGGTGATGATGATGGGGATGACGATGGTGCTGGTGATGATCATGGCGGTTACGATGGTGATACGATTGATGATGATGGTGGTGATGGTGACGTTGTTGGGAAGAACGATGGTGATGATGATTGTAACAGTGGTGGTGATGATGTTCATGATAATGATGATGATGATGATGATGATGATGATGAGGATGAGGATGAGGATGGTGATGGTGATGGTGATGGTGTTGCTGACGATGATGATGACGATGATGACGATGCTGATGATGCTGGCGATGATGACGATGATGATGATGACGATGACGGTAACGATGCTGATGATGATATGTTGATGGTGATAAGGATGATGAGGATGATGAGGAGGAGGACGCTGACGCTGCTGATGATGATGATGATGATGGTGGTGATGATGATGATGATGATGATGATGATGATGATGATGATGATGATGATGATGATGATGATGACGATGATGATGATGCCGACGAGAAGGAGGATGAGGAGGAGCAGGAAGAGAAGGAGGAAAGAAAGGCCGTCACATGCGACACCTTTTCGTCTTCCCTAATTGAGGAGCTCTCACAGAACACGTTCTGGCAGTTTGGGGGCCGTCTTGGCCTCTTGTGAAGCAGTATTGGGGGTCCTTTGGAGCCTGCTTGAGGCCCTCGTAGCCGTATAGTGGGTGCGTCGGGGCCGTCGTGGGGCCGTCGAAAGGTCTTCGAGGACCGTCGTGGGCGCCACGGGAGTCCCGCTTGGGCCGTCTTGGGATCGTTTTGGATGCCCTTTGGGCCATCTTGGCACCTTTTGGGGAGCCTCTTGGGCTGTCTTGGGGCCATCGTGGAGGCTCCTTGGGCCATCTTGAGCTCACAGAAGCTCGACAAGGCGAGAATGCGAAACCATTCAAACAACCCACAAAAAATCAATGATTCTGTCTTCTTTGGACCCTGTTGGAGGTCCTCGTGTGGTCTTTGGGAGCCCTCTTGGAGGCATCCTCGGCCGTCTTCGAGGCATCTTGGGCCATCTTGGTGTGTTTGGTGGCTTGCATGGGCCGTCTCGGGAAGCTCAGGACGCAGATCCATCGTTTTTTGTACGAGAGATCGTGGCCTCGGAAGCGCGGCTCCATTGTCTGTTACGATGGATCGTGGCCTCGGGAGAGGTTTGGGGGCGACGCATGCGGATGGACGCGTCCCTAGTGGGGGGGTCCCTTACTAGAATACAAGAGCCCTCTGAGACAGCACTTGGCATTATTCCACGCCTCAACGCGTATGAGGCACGGTGGCGAAAATAGCGTTCTTTGTCGCAATAGCTTGATTGTAAACCTAAGCTTTCGGAGGCCCGCGCGGACTACTTCGGTCAACGCCGGAGCCCGCCCCCTGCCCGCACCCCTGGCTACAGGTCGCCTGACAGGGGTCCGAGAAGATGAGGTCGGTGGATCGCGCCGCATCGGCGATGCGGCTCAATGTGGGGCACGATGCTCTCCACGCCGACGTCACCGGTGCATGACCAACGTTGCCGATGCATCGGCGATGTGCCGCGATTCTGCGACTCCTACCTACTCGGACCACGTTTGGGCGGCCTCCACTGGCCGCGCCTCTGGCGCCGCCTCTAGCGCGCGCTAGGGAGGGGGTGCAGAGAGAGAGGTCCCAGCGCCGCTCTAAGAAATCTGCGCGGGCGTCCGACTTTTCATGTTTGTGCCGTCTTCTGTTGTCGACTCAGGTCCATCCTCACTCCTCCTCCTCCTCCTCCTCCTCCTCCTCCTCCTCCTCATCATCATCATCGTCGTCGTCGTCGTCATCATCATCATCATCATCCTCATCATCACCATCATCATCATCATCATCATCATCATCATCATCATCATCATCATCATCATCATCATCATCCGCCTCCTCCTCCTCCTCGCATTTCTCCTCATCTTACTGCTCTTGTACCGCTCTTGCGGGTCCGTGGCCCGATTTTTGCGGCTGAACGGGCAGTATCCGGTGTCGAAATTTAGGGTTTCGAAGTTCTTTGAGTTGTGGGCGAGCTGAAGACCCGAAACTCGCGGCAGTTCTGCTGGTCCCAGGGCGCCGCTGAGTCGTCGGAGCCAAAATATATGTTCCGCAGGTCTCAATCGTGTTCTAACTAATGCGTCGAGGTTGCATGCAGCGCTGCCTGTCTCTCCGAGCAGCGTGTCGGTGCCACTGTGTGCATTCGATGATCGGCTGTCGTCGGGAGTCCCGTGAGCCGTTCGCTCCCAGGTCGCGCCCCGCTGCTGGCAGACGAGGTTCCCGCGCCCCGTCCCGCGGGCAGGCGCGAGCCAACACAGCCCTTGTACCTGGACGCTCCCGTCGTGCACCTGCTCTCGAGGGCCCCTCCACGAGGTGACCCTCCCACTCGGCAGGGCCGCCGCTGCCGGCTGCGACCTCGGCGCGCTGCGGCGGCAGCCTCGCGCCACCCTGGGCGCACGCGGCGCGCCTCGGGCGTCCGGCGAGTCCTCGCGTCGGCGCGGTCGGACTTGCTGCGCGTCGTGCGGGCTGAGCTCTGCGACGGGCTCCGTCGGTCCATCTCCTGATCCAGAAGTCCCGCCGCCGGCCTGCCTCTCCTCGAATATATATATATATATATATATACATACATACATACATACATACATACATACATACATACATACATACATACATATGTAAGATGTATACAAGAAAACAAAGCCACCAAACAACAAAAAACAACTAACAAAAAACAAAACAACTAAAAATGTTGGCGCTCCACGCGGATGTCTTGGATGATCTGCGCTGGGCCCCCCGAGCGGCGCCGCCCATGGCGCGCTCCGCGCGCCAGAGAGGGGGGTCCGGCGCAGATCATCCAAGAAAAATCCGCGCGGAGCGCCAAAAGTTTATGTTTGTGTTGTTTTGCCTTCTTCTATCTCCCAGCGTCGACCCGGCCTCGCGGCTGTCTCCACTCTGAGAGCGCCCGCCCGTGCCACGCGTAATTATCTGGGGAACCCGCGTGGGAATGGCTGCCAGTCGCGGCATTCCCCCAGGGGCCTCGTAAGATGTCGATGCTCGAGCGGCTGGATCTGGAGCTGGGGAGTCGGCTGGCCGTCATCCGATTCGTGCGGGCGTTCTTCATGCCGCTCTGAGTGCCCATGGTCTTGCAGAAGCGGGTGTTGCAGATAGCCACGCCCTTGCTGCTGACACTCGTGTCTCGGCTCTTGTATATGCCACTGCGCGGCATTGAGTACAAAGACCCAGATGCAGCCGAGCCGACAGTTCTACGCGGTTGCGTTGACATATCGTTGTTGGCCTCCAACACCTCGCAGGCGACATCAATCATAAACATCCTTGGAATACCAATGGAGCGCCACACGCAAACCAGCACGGTGACGGGTTCTGCCCATGTTGAGTCAGTTGCAACGCGCATAGCACTTGTTGCGACTCGAACTGAATATGTTCAAGCGCAAATGCATGCACATCAGGCCAGCCATGCACAGAGGGATACAAACGTCACGGTGATCGTGGCAACATTCAAGATAACGGCTTAAAGGGTACAAGTATATTCATGGATGCCCCGTGGCATCTCTTGGGATGCCTCTTGGGGGTCTCTAGGAGCCTCTCGGGGCCTCTTGGGCGCCTCTTGGGCGCATCTCGGTCACCTCTTGGAGGGCACTTGGAAGATTGCTGCAGCCTCTCGGGCTCCTCTGGGAGCGCCTCTTGGCGGTCTCGGGGGCAATCCTGGCACTGGAGGGCTCCCACGTCCACCTCTTGTTCCCCCCTCTGGCCCCGAAAACATCGGAACACCCGCACACAAAGTATGGTTGATGATTGCTGACCTCCGAGGTTGTCATGCGGAGCGCCCGAAACTCCGGGCGGGAGCCCCCTGAAGAGCAGTTGCGACACTCGCTGCAGAGCGTTCCAAGGGACCTGCGGACGCTCAGCTCGGTGCCTGCGACACGGTTGTGGACTGTCCAAAGAAGGCGTCAGGGTAACAACAGAAACCACAACAGGGCCACATGTGGGCCCAGCCGCTGGAGCCGATGCAAGTGGGGGCCGCAGAAGCCTTGTGGCACCTCGGGAAGCTCACGCCTAGACGCCAAACGTGCAACTGGATGTCTTGCAGCATGATTGCTGGTCGTATGTGTCTAGCGCAGGGGACTTGTGTGAAGATCCTGCGAGGCCATGACAAATTGAGCCGAATCGGAAAAGTAGGAGTATCGGCAGTTTCACTCCAGCAGTCGTGCCAGAGTCAGGGTGGTCAGTGACGGCATGGTGCATGTTGCGGACCCATGCTTATCCTTAGCGCTTCGCGTATCCACACCAGCCCATCCAAAAGCGATGCCCAGGGGAGCTGCCCTTATCGGGGGAACGTGGCACCATCGGGATACCCGGGGGAACATCAGTGGGCCAGAGGGCCATTGGAGGTTTCCTTGAGCCTCCTGAGGTGTCTTCCGGGGACATATTAGGGGCCTCTTGGGGCGGCCTGGGGGGCCTGTGGCGGCTCTTGGTGGGCTTCTTGCAGCTTCTTGGAAGCCTCTTGGGGGCCGCTTGGGGACCTCGAGGCCGTTTGGGGCCCGTGGCTTGCGACGCGTACAGTGCGATTTTCGAGTTGGCTGCGGGTATCCTGGCAAGACGCACAGCTGCCCAAGGAGGGAGCCATTGGCGCCATCCCCTCTGCCGCCGCACGCCCTTGCCTCACCCTCTGTGGCCCGAAGCTGGGCAAAGGCATGCCTTTGCAGTGGTCGCTTTCCTCCCGCTCAGACCTTTCCACTGCAAGCCTCCCCCACGGAGGCTGGCGACGGCAAGCGGAGGCGGAAGAAAGGCGGCAAGAAGGCGCCTGGGACATGTTGTGTCGGACCTCGTTTGTTTTGCCTGGGTGGTTGGGGGGGGGCGATCAGGGGCAACGTTGGGGGGGGTTAGACTCAGGGACCCAGGGGGGAAACCTTGACCCCCAGTCGCCCATGGATCGCCGGTGGGGGTCCGATAGCCCACCCCGTCCAGGTACGTGCAGGCATATCGCCGACCTATCGGCGATGTATCGGCGATTCATTTGAGGGTTCTACTCTGAGCCTCTCCTCCCTAACGTTGCCCCTTACTTTTTTGGGGGGGGAGGGCGCGAGAGCATCACCAAGGGAGCAGAGGAGAAATGAGGGGGCATCTCGAGGAGAGTCTCGGGATCGTCTGTCTCCTCTCTCCACAGTTTCTCTCTCTCTTGATGGCATTCCTTCTTCTAGGCGTCCACTTAGCCCCTCACCGATCAACCTTTTTGTCTGTCGTCGCGCTTCCTTCAGACTGGCGCGGGCAACGTGCAACACCGAGGAAGGAGGGTAAATGCAGGAGAAGGAGGAGGAGGAGGAGGAGGAAGAGGAAGAGGAGGGGGAGTAGCAGGGGATAGGGGGGAGGTGGACGCGTCTCTTATATTATTGTTGGCCTCCGCCGAGGCTCTCGTCATCTCGGTCGGCCTCGTTCATTTCGGAGTCATGATCGGAGCGCGCTTCGGGACAGGTCCAGGGATCCATTTTGAGTGGAGGTCGGGGGGGAGCAAGCATGAGGAGGAGAAGGAGAACGGAGGAGGAGGAAGAAGAGGAGGAGGAGAGGAGGAGGAGGAGGAAGAGGAGGAGGAGGAGAACGGAGGAGGAGGAGGAGGAAGAAGAGGAGGAGGAGAGGAGAAGGAGTTGGAGTTGGAGGAGGAGGAGGAGGAGGAGGAGGAGGAGGGCGGCTCCCCCGAGGTCTTTGGTGATCTGGAGGTCCCCAGAGGCCTGGAGGTCTCCAGAGGCGTCCAGAGCCCTCTGGAGTCTGGGAGAGCACCAAAACGCCAAAGTAACCTCGCGAGATCTCCGGAGATTTGGAGGTCCCCAGAGGTCGGGAGGTTTCCAG
>CAUYUJ010016829.1:246137-258637 GCA_963575745.1 Prorocentrum cordatum | reverse complement strand
GGAGCAAAGGGCTCTAAGGCGGCCGCGAAGAAGGAAGGAAGCCTCGATGCAGGACAGACAGCATGAAGAGAACTTTTCTGAGGGTCGGCGCTGGGCAACCCTCCCAACACCCACTGGTGGCGCCGGCGGGAATGTGTGAGTCTTGGTCTCCGACAGGTCCGCGCGGACACTCGACAGTCTCTTGGCCGCCCAGGACCGGTTGCGAGCAAAGGCCAAGGTTCCTCCCAGGCGTCGTGGGTAACTTGCCTGGCAGATGCCCGGGCCCTGTGCAACTGCGTGTAGCAAGGCGCCCTCCATGTGCAGTCACCACGCTGAAATAAAGACGATGTTGGTCTCAGTAGGGGCTCTAGTCTTTGGGCCGCTTCTCAGATTTGCGTCGGGGAAACGTGTTCGTAGCCCAGGCTTGCCGTGGCCATCAAAGCCCCTTCCCGCCACCGCCGCTGCCACTGCTGGGCCACTGAGCGGAGTAAGGGTGGAGCATCGGGTCTTTGATTCAGACCCGCTTCACGAGCCCCAACGGAGGGCAACGCAGTCAGGCGAGTGTTCCATGACAGAGGTCCCGCCTCATAGCATTCCCATCGCGTTCCTTGGGGTAGCGCGATTCGAAGAAGAAGCGCCGTACCAGTCCGGGGACGGTTCTCGAGCATTTTTTAAAGTATGTTTGAGTAGCTATTGACTGTTTTGCATGTTTCGTCCAAGGTCCGCCTGTACAGCCGGGGCCCTGGAGAAGGAACCCTTTTCGTTGGGGAGGGGCTCGGCGTTCCTTGATCGTTCTGCAGTTTGCCCTCAGTTTTCCTGAGGGCTTCCATGGGGAATCGAAGTTCAACTTATGGAAAACAGGGGCCCCGTTCCTTATTTAGGGTTCCTTAGGTCAACGCCCCGCCTGTAGGAGGACCTGCCCAACCTAACGTTAGAGGGAGGATCTGCTCCAGGCGGGGCGCCTCGACCCCCCTCGTTCCTTCGGTTTGCATGCGTTATTTGCGGTTCCTTATGCGTTATTCGTTATTTATCGTTCCTTATGCGTTACCCCATTGGGATAAAAAAGGGGGCTTCGTTCCTTCCTTTATCGTTCCTTAGGTCAGGCCGATGACTGTAACGTTCGAGGGGATCTGCTCCGGGCGGGGCGCCTCGAACCCCTCGTCGCCCACGGAGCGCCGGCAGGGGCCCCCGCTGGCCCACCCCTGCCCGGGAGCGCGGGCGGAGTCGCTGCGCTGCCGGGGCCCTGCCTCGCCGACCCCCCTCCTCCTCCTCCTCCTCCTCCTCCTCCTCCTCCTCCTCCTCCTCCTCCTCCTCCTTCTCTTCCTCCTCCTCCTCCTCCTCCTCCTCCTCCTTCGCCTCCTCCTCCTCCTCCTCCTCCTCCTCCTCCTCCTCCTCCTCCTCCCCCTCCCCCTCCGGGTTCCTGTCCCAGGCGCTCCTCTGCATGCACTTCGCTTCCTGCACCGCCGGATCCCGGGGCTCTGCGCCCTCTCTTGGCCTCGACGTGAGGCCCCGCCTTCGTTTTTTTTTGTCCTCTGTGAATTGAAGCTGTGCGCGGCCCGCTTCGCTTCGACCGGAAGAGGCTCGCTCTCGACCCGCGGATCAAAACAAAAAGTCTCGCCGATCCCTCGGCGACGCGTCGCCGAGTCCGGCCCGATGTTTCCCCTCCCGAGCCGGAGGAGGGAGGTGGGAGGAGGCATCGGGGCTCAAGAGACGGGAGTCAACGCAAAACAGGGGGACAGGCAGGATCCCGCAGGGCCAGGGTCGCGCTGGCCCGGGTTTGGGCGCAGGATCCTGCAGGGTCCCTCGCGTCGACCCGGGTTTGGGAGCAGGACCTTGCAGGATCCTGCAGGGCCCGATGCTGACCCGGGTCCGGGTTGACCCGGGTCAGAAGATCCCCGAAGGGCGGAGGGAGGTCCCCCCCGTCGTTGCCCCTCGGCAGCGGGCAAGGGGGCGTGCCGAAGCGAGCGCGGCGACGGAGCCGCGGGCGGCCCCCTCTCGGGGCCCGCAGGGTCTCGGCCTCTCTGTTGCCAGGGTCTCGCGTCGACCTGGGCGCGCCAGGTATGGGCACCACTGCCAAGGCCGCAGACGCTACACAGTGTTCATTTCTAATTCTTCGAAGGTTCTTTGATTTTTTGGGGGCCAAGATCCTTTCATTTCTAGTCGTTCTATCCTGGGCCTCTTCCAGGCCACTAGGGGGCCAGGAATAATGAGAAACCAGCGCAATCAGAAATGAGCACGATTAGAAATGAACGGCGTGTAGAGGAGGGCTCGCAGAGGTGACCAGACCGCGTCGAGACCTCGCGGCTCCCTGGGGGGGCTGCGAGCTTAGGAACTGTCGCTGCTTTCGTAGGCTCCTGTGTTGGGTGCTCGTTTTGAAGAGAGCACTGTGGTCGCATACCTCCCTCTTCTCCTTCCCCCTTGTCCTGTCTCCTCCTGCGCTGCTCCCTGGGTGGCTGCGGACTGCGCAACCGTCGCCAGTTTCGTGGGCTCTCAGACGGCTCGGAGGAGTCGGGGAGTACCCGAGACCTCGCAGCTCTCTGGGTGGTTGCGAATTGCGCAACTGTCGCCAATTTCGTGCGGTTCTGGGAAACACGGCAGTCAGGGTAGGGGTGTATTCGAGACCTCGCAGCTCTTTGGGTGGCTGTGAGCTGCGCAACTGTCGCCACTGTCGTGGGCTCCTGGGAGGCACGGCGGAGTAGCGGGCTACTCGAGACCTCGCAGCCCCCTGGGTGTTTGCGAATTGCGTAATTGTCGCCATTGTCGTGGGCTTCTGGGAGGCACGGCGGAGCAGGGAAGTACCCGAGACCTCGCAGCTCCTTGGGAAACAGCGGATTCGGGGATTACCTGAGACATGGCTGTAGACTGCGCAACTGTCCTCACTTTTGGTGGGCTCCTGGGAGGCACGGCGGAGTAGGGGAGCACGCGAGACTTCGCAAGTCCCTGGGAGGCTGTGGATTGCGCAACTGTCGCCACTTCCGTTGGCTCCTGCGAGACTCGGCGGAGTAGGGGAGCACCCGAGACCTCGCAGCTCCCTGGGTGGTTGCGCGTTGCGCAACTGTCGCCACTTTCGCGGGCTCCTGGGAGGCACGGCGGGGTATGGGGCCACGCGGGTCCAGCCGAGACCTCCCGACTCCTTGGGCGGCTACGGACTGCGCAATTGTTGCCACTCTCGTGGGCTCCTGGGAGGCACGGCGGAGATGAGGGCAGCGCAGATCGTGCATATCAGACGATTTTTTTTGGTATGACGCGTTTTTGCAAAGAGTCGCCTCCCGTTCAGAGGGGTTGGGTAGGCCTCGTTTTTACATCTCTTGCTTTTATCTTTTTCGTCGGCCAAGCTCCCACCTCCCCGGGCAGGCACAAAGGAAATTTAATGTTGAAGGCCGCGTAATAGGAATCACACTGCAAGTCAAGTTAGCAAACACATTTGAAGCTATTGCCTGCGCAATAAGAAGCACACTTGCCCCCTACACAACAGGAGTCAACGTGTGATTCCCCACAGGTGCTCTATTTGAAGGCCGTTCAAGAGGGGATACATTTTTCACCCCCTTACAGATTAACCATTAAATTCCAATGGAGGGATTCTACGTGTGGGATGCGATTGCTGACGCGGTGACACACTGCTTTTTGGGGCAAGGCAAGGTCACCGCAAGCGCGCGCCGATCAACAATCAGGAACGATGCTGCGCAAGGGTACGAGTCAACGCCCGGAAGCTCACAGCAACGCCCTGAACATGTCACCTGTTTTCGCCCAGAGGTCAGAGCCCATGTGCGAGTAATGCCACTGCGCAGCGCGCATTTTAGTTCAGGGCCACTCCTGCGATCCAGAACGAATGGGAGAGAGTGAGAGTGAGTGCAAAACGAGCACGCTGAGACGAGAGAGCTATTTAGTAATGACTCGGTAATGGACACGCGATCCAGAAAGCAAACAACATCAAGGAACAGAGAAAAGAGAGCAGACCGGATAAACGCAAAACGAGAGATGGATCTCAGGAGCGGTTCTTAGCACATGTCTACTATATATACATATATACATGTACATCGATCTCCATACACATATCGATGTATGGATATACAATTATTTCCTTTTCGACATATATGTAATGGTCGGTCGCCCTGTCTATCCGTCGATATCGGTCATCCGACCACGGGGCAACCACAGGACAAGCCCGGGACATCAACAGACCAATCACGGGATCACGGGATCACCACAGGATAACCGAACGTCGACGACGGGACATCTGCGTGGCACCACGGGACAATCGCAGGACAATTACAAGACAACCACAGGACAACTACGGAATAACCACGGGCCAGCCACATGACAGCCACGGGACAATCACAGAACAACCACGAGGCAACCACAGAACAACCGCGGGCCACGGGACGGCCACGGGACAACCTCCGGACAATCGCAGGTCAAGCACGGGACAACCGCGGGGTAAACACGGAACATCCATAGAACAACAACAAGACAACCACGGGACGACCATTGGGAATGCCGCAGGACAATCACATGACAACCAGTGGACAATCGCGGGACATCCGCGATACAGCCACAGAACAAGCAAAGGAAACACCACGGGACGACAATCGCGGGGCAACCGTTCGGACATCCGCCCACCCGTAGGGGCGAAGAACAATCTGATGGCCACCTGCCCTAACACGGCAGCTAATTCAGTCTCGCCCTCGTGCAGCGTCGCCTCGCCATCATTCACGTTACGTGCGACGGGGACCGAAATCGACACATATTTTCCAGTTTGGTGACTCCAGTGCACTTCGAGCTCTCCCCCCACCTCCGATCAGGGATCGCGCCCTTCCCACTCCACCAGTCCTGCCAGAAACGTGGGCATTTCCAGAGAGGCCGCGCAGGCCGCGCCAGCTGCGCGGATACCTATCAGGGATCGTGCCTTTCCCATTCCATCAGTCCCGCCAGCACCGCGGGCATTTCCAGGGAGACCTCGCAGACCGCGCCATCTGTCTGGATACCATGTTGCCTGTCAGGGATAGTGCCTTTCCCACTTCACCGGTCCCGCCAGTGCCGTGGGCCGCGCCAGCTCTGCGGATACCTTGTTGTGATCGTTTTTGTGCGCCAGTTATGCGGACACATGGTTATTCATAAGAGATTGTGCCTTCCTACTCGGCACATCGTTCCTGTTCGTACCTCCAGTGGCGGCGCGTCAGACCGCGCCAGCTGCGCGGATCGGAGGTTGGGAGCGACAACGAAGTGACCCCAACTGTGAAATTGTCTTCGGTTCTGTGGAGGAGGGGGAGGAAAGAGGACAGGGAGGGCATGGAGGGAGGGTTGGTGGCAGGGTCGCATGCAGGAAGGTGAGCAGGGAGGGAGGGAGGAACGGGGGAGGACGGGATGATGGTCAGTGATTGTAGTGGTGATTGGCGACGACCACGACGATGACGACGACGATGATTTCAACGACGGCGATGACTAGGAAAGGAGGGCGAGGAGGAAGAGGATGAGGAGGATGAGGATGAGGATGAGGAGGAGGAGGAGGAGGAGGAGGGGGAGGAGGAGGAGGAGAATGAGGAGGAGGAGGAGGAGAGGGCCTCGCGTGCAGGGTTCCGGGGGCAACCCGCGGCCCTCGAGTCGGCGGAGGGGCGTCAGGTGAACGCCCTGGGCCAGTTCGCCATCTCCAACGCGGTCGTTTCCTATTCCGTGTTCGGCGACAAGGACTGTGGCTCGCTCCTTTGTCCTTCTCCGTGGCCGTTCTAGCCTCTTGCCATGCCTGGTGGCGAGGGTGGTACGGTTGCGCCACCCAGGCCAGGGCATCGCCTTTGATCCAGTAGCGATCGAGGCTGCGTCCTATATACCTTCTTCCACCAGTGTCAGTGCGCGATGAGCTCTGCCGCGTCCCTGCTGTTGCTATCCACCGCCTCGTGTCGCACGTCGCCGCTGACCAGAAGTCGGGGGCGGCAAAGAGGGGGGTGATGACTAGTGGGGGGGGACATCATGGCGTGGGCCATGCTATTTCCCCAGACTTCAGGGCGCCTCTTCTCATGTCATTACGTCCCTGGCCCCCCCGCTGGGCCGCGCACATGCCGCCGGTCATGCTTTGCACCCCCCCCCTTCTTGGACACCCCCCTCTTGGGCGCGCTCCCGAAGAAGGATCTCGAGCGACAGGGAGCGGGTGGGACACGCGGTGAGTGCGCTGGCGGGCAGCCGAGGGTGCTCACGCCCTGTCCAGGTCGAGGCCTGCGGCCCGTGTTCGCTCCCGCGGCAGGGAGCTCGGCGCGACTTGCTCGGCCGGGGTCGCAGTCTCCAGGGGCGCGCGAATGGGCCAGGGGGGTGGATAGGAACGCTGGTCGAGGGAGGTGGGAGGGAACACGTACAGTGCCGTTTTTAAATGCAGGGATTTAGTATTTCAATTCAGTATGAAGGGGTTTAGTATTAAATGCTCCGCGTGCGGGTCGTGTATGAAAAAAGCTGGGATTTAGCATTAAAAGCAACGATGAGTTCATGCATTCATTTATTCATACATTAATCATGCATTAATATGTGTATATATATACGTATGTTTCAACATCCCGTGTATTAGCAAGCGCCCTGTAGGGACTGTGAGGGGCCCAAAGGATGTGCATCTATGGAAGAGGGTGGCGATGCTGATGAGGATACTGATGATGGTGATGACGATGATGCTTGTGGTGGTGAAGATTATGCTTCTGCTGCTGCTGCTGCTGCTGATGATGATGATGATGATGGTGCTGCTGCTTCTGATGATGATGATGATGATACTGATGATGATGATGATGATGATGATGCTGATGATGATGATGATGATGATGATGATGATGCGGTTGCTAATTATGATGATGATGATGGTGAGGACGGCGATGGTAATGGCCATGGTGATGATGAGGAAGATGGTGATTGCCGTGATTATGATACTGGTAATGAGGAGGACGATGATCATGATGGTGGTGATGCTGATGCTGATTACCCTGGTTGTGGTGGTGATTATAGTGATGATGCTGATGCGGATGATCACGAGTTGGCTGATGTGAAGATGGCGGTGATGCTGATGCTGATGTTAATGCTGCTGCTGATGATACTGTTGGCGCTGATGATGATGCTTAGGCTGATGATTATGATGCTGATGCTGATGATGATAGTGATGCTGAAATTGGTGATGATGATGATGATGACGACGATGGTCATGATGATGCTGATGATGCTGATGATGATGATAATGAGGAGGATGAGGGTTCATGACCCATACATGCCATGGTGACCTTGCGATTCTGGTTTATCGTGGCAGCTCCCCTCTTCCGCGCTATGCCCTGGCGCCCAAGCGAGCTCGAAGTTGAGCGCGCGCGAAGCAAAGGGAAGGTTCTAGTAATTCGTATCTTCCGCTGTGCGCCGAAGTAGTGCCATGGATAATGCTTCCCTACTGTCAGAATTGTATTGTTCGGCCCAAGCGGGCAGCCGTACCTTCCCGCCAGGTGGCGTTCATCTTCCAGCGCCCAGTCGCCTGTAGAAGACCTCGCCTGACGCGCGGTAGTGGTAAGTATTCTGCCGGCTTTCACAGGACGCTTTCTACGGGTCTTTGACTTCGCGTGTTCTCTTCCTGCGTTTCGCGGCATCTCTGAGCAATTGCGAGTACAGTTGTTCGTACGCCCGCCAGCTATTGCGGTTCTTCGCCAGATCAAGCTCACAATGCAACCCTTTGTTTTGCTATGGTTATCTAGCTATGTCGATCAAGCATTCCTGCGCCTGCTCTGGTACAGTCTGGCACTCGTCGGTCAGCCCTGTTGAGCTTCTGACTCGCAGCAGCGCTGTTTCTGAGGACGGCACCAGCTCTGTCAGTCTATTGCGTCGCGGTGCTCGGTTCTAGTCCGCACCAACACCATGATTGTGCAGAGCGCGTAGCAGCGGCCGCTCTGCCTCCGCCGCCCAGCCAAGTCCGCCAGCGGCATGCAGCAATTGCAGCGTTCGCCACTTCAAATGTGGCGTAGTACAGGTCCTAGGTCACACACACACATGGCGGCGAAGATAAACGCTCTTCACAAGTCGCGGCCTGGTCACCACCCACCAAACAACCCCAACCCAACCCGAAGGCCTCAATTTGCCCTCCATTTCCAGTGGGGGGGGGGTCGAGGAACATTCTGGAAAAATGCATCTGGAGCCCGTACCCCCCCCTAACCCGAAATTCGGGCCTTCGGGTTGGCTTGGGGTGGTCTCGTAGGCAGTCCGCCTGGGCCGCTGGGGTGCCCGTCCGGTGCGGCGGCGCGAGGCGCGACGACGGCCGCAGGGCGCGCACCGCGGGGCGCGAGGCGTGAGGCTGTAGGCGACCTAAGGGACCGGCCAGAGGATATATGACGTGCATCTTCGTTTCGACTAGACGGAAGAGTGACCTGTCGCCGGAGTGACCTTTGGCGCGGGCCCATTGGGGTTCGCCGATCGCCGGACGCGATGCGATGGTAGCGCCTTGCGCGATTGGATTTGGTCCCACCGCGGCCCCCTGAAAGCCGCGCACCAAGGGTCACTCTTACCCAGGGTCACTCTTGCGTGTAGCCGATCGTTGGGATGTGGGGCCGGACCGCTTTCCGGAGGTCAGGCCGGCCGAGGCCTTGCATCATGCCGTTCCAAAAAGGGACCCCAGGGAAAGGGATTTCTGAGGCCGGCGATGCTGGTTTCTCCAGTCCGCCCGGCTTCGCCCACAGGGTCGCCGCATGACGCTGTCATTCGCAGTTCTCGAAGTCAGTATGAGACGCAACGCTGCGGTCTCAGAAGTCCCTTTCGCTGGCGTCCCTTTAGGAAACGTATCACTCTATATTGCGGGGGCGGGGGGGGCATTGGCGAGGCCTGCGGAGTTCAGCAGCCGAGGGTTCTGCTGTCTTGTGGGGTCGCATGCGGTTTCTTGCCCCAGTTCCCGAGTCCCCCTTCCAAAGATCAGGCCGCGCAGAACGGAGGGGGAATTCGGGGATACCCCCCCATGGGGGGCCACTCGAACGCACACCTATCGAGGATGGCCGCCCGAGATGCTCTGTCCCAGGGTTGTGCCCCGAATCGTCGGCCTGGTCGAAACAAAACCCACTACAGCCTTGATTGGGGTCTCCTTCCCATTTGTTCGTAGGGTGTCGCATTTTCCTTGTGTTCGAATGCGTTTGCCAGCACTCCCTGGCTGCGGGTGTGCAACTGCTTCGCAGGATGCTTGACGAAGTATCACTCGGCGGCGGCTCCCTTCAGAGCCAAGGCCACGGCCCTAGGGCCACGGCGGTTGCCAGGTCTCGCCGGGGGCCGACCTGAACAGTGTTCTGTCGATTTCGTGCGCCGTTTCGTTTCGACTTCGTCTTGCAGTGAAGGCGGACTGAAGACAACACGAGGGAAAACAAAGGCAACACGAAAACGAAGAGCACGGTATAGTTCGGTCCCCGCCGTGCTCGTCATTTCACCTTCGACCATGGACCATGGCGAGGGCAGCCGGTTGAGAGAACGAATCCAACGTCCGATGTTTGCCTCAGCAGTGCGGCGGGGAGGACACCTGCTCCTTACTGCAGAGCTACTTTGCCGGAGCCTACTACCACCTGGGCACTTTCGCATTCGGCGGGTTCGTCCTCAGCTGCCTGAAAATCCTGGTGGACCCCCCGCTCGCCGCTCTGTCTATCCTTTCTAGCGTGTGAGCAGAGTGTCAGATCGCCGCCGTTGTCCCTTGCCCGCTCACCCAGCTTCCGCGTTTGGTGCGGTGAACGATTCTTTCATCCTTGGAGCCGAGCGGTCGCCGCCGTGCCACCGCCAGCGTTTCTTGACAGGTATGTTGGCGTAGCGTGGCCAATTGAACTTGGCGCCCGTCAGCGCTTTTGGCATGTCTGGCTGGAGAAGAAGTGTCCGTTTTCAAACGCTTGTCCCTCTTTCCCCTCCCTATTTCACGATGGTTTGGATATGTGTTCTCCGGCTGCCTCCGTATTCTTGCCCCGTCTGTCAAGGGAGGTCGTGCACGGAGAAGCGAGTTCTCCATTCAACGAGGGCTACCATTTGCTCATTATGTTGATCTTCATTGCCGCATTTTTTGCTTACAGGCTCCTTCTATTTTCCTTTGTCGCATTGTCGCACTCTTTTGTTTACAGGCTCTCTCTCTATTTTTCTGCGCTGTCTTCGTACCCATAGGAATGCCGCCGATCCACTGCCCGAGGTATTGAGAATCCCATGCTCGTGCTTCCGGGCTCGGTGGAGTTCTGCTCGAACCGCTCGGAGCCCTCTGGGGTCGTCAGTGCGCATGTTGGGGTTGAGCGCTCCTTTGAGCGTCGGAACCCTGCCACCGCAACGCAACGCTTCAGGCTGCACGCTCCCATATCTTCTTACGATGTCGTATCTCTCGAGGCTTCTTGGGCCCCCCTTAGAGTCCACTTGGAGCCCTCTCTAGATTTGGCGCCCGACAGGCCGGGGAGAGTAGCGCTTCCTCCTCCTTCTCCTCCTCCTCCTCCTTCTCCTCCTCTCTCCTGCTCCTCCTCCCCCTCCTCCTCTGATCTTTTAGTGCTTCTTCCATGACAGCTGTGGTCGTGGGCGGAACACATTTCCGTATCCGCGGCCTCGCGGGCCAGGCCCCTGGGCCGCGACCCCGCGGATACGGGGCGTTCCCTCTCCTCCTGGGATCGAGGTTGGAGTATGTCAGTGCTCGTGCCCGATTTCTTCGTACCCCTCCTTCGTATTAAGAAAGGCTGCTTTCGGTTTGGGCGGAACTCGGATGTCTTCGACCGACAGCTCAATGGGAATGTCCTGCAGCGCGCCCTCGATTTGGTTGGACAGGCGGCTGTGATGGCGGTGCTGGCGAAGCAGGCGCGGAACGAGGACGGCTCCCAGAGCGCCGTGGCTAGGACCCGCGCGGGGCATGCCACGCGATCCTCCCAACATTGCTGCTCCTGCTCCCACTGCTCCCTCTCGCTCCTGCTCCCCCGCCAGGCCAGCCCTCCTGCTTGCAACCATCGTCACGGGCAGCTCCTCTTGCTGGCGTCTGCCTGTCTTTGGGGGGCAGCATCTGCCCGCCCAGGCCGGCGCTTCCGGCAACCAGCAGCAGACTCGTGGCAGCACCACAGGGAGCCTCGCGGGTCTCCGCCCTCCTCCTGCCCCCCTCCCCTCCCACAAGAGGGCCCCGCCCCTCTCCTGCTTCTGCCGCGCCTCCTCCCCTGCGTGGCCAGGTGGAGGAGGAGGAGGAGGAGGAGGAGGAGGAGGAGGAGGAGGAGGAGGAGGAGGAGGAGGAGGAGGAGGAGGAGGAGCCGCCTCATTGAGCAGGCGGCAGGGGGCGCCAGCGGCAGGCGAAGTGCTCAACGGAGCCCCCCGGACCTCGCCACCCAGCAGCAGGCCAGCGCGGCGAGTGCGCGGGCGTCGCGCGGTGTTCGCTGGAGCGGCGCAGAACAATGGGGCCGTCTGCGCCGACATTCGCGCGCAAGCTGCCCGCATAAGGTCGCGCGTGCGCGCCCTCGTCTCCAATGTATCGTGCCGCGCTGGCGGCCCGTGCAAGCCACCGCATAAGGTAGCTGTCATCCTGCGTAAGACCCGTTTCTTTTTGTCGCCCACTTGTCGGTGCCCCTCCTCCCCTGCGTGTGGTCCCGCCTCGGCCCGTGTCCCCGCTGCTCACTGCAGCTCTTGCTCCTGCCACTCCTGCTCCCAGCCCCAGGCTTTCACCAGGCAGCCTCGCCATGACTTCCACGAGCGCGTCGCAGAACGGTTATCACCTGTGTCCAAAGGATGCTTGTCGGCACTTGATGCAGCAAGGGTCTTCCTGCTCCTCCTGCTCCTCCTGCTCCTCCCCCTCCTGCTCTGGGGCCTCATGCCCCAGCTTTATTCTTGAGCCCCGCCCACCATTCAGCGAATCTGCAGTGCCAGTGGGGGCCGTGTAGTTGTGGGCGCCCCTTCTTGCTGAGCAGGGAGGCGGATCTCTCGTTCGAGCGGTGGCTGAAGTGCCGCTCTGGGCGGGCTCACGGGGCCCCGGGCCTGCCCTTTCTTTGTCCCGTCCTTCGGCTGCTGGCAGTGGCTGCTTCCCCTCGTGCTCATCCGCCCCTCGCTGGGGCCTCGTGCGCCAGGGGCCCTCCAAGCCCTCCCGAAGCTTTCAAAGACTGCCCGAGGCCTCCCGAGTTGGAGGGGGACGCCGCACCGACTGGCGGGCAGCGCGACGGAAGTCGAATGGTCTCCATTTCGGAGGTCTGTGAGTCCCGGGGTCGCTTCCGCGACCTCCACAGTCGAGCCTCCAGAACGGAGGAGGTAGCCTCCGGAACGGAGGAGGCACATGCAGATTGGAACATCAGGGCCTCCATGTCGAAGGTTTTTGAGCCTCTGGATCCGCCCCCCCGCCCCTGCGCGCTCTTTGGGAGTTCGCTGCCCTTCCCCCTCCCCAAGGGCACGTCTCAGCGGTGACGCCAGCCTGGCGTTCGGCGAGGAATGTTTCTGCCGGCGGGCCCCTGCGCATCCTCCTCATCCTGCCTTCTGTTCCTGCTCCTCCTCTCCTCTGTCTTCTGGTTCTCTGCTGCTCCCTCCCTTCCCCCTCCGCGTCCCAGGAAGGAGGCCAGAGAGCG
>CAUYUJ010016829.1:106137-241137 GCA_963575745.1 Prorocentrum cordatum | reverse complement strand
GCGAATGGCTCTGCACCGTGGACGGCGTGCTGGCGGAATGTTTCAGATTGTCCTGTCAGCTGCTGTGTGCAGCCACGGAGCCCTGTTCCTGTGCAGCTTCGCTTCTGCGGGCAGGTCGGCGAGGCGTCTGCAGGAGAGCACGCGTGATCCAGTTCGCGGTCAGGGTGCCTGGCCGCGATGCGTTCTGAGGAAGCGGAGATATGCTCGAGATGTGCGCTGCCTCTACATGTCCCCCTCGAGTCTCATGAGGAACATCCAAGCCGCACAGACGTGTGACGAGCTCTTCAGCCTGTCCGGGCACGAGGACACCAATATGTTGCACCGGGCATCGATCCTGCTTCAGCTGTCAAGGTTGAACTTCAAGACCTCGAGTCGGGTGGGGCAGATGAGTGTATGGAAAAACTTGCTCTTCATGGTGATGGGGGACATTCCGGGCTGGAAGTCGAGCAGCAGTTTCAAGAACCGCCAGATCAGTCGTAATGCTTGGACCGAGAGGGGGCACTACCTGGGCAATGTGGTATATAGTCTGGGACGCCTAGACGGCGTCGTCTCCGCGGGCCTTTCCGAAGGCGAGCATGCCCTTCTTCGTGAGCATACAACCCTGGCGGTGCTGGAAGCCCTGCCAGATCTGATAAAGAATAATCAGACCGATCCGTTGGGCGAAATTGTATTCGGCCTGAGCATGACTGAAAGGAATCTCCAGACGGACGAGATATTCCGGACCCTTGCGCCGCATATCCCAGATCTCATCCGCGCAGGCCGAAGCAGGGACCTCAGCCTCGTCAGTATTGTTGGCGCGTACTCTTTGTATGCGTTGCCTGATCCTGTGATTGTGGACATGTTTGTTGAATTGAAGGGTATGGTCAGCGAGCTTTCAACTAGTGACCCTTACTTTGTCAGCATTTGTTCCAGGATTTGTAAGGCTTATGTGAGATACGAGGCTCTTTGTGCCAGGGCCGTTGACAATGTGAACACGTACTCCGTCTTTCTTGTGAAACGTGACCCAAACGATGGGCTCGGCATTGCGATGCGGCCAAGGAATAGCCAACGTGCAATCGAGGTCGTGAAGATCGCCAGAGGTCTAGTGAGTAGATGGAACAGGCTCTACCCAGCTTGGATGGTGCAAGAGGAGGATGAAATCATCAAAGCCAATGCTGTCGCTGGTGATGTCAAGTCGGTTGTCGAAGAGATTCGAAGCAGCAGCGAAGTCATGCTGACAATACGGCGCAAGCGGGTAACATTGCGGAAGTTGGCAGATCCAGAGGCGATGAAGGATAAGGCTATGATCAAATCTCTCGCGATGAAGTTTGTTGAATCATGCACACGCTACACGGACGAACCTCCAATGCTATCTATCATTGGTCTACTCACCGGCACGGTTCTCTTTGATGCAGACGTCGAACCATTTTATACCTACGTGGCTCCACACCTGAAAGCCATGATTCCAAGGGCAAATTTTTACAACGCAGCTCATATCCTTTGGCTTTTGAGTCTGAAAAATGTGTTCCACGACAAGTCCATTGTCAAGGGTCTTGCCAATCGAGTTGTAGTGCCTCTCCGAAGTATCGCCATCGCCGACAAACATAAGAGCTATATCCCTTGCATAGTCAACGCGCTGAAGATGTTACGTTTTGAGTCCTCATCAGAGGTCATGCAGGAATTAAAGTCGGCAGCGCAGCAAGTTGGTATCACCGACCAGGAACTGGATAGTCCTCAAAACCCCGTGCGTTTATTTTTAAGAGGCGAAGATTAGGCGCCGACTCGATGCCCTCGACATTCAGGCAGATTACGTGCTCGGCTTGCTGGTGTGAGGTGTGTGGCTTGTCGATTGTGCGCGTATGGAGGAGTGAAGGTGAACGTGTAGTCTATAGTACGGAACACTGAGGAAGCTCCAGCACTGCACCCGAAAAAAAAGACGGCCCAAGAGGCCGCCAAGGCGCCTCAAGAGACCTCCAAGGAGCCGCCCAAGAGAGCCCCAAGAGGCGAAAGTCTTCAATTTTACGAAGGTTTCTGAAGGATTTTTGACTTCGCGCCTTTTCGGCTTTCCGACACTCCAAGACGGCCCAAGAAGCTTCCAAGACTGCCCCAAGACGGCCGAAGAGGCCCCCAAGAGGGCCCCAAGGCGGTCCAAGAGGGCCCCAAGACGGTCCAAGAGCCGCCCAAGACGGTCCAAGAGGGCCCCAAGACAGCCCCAAGAGGGGCCCAAGAGCGGAACCACAAACCGAAAATTCGAACCTTCTGCCTCTCTTGAGGCCCCAAGAGGCCCCCAAGAGGCCCCAAGAGCGCCCAAGGGGCGCCCAAGAGGCCCCAAGAGGCCTCGAAGATGCCCGAATGAGGGCCCAAAGCTGCCCCCAAGAGGCCTCAGAACAGGCTCCCACAGGCCACCGAGAGAGCAACCACGATTACACATTATTTCTTCGTCGGGCGTCTTCCCCTTCGTCTAATCAAGCCCACAACGAGCAGCTCCTTCCCTACCCCCGCGCCCTTGGAGCGCCCTTGCGCCGCATCGGGTCCTCTTGGACCGTCCTAGGGTCCTTCCTCCCCAGACCCCCGACGTCATGTTTTTTTTTACGACGCGATCCCCGGAGGTCCGACGGCTTTTTTCCCCGACCTGGCGGAGGGGTTCCCGTTATGTGTTCCCCTGGGTGGCCTGGGGGGGACCCCCCCGGGACATGGCCCGGCCACGGGCGGAACGCTGGCGGAAGACGGCCGCTCACGGCCCCATTTCGCCAGACGCTCTTCTGGGTGGCTCGGACGGCCCCAAGATGGTCCTCAAGATGGTTCAAGAAGGCCTCGAGTGGCCGAAAGATCGGCCCAAGACGCCCAATATGGCGTCCCGACGTTCCAAGAAGCCCAAAAGACGCCACGAGAGGCCCCCAAGAGTCTTTCCAGGAGAGCCCGAAACATAAGATATCATTGGTTTTCCGTAGGTTTTTGAAGGGTTTTTGGGTTTTCGCTTTTTCGGCTTCCCGCCGCTCCAAGAGAGCGCTCAGAGACCACCAACAGAGCGCTCAGACGGCTCAAGACGTCCTCAAGACGACCCAAGAGGCAGATTTTTCGGTTTCTCCGCCCCAGTGACCCTTCCAGAAGCCCCCAGAGACGCCCAATATGGCGTCCCGATGCCCCAGGGAATTCAAAAGACGCCCTGAGAGGCCCCCAAAACGCTTTCCAGGAGAGCCCGAAGCATACTAAATCATCGGTTCTCCTCAGGTTTTTGAAAGTTTTCGCCTGTTCGGCTTCCCGCCGCTCCAAGACGGCCCAAGAGGTCCCAAAGAACGCCCCAAGACAGCCTCAGAGACCCCCAAGAGAGCGCTCAGACGGCCCAAGACGTCCTCAAGACGGCCCCAAAGGCCTCCAAGACGGCCTCCCAAGCGCCACAGGCACGCCCCAAGAGAGCCCAAGAGAGCGCCTGGAGCGGAGGCAGGAGCCGATTTTCCGGGTTTTCTGCCCCAGTGACCCCTCCTGAGGCCCCCATAGGTTCCCAAGAAGCCCCCAAGAGGCCCCAATAACCCTTGCAGAGGCCCCGAGAGGCCCCCAAGAACCCTCCAGAGGCTTCCAGCAAGCCTCCAGAAGCGCCCAAGATGGGCCGAGCACTGCCCCAAGACAGCCCCAGGACGGCTGGAGGCGCCTCGACACAGCCTCACAGCGTCAAACGGACAACACGGGAACCTGATGAGACCCCAAGAGACCCCTAAGAAGACCCCAAGAGGCCTCAAGGCCTCAAGACGCCTCCAGAAAGCCCCGACAAGCCCCCAAGAGAGCCCCAGGACTGCCCCAAGATTTCAGGACTGCTGGAGGCGCCTCGACAAAGCGTCAGAGCGACAAACGGACAGCCCCGGGACTCCCTCAGGAGGGCCCCAGGACGGCTGAAGGACCTGAGAAGGCCCCAAGAGGCCCCCAAGCGTCACAACCACAAACGGACAGCCCCGAGACTTCCTAGCTCGTATGGACATTTCCTGAGCTCACCTTACGCCTTACGAGGTCTTCAGCAAGTCCCCAGAAGCGCCCAATAGGGCATCAGGACAGCCCCAAGAGGGCCCCACGACGGCTGGAGGCGCCTCGACAAAGCGTCACGACGTCAAACGGACAACACGGGAACCAATGTAATGCTTGTTAAGCAGCACAGCGTCAGTCGGACCAAACGGGAACCAATGTAATGCGCACCCTGGCCTTCCTCTTATGGGCTCGCATGCCGACGAGCTGAGCTCACCCCGTGGCTCGCATGGTCGCGTTCTGAGCTCACCTCCAAGACGCACCGTTGTTTATCTGGCCGCCTTTCCCTCTGGACAGCTGTCGCAGAGAAATCCCAAGCGACTTTTCGTATTGCCAGAAAGCCCTACAAGAAGCCTCCGGGAGGCTTCAATACGGCCACATGCGGCCCCGACCGCCGCAAGTTGTCCAATCCAGTCCTCATATAGTCAGACACGTCCCCGACACAAACTCCAACCAAACCCGACGGCCCCCAGGAGCCCCCAGATCCTCCAAACTCAATCTTCTCGCCCGTTAAATGCAACCGCGCCCCCTCCCTTCCCTGAGGCTCGCATGGAAACGAGCTGAACTCACCTCGTGACTGGCATGGTCGCGAGCTGAGCTCACCCCCTCCCTTCCATGTGGCTCGCATGGACACGTACTGAGCTCACCTAGTATCTCGCCTAGTCGCTCACTTCCAAGGCGCATCGTCGTTTTCTTGGCCGCTTTGTCTTCAGAAACGTTCCCGACACAACCTCCGACGAAATCCGAGGTTTCGGTTTCTCCGCCCCATTCACCCCTCCAGAGGCACCCGGAAGCTCCCAAGAAGTTCCCAAGAGGCCCCAATAACCCCTGAAGAGGCCCCAAGAGGCCCCCAAGAACCTTCCAGAGGCCTCCATCAAGCCCCCAGAAGCGCCCAAGAGGGGCGCAGCACTGCCCCAAGATAACCCCAGGACGGCTGGCGGTTCCTCGACAACACCTCACAGCGTCAAACGGACAACACGGTAACCTGATGAGACCCCAAGAGACCCCCAAGAAGACCCCAAGAGGCCTCAAGGCTTCGAGACGCCTCCAGGAAGCCCCAGAAGCTCCCAAGAGGGCCCCAGGACTGCCCCAAGACCCCAGGACTGCCTGAAGCGCCTCGACAAAGCGTCAGAGCGACAAACGGACAGCCCCGGGACTCCCTCAGGAGGGCCCCAGGACGGCTGAAGGACCTGAGAAGGCCCCAAGAGGCCCCCAAGACGACCCCAACAAGCCTCAAGACCTCACCACGCCTCCAGGAAGCCCCCAGAAGAGCCCAAGAGGGCCCCAGGATTGCCCCACGACTCCAGGACTGCTGGAAGTGCCTCGACAAAGCCTCACCGCGGCAAACGGACAGCCCCGAGACTTCCTAGCTCGTATGGTAATTTCCTGAGCTCACCTTAGTTAGGAGGTCTCCAGCAAGCCCCCAGAAGCGCCCAACAGGGCCTCAGGACAGCCCCAAGAGGGCCCCACGACGGCTGGAGGCGCCTCGACAAAGCGGCACAGCGTCAAACGGACAACACGGGAACCATCAGAATGCGTGTTCTTTGTCTCGCAATTCTTTACGCTTCGCGTATCCCCACCAGCCTATCTCTCAACAGCAACTCTTGCGAAGCGTGCCGACAGTCGTGTTTTTCAGGCGTGTTTCCGCCTGCCCCCGCATATCTCCCCTGTTCCTCCTTCCTCACGCCTCCTTGTACATCCTCCTTGTGGTGGGAGCGGGAGAAGAACGAGGCGGAGGAGGAGGGAGAGAAAGCGCTCCTCGTGGTTTGAGTCGTTTGGGGTTTCTCGTCCTGGTGTGAGTCGTTCGGGCCCTTCTTCCTGTGTGAGTCGTTCGGGCTCTTCGTGGTGTGAGTCGTTCGGGCTCTTCGTCCTGGTGTGAGTCGTTCGGGCTTCTCGTGGTGTGAGTTGTTCGGGCCCCTTGTCCTGGTGTGAGTCGTTCGGGCCCCTCCTCCTGGTGTGACTCGTTCGGGCTCCTCGTGGTGTGAGTCGTTCGGGGCCCTCGTCGTGGTGTGAGTCGTTCGGGCTCCTCGTGGTGGCTTGTATGAGCGCTGCCCCTCCTCCTGGTGTGACTCGTTCGGGCTCCTCGTGGTGTGAGTCGTTCGAGGCCCGCGTCGTGGTGTGAGTCGTTCGGGCCCCTCGTGGTGTGAGTCGTTCGGGCGCCTCGTCCTGGTGTAAGTCGTTCGGGAACCTCCTTGTGGTGTGAGTCGTTCGGGCTCTTCGTGGTGTGAGTCGTTCGGGCCCCTCGCCCTGGTGTGAGTCGTTCGGGCTCCTCGTGGGGCCTCTTGGGGGCCTCTTGGAGCCTCTTGGGGCCTCTTGGGGGCCTTTTGGGGGCCTCTTGGGGACCTCTTGGGGGCCTCTTGGGGGCTCTGGGGGCCTCGTGGGGGCCTCTTGGGGGCCTGTTGGGGGCCTCTGGGGGCCTCTTGGGGGCCTCTTGGGGGCCTCTTGGAGGCCTCTTGGGAGCCTCCTGGGGGCATCAAGGCGCCATCTTGGGGCCTCTTGCGACCTCCTCAGAAGCGCAAAGGAGCGCTACCCCCTGAGACAGACAAAATGAGCCCAAAACCTTAGTAAAATCAATGATTCGGAGAACAAGGAAGAGGAGCGCTGCCCCCTCAGAAGGCCAACATGGGGACAAAACCGTAGTAAAATCAATGATTTTGGCGTCACAGAAGAGGAGAGGGTTTTTTCTCTATCCCCCCGTCGGGGCGAGAATCCTCGTGAGGGTCGTAGTTTTTTGGCCCTCCCAGGCGTCGAAAAGGACCCCCCTGACCACCCGCGGGGCGCCCTCTCCAGGTCCAGGGGGAGGGGGTAGGGGGAGGGGTAAACCCCTCCCCGAAGGGGAAGAAGGGGGGTTGAGGACAGAGAGGGCTCCCTAAACCACTCACGCCCAAAGGGCTGGTGGGATTTCCAGTATCAGCGGTCGGTCTCCTCGTGGTGTGAGTCGTTCGGGCTCCTCATGGGGTGAGTCGGTCGGGCGCCTCCTCCTGGTATGAGTCGTTCGGGCCCCTCCTTGTGGTGTGAGTCGTTCGGCTCTTCGTGGTGTTGAGTCGTTTCGAGCCCCTCGTCCTGGTGTGAGTCGTTCGGGCTCCTCGGGGACTCGTGGTGCCTATTGGGGCCTCTTCGGCCTCTTTGGCGCCTCTTTGGGCCTCTTGGGGGCCTTGTGTACCCGCTGCAATCAGTGATGGTGTATTCGCTACTTTTGCCACACTGGGAATATTCAGGCATTTACCCGTGGGGTGGCCGCGACACGGTGCAAGGATTCCGGTTTTCGTGCTCTCCTCCTGTGGAGTAGTTTCGCGCCCCCTCCCTGGTCGGATCGTTGGGGCCCTCCTCGATGTGTGAGTCGTTCGGCTAGGGTCCCGAACGACTCACGCAAGGAGGGGCCCGAACGACTCACACCAGGGCGAGGGGCCCCAACGACGCACACCACCTGCATTCTTACCCAGGACGTGCGCACTCTGAGTTCCATGAGTCTACCCTTGTCGAACTGAAATCCTATCGCCTTCAGTCTTGCCTCCATCGCCTTCTGTCCCTCCTCCTCTTCCTCCTCGTCGACTCCTAGTCGTAGTAGCAGACGTAGTACCAGTAGGATCAGTTGTAGTACTGGTAGTGGTAGTAGTAGTAGTAGTAGTAGTAGTAGTAGTAGTAGTAGTAGTAGTAGTAGTAGTAGTAGTAGTATGAGTAGTAGGAGTAGTTTTCGTTGGAGTAGTAGTAGTAGTAGTAGTCGTAGTAGTAGTAGTCGTAGTAGTAGTAGTAGCAGTAGTAGTAGTAGTAGGAGGAGTCGTAGTAGTAGAGTATACGTTCGGTAGTAGTAGTAGTAGTACGTAGTATAGTAGTAGTATCATTCGTAGTAGTAAATAGTCGTCGTAGTAGTAGTAAGTATTAGTAAAGTAGTAGTAGTAGTAGTTAGTAGTAGTAGTACGTAGTAGTAGTGATGGGTAGTAGCAGTGAGTAATAGTAGTAGTAGTAGTAGTAGTAGTAGTAGTAGTAGTAGGAGTAGTAGCAGTAGTAATCGTAGTGGTAGTAGTAGTAGTAGTAGTAGTAGTAGTAGTAGTAGTAGTAGTGGTGGTATGTCCTGTATCAACGGTAGTAGCAAACGTAGTCGTCAACGTCGTCGTCGCACGAGTTGCCGGAGTAACAGAGGCAGTCACTAGAGCAGTGGTCTATATGGAAGTTGTGGTAGTAGTAATAAGTAGTGATAGTGGTGATAGTGGTGTGGCCGTAGTAGTAGTAGTAGTATTAGTAGTAGTAGTAGTGTGGTAGTACTAGTAGGACGTAGCAGTAAGTAGTAAGTATTAGGAGTAATTAGTAGTAGTAGTAGTAGTAGTAGTAGTAGTAGTAGTAGTAGTAGTAGTAGTAGTAGTAACAGTAGTAGTAGTAGTAGTATTAGTAGTAGTAGTAGTCGTCTTAGTAGTAGTGGTAGTAGGAGTGGTAGTAGTAGTAGTAGTAGTAGTAGTAGTAGTAGTAGTAGTAGTAGAGTAGTAGTAGTATTAGTAGTAGTAGTAGTAGTAGTAGTAGTAGTAGTAGTAGTAGTAGTAGTAGTAGTAGTAGTAGTAGTAGTAGTAGTAGTAGTGGTAGTAGTAGTTCTAGTAGTAGTAGTACGAGATGTAGTGCGAGAAGAGTATAGTAGTAGTAAGAGTAGTAGTGTAGTAGTAGTAGTAGTAGTAGTAGTAGTACAGTAGTAGTAGTAGTAGTAGTAGTAGTAGTAAAAGTAGTACTAATCGTGGGAGAAGAAGTAGTAGTATATGTCTTTTCGAAGCCGCTCGGAGGCCTCTTGGGGCGTCTTCGGCGCCTCTTGGGGCCTCTTGGGCACCTCTTGGGGGTATCTTGGGGGCCTGATGGAGGCCTCGTGGTGCCTCCTGGGGACCTCCTGTGGGCCATCTGGGGACCTCTTGGGGCCATCTGGTGGACCTCTGGGGGCCCTCTTGGGGGGCTTGTATGAGCGCTGCCCCTCCTCCTGGTGTGACTCGTTCGGGCTCCTCGTGGTGTGAGTCGTTCGAGGCCCGCGTCGTGGTGTGAGTTGTTCGGGCTCCTCGTGGTGTGAGTCGGTCGGGCGATTCGTGGTGTGAGTCGTTCGGGCCCCTCGTCCTGGTGTGAGTCGATCGGGCTCCTCCTGGGGCCTCTTGGGAGCCTCTTGGAGGCCTCTTGGGGCCTCTTGGGCGCCTCTTGGGGGCCTCTTGGGGGCCTCTTGGGAGCCGCTTGGGGGCTCTGGGGGCCTCGTGGGGGCCTCTTGGGGGCCTGTTGGGAGCCTCTGGGGGCCTCTTGGGGGTCTCTTGGTGGCCTCTTGGAGGCCTCTTGGGAGCCTCCTGGGGACATCAAGGCGCCATCTTGGGGGCCTCGTGCGACCTCCTCAGAAGCGCAAATGAGCGCTACCCCCTGAAAAGGACAGAATGAGCCCAAAACCCTCGTAAAATGAATGATTTTGCTAGGAAGGAAGATGAGCGCGGCCCCCTCGGGAGGCCAAAATGAGGCCGAAACCGTAGTAAAAGCAAGGATTTTGGCTTCACAGAAGAGGAGGGGGCTCCAAGAGCGCCCCCCCGTCGGGGCCAGAATCCTCGTGAGGGTCATCGTTTTTTGGCCCTCCCAGGCGTCGAAAAAGACCCCCCCTGACCACCACCCAGGGGGAGGGGGTAGGGGAGGGGTAAACCCCTCCCCGAAGGGGAAGAAGGGGGGTTGGGGGGTTGAGGACAGAGGGGGCTCTCTAAACCACTCACGCCCAAAGGGCTGGTGGGATTCACGCCCACTTGTCCTCCAAGGTCGGGGTTCGTGACAATATCAGGTTCGTTTCTCAGTATCTTGCCCTGGGGGGGTCTGGGGGGGGACCCCCCGGGACGCCCCCCCCGGCCACGGGGGGAACGCCGGCAGAAGCCGGCGGAAGACGGCCGCAATTCTGCAGACGCGCTTCCGGGAGGCATGGGCGGCTCGAAGAGGGTCCGGAAGATGCCCCAAGAGGGCCACGAGTCGCCGACTGAACGGCCAAGACGGCCCAAGGAGCCCCCAAGACGCTCCCAGAGACCTCCAAGAGGCCCCCCAGGAAAACCCCAATAGTCAAAATTCGTTAGTTTCCCTTGGGTTTTTGAAGGTTTTGTGTGTTTTCGCCTTTTCGGCTTTCCGACGCTGCAAGTCGGCCCAAGGGGCTCCAAAGATCGCTCCCAGACGGCTTCAAAAGCCCCCAAGACCGCGCCCAGACGGCCCAAGACGCCCTCAAGATGGCCTGCGAGGCCTCCAAGACGGCCTCTCAAGGCCCCGGGCACGCCCGAAGAGGGCCCCCAGAGGGATAGCAGGGACCGCCAATTTGGAGGCTCCGCCCGAAGAACCCCCCACGAGGCTCCAGGAGCTCCCCAAGAGGGCCCCAAAGGGAAAGCAGGGACCGCCAATTTGGAGTCCCCGCTCGAAGAACCCCCCACGAGGCGCCAGGAGCCCCCCAAGAGGCCACCAAGAGGCGGCCAAGAGGCCCCCAGGAGACCCCCCAGAGGCCCCAAGAGATCACCAGAAAGCTGCCAGAAGCGCCCAAAAAGCCTCACGACTGTCCCTAGAGGGCCCCAGGATGGCCGCAGGCGCATTACATCGTCATAACGGACAGCACGAGAGCCAAGATAATAGACCCTACAGGGTCCTCTGTCCTGTGCCGGTGGCTCGCATGGTGGCGTGCTGAACTCCCCTCGCACCCAGATTGCCAAAGAGGGCCCACGGATGGCCGCGAACGCTTCATAACGTCAAGACGGACAACACGGGAACCAGCATAACGTCAAGACGGACAACACGGGAACCAGCATCACATCCGTCGCTTGGCCATTCTTCTCGCCACATCTGCACACGCACGGCCCTTGCAAAGCCAGTGGCTCGCATGGTGGCGTGCTGAGCTCCCCGCGCCGGACTTCATTCTCTCCCATCCCAGATGGGCCCCCGGATGGCCGCAAACGCTTCACATCGTGGAAACGGCCCCAGACTGGCCGCAAACGCGTCATTTCGTACACGTGGACATGAGACCCAACATAATAATACCCATAAGCATCATCTTCTCTCCTGGTTTCATTCTCCCAAGCCACCGCCCTCTGTTCTTCGCCGGTGTCTCGCATGGTCACGTGCTGAGCTCACCCCTGCCTCTCCCTGAGCGCCTCCCCGCCCTCTGTTCTTCGCTGGTGGCTCGCATGGTGATGTGCTGAGCTCACCCATGCCTCTTCCTGAGCGCCTCACATCCGTCGCTTGGCCACTCTTCTCGCCACATCTGCGCACGCACGGCCCTTGCAAAGCCAGTGGCTCGCATGGTGGCGTGCTGCGCTCACCGCGCCCGAGCTCCTTTTCTCACATCCCAGACGGGCCCCAGGATGGCCGCAAACGCTTGATATCGTGGAAACGGCCCCAGACTGGCTGCAAACGCGTCATATCGTAGACGTGGACGTAAGACCCAACATAATAACACCCATAATCATCATCTTCTCTCCTGGTTTCATTCTCCCAAGCCACCGCCCTCTGTTCTTCGCCGGTGGCTCGCATGGTGACGTGCTGAGCTCCCCCCCCCGCTTTTTCCCGACCTGGAGGAGGGGTTCCCGTTTTGTATCCCCCTGGGAGATCTAGGGTGGGACCCCCTCTGGCTCCCCCCCGGTTCCAGACCCCCTCGCGTTGTAAAAAAATCATGCCCGGAGGTTTTTCGCTATGTTCCGCCTCTGGAGGCCCTTACCAGGCCTCGGGACCGTCAAAAAACGACGAGGATGAAAAACTGGTCCCAGGGCAGAGGTCCAGACCTTTGGGGGTCGACGTTGTGAAAAAACACGACGTCGGGGGTCTGGGATCACGGGCGGAACGCCAGCGGAAGCTGGCAGAAGACGGCCCCATTTTTGCACACGCGCTTCCGAAAGGCACGGGCGGCCCCAAGATTGTCCGCAAGATAGCCCAAGAGAGCCACGAGTCGCCAACAGGTCGATCCAGACCGTTCAAGATGGCCTCCAGTCGGCCCAGGAAGCCCCCAAGACGCCCCGTGAGGCCTGCAAGAGACCCCAAAAGAGAGCCCCACGAGTCAAAACTCATAGGTTTTACCTGGGTGCTGGAAGGTTTTTTCGCATTGTCGGCCTTCCGACGCTCCAAGACCCAAAGATCGCCCCGAAACGGCCCAAGAGGCCTCCGTGAGGGCGCCCAGGCGGCCCAAGACGCACCCAAGGCGGCCCAAGAGGCTTCCAAGACGGCCTAAGAAGGCCCCAGGACCTGGAACGCCCCAGGAGGGGCCCCAGAGAGGAGGCAGGAACCGACATGCTGGGCTCTCAGCCCAAAGAACTCCCCAGGAGGTTCCAAGAGGCCTCCAACAGGCCGCAAGCAGCGTGTGCGTAGTTATTTTTGCTCACGCCATTTTGGCTCACGGCATTTTCGGATCAAGTTTGCCGCCTAAGGCAAACGCCGACAACGACACACACGCACACACATCTTGATACCTTCAGATCTCATTTCGTACAAGTTCGGATCGGGCCAGCGGGCCCTCTAGAGATCCCTGTGCGTGGATTTTTTTAAAATGTAAGCAGGGAGTCTAACTGACTTGAACTGTTCATCGCAGGACACTGTTGCACGTGAGACACAAAGAGGCCGCAAGGAGCATCCAAAAGGGTCTCCAGGAACCCCCCAGAGGCCCCCAAGAGGGCCCCAAAACTCTCGTAGAGGGCCCCGAGATGGTCGGAGACGCCCCAGGGCCCGAACATTGCTCAACAGGGCTCCAAGATAGTCGTAGACGCCCCAACAAAGCGGCACAGCATCAAACGGACAACACGGCAACCTTCATACTGTGCCTAAAGTGCGGCACAGCGTCACACGGACAACAAGTGAATCAGCATTATGCGCCTTGCCGACGTCCTCTTCTTCCTTCGTTTTTCTCTTCCTCGCAAGTCACGCCCACTTGCCCTCCAAGGTCGGGGTTCGTGGCACTATCAGGTTCTTTTCTCAGTATCTTGCTTCTACTGTACCCGCTCCGCTCGAATCAATTGTCCTCTTACTCTTCGTTTTCCTCCTTTGTTCTTTCTGTATCTCTTGACCTTCGCTTCTGCCCGTTCCGGGCGGCGCGCGTCGTTGTCTCGGGGGCCACCCTGACCGCGCGTGGCCCGCTCGCTGCTTCCGCTGCTGCTCCTCCTGCTCTTCCTCCTCTTTTCTTCGCATCCTCCTGCTCTTCCTCTTCTTCTTCGCATCCTCCTGCTCTTCCTGCTCCTCCTGCTCTTCCTCTTCTTCTTCTTCTTCGCAGCCTGCTGCTGCTGCTCCTGCTGTCTAGCTTTCCCCTCCCCCTCCCCGCCGCCCCCGCAGGCGGCGGAGAACGTCGTGCAGATCGTGGCTGGCAGTCCTGCCGTGTACGCGTCCATAAAGGGCTCGGCGACCGTTGTCAGGAGAGCGGGTCCAAGCGCACGGACGCGTGAAAAGCAGCACCCAAGATCGGATTCATAGGTCGAGCGGTTCGCAAGCCGGTGGCGGTACGGGAGCGGGAGGAGGGGAGTAGGGGGACCAGTGTGAACCCAAGATGCATCAACGATATTGCAAGAGATCTTCCTTCCAAGTTCGCTTTTCATAGACCCCTACAGGAGTTGGTGTTGATTGTGGGTGTTGCCAAAATTGGAAGACAACCGTTTGCAGTCGTGCCAAAACAAAATTCCTGGGACTTCAGCGCCGCGAGTCAACTTGATTTCTGCGTCCTGGCTGTCAGGGACCTTGCCAGAATGCCATTCCTGGGAGTTTTGCACCGCGAATCAAAGCGGCCGTTGCGCTCTGACAGTCCTCAGTGGTATCGGAAGACCATTCCTGGGGCTCCAACCATACGAATTCTTGAAGTTGGTGCAAACTTTCAAGGCACATGGGCGCGCTGCTCAGGCGAGAGCCGCACTTGGAAAGTGAGCCGCCCTCCATTCTTGCAGCTGCTTCAAGATTTCAAGGTAAGAGTGCGCGGCGCTATGGGGGAGAGCCACATTTTGAAAGCGACCCGTCCTCCATCCCTGAAGCTGCTGTGGACAGTTCAGACGAAAGGGCGCGGCGCTACGCAGAGAGACGCGTTTTGAAAACGAGTCGCCCTCCACCCTGGAAACTGTTGTAAACCTTGCAGACGAATGAATGATCGCGGCGCTCAGGCGACAACCACGTTTCGAAAAGGACCCGCCCTCTATCCTTGAAACTGCTGCGAACCTTTAAGACGTATGTGCTCGGCGCTAAGGCGAGAACACCACGTTTTGAAAACGACTCGCCCTCCATCCTTGAGGCTGTTGCGAATTTCAAACTTCAGAGTCATAAGTGGTGAGGAAGTCTCAGGCGACGCGCCCAGCCTGCCCCATCGACACGTCTTGGGGTGCGACAGGGAGGAGTTACTTACATGGGAAAGTGTAGAGGAGGATGAGGAGGGGGAGGAGGAGGAGAAGGAGGAGGAGGAGGAGAAGGAGGAGGAGGAGGAGGAAGAGGAGGAGGAAGAGGAGGAGGAGGAGGAGGAGGAGGAGGAGGGCGGGGAGGGGGAGGAGGAAAGCATGACCGAGCGGAGGCAGTTGTGGGGCTGCAGATGCCCCAAGCATCCTGGACACGAGCTTGATGCAGCGCGGGCGCGCTACCCCGGCTGCCCCGCGGCGCTCGACCGCGGCTGCGCGCAGAAGCGGAGCACGGCCTGCTTGTTATTCAGGGGGCGATCTTGTTTGAGGAAGCCCGCGCCCTCTGGGATTGCCGCCCTGCTCGACCTGCCCCCTCGTGCGCACTGCCAGCGGCTCCTCGCCCGTGGGGTGCTCGCCTCGATCGCGCCCCGCAGGGTGCTGGGCGTGTCGATCATCGGCGGCGGCGGCACCTTCCTGTCGTACCAGGTTCAGGAGGGGAAAAACACACACAGACACAATTAATCGTCCACTCCCCAGAAAATATGGGAAAATATGGGAAGTGGGGGGGAAGACGAAAACCCAGAAAATATGGGAAAATATGGGGGATATTTTCATTTGTGTGTATCTATTTGGGTGTTTGTGGGCCCCTTCACAGGTGCTGTCCTCCAGGGAGGTGCACAAGGAGCTGGAGGAGGGGCCCCGGGCCGCGCTCCTGCTCCCTCGCTGCCTGCCTCTCCTGCCCTCCTCCTCCCGCGCTCGAGGTTCCCAGCGCCTTGGCTGCTACACCAAGGTCAGGAGGGGAAACACCCACACAGACACAAATGATCGTCGATCCCCTGGAAAATATGGGAAATCTTGGAATTGAGGGGAAACTATTGCCAGACGTTTCCCGACGTTTCCCGACGTTCCCAAACGTTTCCAGACGTTCCCAGACGTTTCCAAGACGTTTCCAGACGTTCGCAGGCGTTTCCATATGTTCCCAGACACCCCCACGCAATGCTTGAGGCTACCCAGCGGATGATTTGGTTGCCCGCGGGTTGTCTGGCGCAGCCCCGCGCTGTCCAGGCCGGCCAGGCCGCATGGCGAGGGGCCACACTGCGAGGCGGAGGAGCTGGGGCAGGAGGAGCAGGACGAGCAGCAGCAGCAGCAGCAGCAGCAGCAGCAGCAGCAGCAGCAGCAGCAGCAGCAGCAGCAGCAGCAGCGGCAGCAGCAGCAGCAGCAGCAGCACCAGCAGCAGCTGCAGCAGCAGCAGCAGGAGCAGCAGCAGCAGCGGCCGCAGCGGCAGCAGCAGCAGCGGCAGCAGCGGCAGCAGCAGCAGCAGCAGCGGCAGCGGCAGCGGCAGCGGCAGCGGCAGCGGCAGCAGCAGCAGCAGCAGCAGCAGCAGCAGCAGCAGCAGCAGCAGCAGCAGCAGCAGCAGCAGCGGAGAGGGTGAGCCCGGCGGGCGCAGGGCCAGGATATACCGCTCTCAGAGCGTTCTGGAGCGCTCTCAGAGAGCGTCCTGGAGCGCTCTGCAGCGGCCGCGGCGTCCGACACGTCTTCCCGCACCGTCGGGTCTCGGAGCTGCCCGGCTTCTCCCGGTCCGATGTCGTCCTGGTCTCGGCTTCGTCTCCGGAGGGGCGGGGGGGGGCGAGAGGGGGAGAGGGGGGCGAGAGGGAGAGGGGGGCGACGAGGGGGAGAGGGGGGGCGAGAGGAGAGAGGGGGGGCGAGAGGGGAGAGGGGGAGAGGGGGGTTGTGGTGGTGGGGGGGGGGGGGCGAGAGGGGGAGAGGGGGGCGACGAGGGGGAGCCCGGGAGCGGGGGAGGGGGGCGGGCGAGGCGCGCTCGGGGCGGCAGGTGTCCTTCCAGGACGTCGCCGCGATGCTGCCGACGTCGAACATCCTCGGCACGACCATCGCAGCAGGCGGCGGGGGTCCAGAGACGGGTGTGGCCCGTGAGAGCCTCCCTGCGCTCGTTCGCCTGCGGGCCCCCGAAGGGGGGGAGGGAGGGAGGGAGGGAGGGAGGGAGGAGGAGGAGGAGGAGGAGGAGGATGAGGGGGATGCTGATGCCGAGGATGCTGCTGCTGATGCTGTTGACGATGATGCTGCTGCTGCTGATGCTGCTGCTGACGATGATGAGGGGCAGGAGAAGGATCAGGGTGAACCCAGGAGGCGCCGACGATGCTGCAATGTGCCCTCCCGTCCCAACCACCCTCTCCACAGGTCCGGCAAGTTTTTTCCTTTCCGTTGTGGAATGCGCCTCCGTTGGACGATGCGCGCCCGCGGGGCCTGCCAGTCAGCCTTCTTGTTCAGGGAAACGAGAATGGATAGACCCATCACGCTTAAGGATCGAAAACTCTCGGTCCGCGCACACACGTACACGGGTCCTCGGGTTTGCCGAAGAGTCCAGTCAGTCAGCGGTCCGAGACGATGGCAGGCTACGCTCAAAGCCGGGCATGCACGGGCACGCACACACGCACACACTGCTTCTACTCGTCCGACGCGCCAATGAGCCCAACCAGCGGATGCAAGATGGGGGGTTGCCCTCAAAGCAAATTGGCGTCCGCGCGCGCACACACGTACAGGCACACATGCGGCGTTGGGCCAAGATGTTTGGACGACTCGTCGGCGGCGCCAGACGAGAGAGGGAGAGAGAGTCAGAACAAACAAACACTGTATTCCAGAGAGACTAGAGAGAGTGGGAAAGAGAGGGAGAGAGAAAGAGAAAGAGAGAGAGAGAGAGACATCGAAGGAGATAAGAGAGGGTCAGAGGCAAGTATAAAGCAAGAGAGAGGGATACTGTGAAAGAGAGAGAGAGAGAGGGGAAGGACAGAGAGGGAGAGAGAGAGAGAGAGAGAAAGAGAGACACAGAGACAGCGAGATAATAACGACACGTCTATATACATATATATATATAGAGAGAGAGAGAGAGAGAGAGAGAGAGCGAACGAGAGCGAGAGCGAGCGAGAGAGAGAGAGAGAAAGGAGGAGTGCAGGCGTCGTCTGCTTCTATGTCGCCATCGCCTTCATGATGGTGTTCTACCAGACGACGTGCCCGCTTCCTCTCCGCGGGGCTGCCTGCACCAGGGGGAGCGGCGGGCCCCTCTCCCTCCATGCGGCGCGGAACAGACAGCTGCGGCCGCTCCCTTCCCTCTTCCTCTCTCCGCTTTCCCCCCTCCCTCCTCCTCCTCCTCCTCCTCCTTCTCCTCCTCCTCCTCCCTCCTCCTCCCTCCTCTTTCCTAGTCCTCCTCCTCCTCCTCCTCCTCTTTCCTCCTCCCTCCTCCTCCTCCTCCTCCTTCTCCTCCTCTCCTCCTCCTCCTCCTCTCCTCCTCCTCCTCCTCCTCCTCCTCCTCCTCCTCCACCTCCTCCTCCTCCTCCTCCTCCTCCCCCCCCCGAACCCTCTCTACCAGCCTGGCCTCGGACGTGCGGTGGGCTGCGGCGCGCCCGGCCGCGACGCCTCTCGCCGTCCTGCCGCAGCTGCCTCGAGGCGCCCGCGCTGGAGGCGCAGCACGCGCCGTGCTCAAAAAACTCGCAGGCCTAGAGGTTGACACCAACACCAACATCGGCGGTGTGCCTCCACCGAGGGAGGACGATTTCGATCTCGGTGATGGTGGTAATATTCTGGCTTCAAGGTGACCGAAATATTACCACCAACACCGAAATCTAAGGCCATCTTCCCCATGTGGAGGCCAACGCCCTGTGCTGGTGTTGGTGCCAACTTCCAGGCCTCCAAAAAACGTCCGTGTCAACACGCTGCGTGCTGGCTTCGCACGTGTTGGCCCACGCGCGGAGGAGGAAAAAAGTACCCCTACCCCTACCCTTGGCCCGGTTTTCCTCGTGTTGGGCCTCCTGGGAGGCCCTCTCGCCGCCGCCGGTGGAGTCGCCTCGAGATCCTGGTCGTCACGCACCGCGTTATCGGTACCTTCTGGGGAGCAGCGGTATCGGTGCCTCCTGGTTCCCCACACGTTCTGGCGAGCGTTTCGGCAGGCCTGCGTGCTCAGTCGACGTGTCGAGCTCCGTATCAACACGCTACGTGTTGCGTGTTGCGTATCGGGCAGCCGAGCTACAATCCTGTCCAAATCACCGCCATCGCATTACCTATTCACCACATGGCGAAGGAAATTCACTATAAGTCGAAAGACGCGGCCCAGCTGGCTTCCCGTATTGCTCGCGCCACCTACCACTCGAGCGACTGGTGCTCCGCTCTTTTTTGTGCTTCGCACCGGATGCTGGCACCTGGATTCATCTTCGGTGTGCGTCGACCTCGCCTCCTCCTCCTCCTCCTCCCCCTCCTCCTCCTCCATCTTCTTCTTGTCCTCCTCCTCCTCCTCTTCCTCCTCCTCCTCCTCGTCCTCCTCCTCCTCCTCTTCCTCTTCCGTTTTTTTCCCTCCTCCCCCCCTCTTCCTCCCTCCAGGGCCGCGCCTCTTCTGCTCGCCGCGAAGGCCGTCCTGCGCTTACCTCTCAGTTGTCGGCAGCAGGAGAATTCGCCAAGGCGCAGCGTGGCCGTCCAGGCCCGCAGCGAGGAGGTGCAGGGACACATGGACAATGGAGCAACGCTGTGCCTCCTCCTCCTCCTCCCTCCTCCTCCTCCTCCTCCTCCTCCCTCCTCCTCCTCCCTTCTCCTCCCCTCCCCTCCTCCTCCTCTCTCCTCCTCCTCCTCCTCCTCCTCCTCCTCCTCCCTCCTCCTCCTCCTCCTCCCTCCTCCCTCCTCCCCTCCTCCCTCCTCCTCCCCTCCTCCTCCCCCTCCTCCTCCTCCTCCTCCTCCTCGTCCTCCTCCTCCTCCTCCTCTTCCTCATCCTCCTCTCCTTCTCCTCCTCGTCCTCCTCATCCTCCTCGTGATCCCTCCTCCACACATGTCAGGGCCAGGTGGCCGCCCCGAAGACCGCCGCACACGCTGCACCTCGCAGCCCCCCCCCTGCGGCGGTGGCCTCCACCCCTTCTGGCGCCTCTCGTCGCGTTGGAGAGGGCCACGGATGGCACTCCGTATGACAGGCGCAACAACACGGGGCCGTTTGCGCCGACGTTGGCGCGTAAGCTGCCCGCGTAAGGTCGCTTGCGTAAGCCGCCCGCGGCCCGCGTGAGCCACCGCGTAAGGTCGCTACGCCATCTCGCGTAAGACCCGTTTCTGAGAGTCTCTCATACAGGGCGTTCCCAAAAGGGCCTCGCCTTCGAGGATAGAAGGCGGTGTCCTCTCTTCCACAATGGAAGGCGGCGGAAGGTCGGCGGAAGGCGGCGGAAGTAAAAAACGTGGCCGCCTCCGCCGGCGGAACGGGGGTGGAAAGGGCGGCGGAAGGTGGCGGAAGTAAAAGATGTGCCCCCAAGAGACGAACACGTTTTTGGGTTCAGGGTTTTCGAAATTGCAAATATACGATGCTGGCCTGCCAACGGGTGCACGAGGATACTTTCGTCTCTCCCGATGGGGCCACGGGTCCTGGGGCACCTCATGAGGCTCAGGAACGACGCAGGATGTGCTCCTGGATTTCTTGTAGCACGATGTGGTGCCGTTGTGCTGGGAGGCTAGGATGCGTCTGCGGAAGCCTCCAAGAAGGCTCCTAGAGGCCTTTTGTGCGAGCGTCTCGCGGCCTCCAGGGGGGCCTCCAAGGGGACTTCTTGGGGGCCTGCTGGGCGCCAATGCGGGGCCTGTCGCAGGTCTCGGGGGCTATCTCGTGGTGGAGGGCTCCTGATGTCAGGTCGGGTTCCCCCTCGTGGGCCATTTTAGGGGCGCATCGGTTCCCCTGGGGGCCTCGGGGCGCATCGGGACGTTCTTTGGGGCATCTTGGGTCGTCCTGGGTTCTCAGAGGACCAGAAGCGAGAGCGTGTGAACATCATGCATCTGCATTTGGCGATTGTGTGTTGCCTCTTGAGCTGGCCCTCAGGCCCTCCAAGATGGCCCCGCAGGCCCCCAGAGGGCCCCTGGACGTTGCAAAGGTGATGGCGCTGGTGATTCTGACGACGACGATGATGTTGCTGCTGCTGCTGATGATGATGATGCTGATGATGATGATGCTGACGACGACGATGATGATGATGATGCTGATGATGGTGAGGATACTGATGACTCTGGCGATGGTGACTATAATGCTGATGATCGTGATGCTGATGCTGAGTATGATGATGGTTGTGGCGGTGGTGATGATAGTGGCACTTATATTGATAATAATTGTGTTGATGGTGTTTCTGGTGATGCTGCTGAAGTTTTTTCTGATACGATTTGTGATGGTGAGCAGGATGAGTGATTATGATGATGTTGCTGTTCAGAATGATGATGCTGATGCTGATGGTGATGATGATGATGCTACTGGCTCTGGGGATTATGATTATGATGTTGATGACGATGACGGTGACGACGACGATGCTGCTGCTGATGCTGCTGATGCTGATGATGGTGATACCGATATTCTGAGGAGAAGGACGATAATGCTGACAAAGGTGACGATGGTGGTGCTGATGATAAGCATGATGATGTTTATCATGCATCTGTTTAATACGCGATAATGTTTGGATTGGAGAACGAGGAGGAGGAGGAGGAGGAGGACGAGGAGGAGGAGGAGGAGGATGAGAAAGAGACAACGTACAACTTTGCCCCCTCAGCACCGCCTGTGCCAGACACTATGCATAGGGATCCGCAGAGGACTACAAAGGCCCAACTTCCTGCGCCTTATCACTTCTCGCACGGCGCCCCCTCAACTTCAAGTTGCCATCGCTGGTGGCAGCATTGTGAAATGCGACGGGGAGGAAGGGGTGGTGTGTCTTCTGGTTTGAGGAGGAGCAACAAGCATTTCTGCCCCCCCCCCCCGACCCTCCCTGGAGACCAGGGAGATGGCCCCAGCACATTTCAGCCTCGCAGTCACCGAGTGTGTAACCAGCTGGGCAAGCCCGTACCGTCAGCGCCAGCATTTTACTCGACACATTGCAGGTCAGCATACGTTACCGTTCACACGTGGCCAGCCACTACCGCCTGAGCCATCCACTCTACAGGTGCATCCTGCGTTCTCTTATGGAGAGAACTCGGCCGTTGATCCTGGCTCTCCTTTCCCCTGGCGTCGCAGAGGCAGAAGTCTCTACAGTTAAAGGGGGGGGGACAAGAGCCACGCTGGTGGCCACAGTGACAGGGACACCCCCCTTCAGGAACCGGCACGGTGAAAGGGGCCACCCCCCGAGGAGCCGAGGAGACACGGGCAGCAGCCCAAGACCTGCCACACTTCTCCTCTTCTGTTGCATGGCCGGCCGGCACAGCCTGCGTCAGCCCGGGCACACACTTGGGCTCAGCATGCATGCGCTCTCCCTCTCGTTCACAGTCCTCTCCCCTCGGCCCAGCTTTCTGTCGGGCCTGTCCCTCTGCAGGAGGGGTACCCAAAAAATAGTCAAAAACAATAGGTTGGGGACGATTGTTAGACAAGTTCCGGGCATGTTGAGAGTATCTTTTGAGCATTTTTATTTTGTCGCGCAAGATCCCCCTGTATGGGGGACGGGCCCGACTTGAGCCTAGCTGCAGTCGCTTTTCAGAAGCATGGCGCCATTCTGCGCGCTTGTCTCTGCTCAGCTTGCCGTGTCTGGAGGGATCTGGCTGTTGTCGGGGGATCTCGGGAGAGGGGGGGGAAGACGCGCACCCAGGTGCGACCCTGTGGAAGGGCGCTGCAAAGCCTAAACATATTTACATTCACACCCTCGCACTTATATCGCCGCGCTGCTCTCCTGGCGTCGCCTGTCTTTTTACGCTTACTCGCAGCGCACGCGTCTTTCGACCTCACCCTCACGCCCTCGCACTTACATCGCCACGCTGCTCTCCGTGCGTCGCCTGTTTTTTTCATGCTTACTCGCAGTGCACGCGTCTCTCGACCTCACCTCCTTCGCTCTCCTCCGCAGCCTGCGCTTTTTAGTTCAGGTTCACGGATCTGTCCTTCCCCTTTCCGCCATGCGGCCTGGCGGTCGCACGCTCTATGGCCTCAGGGCCCTATGCTCTTTTCGCGTCTCGCCGCCGTACTTTTTTTTTCAGCTGCGCCCGCCAGGCTTCAGCTTTGCCCAAGTTGGCATGCTGCATCTTTTCGCGCTCGTTCGCTAACGCTACCAGCTCGCCCTTCAAGTCCGATCGACGTCAAAAAAGGAAGCAACAGCGTGGTTAACCTCTCTCCCTGCCGATGCAGCTATCGGCTTGTTAATGGCAAGATCCACGACGCGAGCCGAACCTCTCCCCCTGCCGTCATCGTGCGCCACTGGGATCCAACAGCGCCGTTCGGACGTGCCGTGCTGGACGAGGAAAGGCGTACACAGAACTCGTCCATTGTTGTCGTTGTCGTTCTTATTTTCCTGCTCATTCCTTAGCTTTCTTGCCTCTTGTCGTCGTCGTCCTCCTCCTCGTTAGCCACTTCCTCTTTTTTCTTGTCCTTCAAGAGGGTTTGCTCCTCCACCCCCCCTCCTCCTATTTCCTTCGCGTGCGCCCTCGTCTCCACTCTTTTCTCCTCCTTCGAGCCACCGCTCTTGTTCCCATGCGTCTGGCCGCTCGAGTTTTGTAAGACGTGGGCCCCCAGACCCTTGCACCCCTTCTTCTCTAGGGTAGTTTTTTTTCATTCCCGGATGCTTTGTTGACGGACCAGTGGACCGATTCGAAGCCAAAGTGGCCCAGAATGGCGAGCAAGAATTATGTCCCGATTTTCGTTCAAGACGTTGGTGATCTGGTTTGCTGCGCTCCTCCCTGCGAGGGGATTCATGCCGATCCGGTCGACCCGATTTGCCATCGATTCTGGCCAGCTCGATCCGATCCTTTTCCGATCTTCGGGCGGTTTGAGGCGGCCCGATGCTCGCGTGGCGCTGTTGCGCATCCTGTTTACCAGCCTGGAACATATCCCTATTCCTATGTTGGACATCACCTCACCTCGATGCCGATCTCAAGGATTCCCTTAGGTTTTGAGGGCCTATCCCTAAGATTGTCCTCGCTTTTTGCTCGCCCATCTTAGGGATAGGGATACGTTCGAGGCTGGTTATCCTGTTGCGGCCCATCCGGCTCGACGTTGACCCCCGCGCCGAGGCAGCACGGCCCGACGCACGTTCTGGTCCGACCCAGTTTCCCGATTCGATGCCGACCTGTCCTTCGCGGGCGGACTCAGGGGAGCAGGATGAGTCTCAAGCAAGCAGTGGCGAAGCGTCCCGGCGCGCCTGGTGTTGCTAGAAGTGCCCCTGGCCCAAGGTGCCCCCAGGATTCCCAAGGAGGCCCCCACGGCCTCCAGAGCCCCCCTCACGAGACCATCGGGCCCCAGGGCTTTCAAAATTGAGCGAAAAGCTGGGGGTTACCTTGGGCCAGGGGCACCTTTAGCAACCCCCGAAAACAGTGTTCTAAGAACCTTTTGTGGTTCCCACGAAATGTTCTTGGAACATTTTCCTGGATGGGCCTGTCTTGTCTTAACACATCGGGTTTATGTTCTCAGAACAGTGTTTTTGTTCTTAGAACATTTTTGGGTTCTAAGAACACTTCGTGGTATGACTCTGGGAATGCCGGGGCGGTCGGTCCCTGCTCAAAAGTCGTTCCAGAGCGCTCTCTGGGTCGCTTGTCGCACGTTCCCGAGCTTTCTGGAACGGCCGAGGAGCCGGACGCAGCCGCTGCAACCGCTTGATCTCAGCGGTCCCCGACAGTTTCCGGTTCGACTCCGTCGTGCGCTTGGCTTCGTCCTGCCTTCGCTTCCCCTGAAGGCACACCCGCGCCAGGCAGAGAGGTCTGCCCGCACACGAAGGAGCGCACCTCGCGATCTGATCCGGCTTTCCGATTCGACATCGACCTGCTATTCGCTCTCCCCGAGGTTCGGGGACCCCCACACGGTGTGGTGATCACACCGTGTGGTGAGTGAGGTCGGTATCGCTGAACCGATCCCCATCCCCATCTCCGTCCCCTTCGAGACCCCCACCAAATTACCACCCCAGTTGGGGATGCACCCCTCGAGACCCGAAGGGAACGGCCCATGTCCCCATCTGGGGGGGTAAAAGTTGGCCAGTGGGGCCCAGGCCACGCCGCTGGGGATGGGGATCGGTGAAAAGATTAGGGGGCCAAGCTCCCGAGCGAAGTGAACCCCACCCTCCCCCTCAGAAATCGTGGGGGCTAGGGGTAGGGTTCGCATGTGGCCCCCTATCTGGACCACTTCTACCAGTACCAGATTCTCGTCCCAGCTCGGCTTTCCACGGTCCCGGGGCCCGGCAAGGGTCCCCAGACGCCAGATCGGGAGCCTCGAGACGGGGGTCCACGCAAACGAGGGTCAGCCAGAGCGCCCGATCCTGCAGGATCCTGCAGGGCCAGGGTCGCATTGGCCCAGGTTTGGGTGCAGGATCCTGCAGGATCTTGCAGGATCCTTCGCATTGACCCGGGTTGTGGTGCAGGAGCTTGCAGGATCTGGCAGGATTCTGCAAGGCCTGACTGACCAGGGTCTGGATTGACCCGGGTCAGCAGGTCCCCGACCAGAAACTACGCAATACCTCCGTCTTCATTTGTTTCATGCGCTGGAGGTCTGGGTCTGTCACCGCGCCGGACTCCCCAGGGCCCGTGCCCCCGCCACCCCTGCCCGCGGACCCAGGAGGAGGATCGGGGACTGATCCGGAGGACGGGGATCGAGGATCGAGGAGGAAGAGGAAGAGGAGGATCGAGGAGGATCGAGGAGGATCGAGGAGGATCGAGGAGCGAGGAGGAGGAAGAGGAGGAGGAGGAGGAGGAGGAGGAGGAGGAGGAGGAGGAGGAGGAGGAGGAGAGAGGAAGAGTTCGAGGAGGATCGACGAGCAAGGAGGAGGGGCGGAGGAGGAGAGGGGGAGGGAGGAGGAGGAGGAGGAGGAGGATCGAGGAGGAGGATCGAGGTACACCCTGATGTACTGCATGCTGATAGGGGCCACGCAGTCGAGCGGCGGCACGGCGAGCCCTCGGCCCCCGGTGGGGTCGTCGTTGCTGTTCTCCCCTCCCCTCCTCTCTCTCTCCTCCGCCTCTCTTCCTCTCCTCCTCCTCCTCCTCCTCCTCCTCCTCCTCCTCCCTCCCTCCTCCTCCTCCCTCCACTCTCCTCCTCTCTCCTCTTCCCTTCCCTCCTCCTCCTCCTCCTCCTCCTTCTCCGCTCCTCCTCCTCCTCTCCTCCTCCTTCTCCCTCTCTCCTCCCTCCTCCTCCTCCTCCTCCTCCTCCCTCCTCCTCCTCCTCCTCCTCCCTCTCCTCCTCTCCTCCTCCTCCTCCTCCTCCTCCTCTCCTCCTCCTCCTCCTCCTCCTCCTCCTCCTCCTCCTCCTCTCCTCTCCTCTCTCCTCTCCTCTCTCCTCCTCCTCCCCTCCTCCTCTCCTCCTCCTCCTCTCCTCTCCTTCTCTTTCTCCTCCCTCATCCTTCCTCCTCCTCCTCCTCCTCCTCCTCCTCTCTCCTCCTCCTGACTCTCCCTCCTCGTCCTCCTCGCTCCGCCTCCTCATCCCTCTCTCTCTCTCTCTCAGTCTTCTTCTCTCTCTCCAGTCTCGGCTGGAGAGCTCTGCTCAGATCGAGCCCAGACGCCAAGCGCCTGGGATCCCATCTTGCTCCCCGAAATCGGACGCGGCCCACCCCAGGCCGTGACAGATTGGCGTCACCTTCACCTTCAGTTCACGCGCGCGCTCCATGGCCCCCAGAGGTCCTCGCCGTGAGCGTGCCGTTCCTCGGCAGGCCAAGCCAACAGGCACGGGCCGCCAGAGTGAGGCTTTGCTGGACGGTTTCCTGGCCCGCAAGGTGGCCTGCGTCACCGTACTTCAAAGCAGTGGTGGCGTCGGCCGAGCACTCGCCGCGTACAACGAGCTTGCTTACAAACGCGAGCCGAAATCGGCATTGCACGCCAACACGTTCGCTCCAACCAGCCCAAGCTGAGGGGCGAGCTGATGAAGTTGCGATGGAAATCTGAGATCAGCTATACCGTGCTGCATTCTTCCCTGACGCGCACAAAGGGCTCCAACCGTGAGACCAAGGTCCACGGCCTCGGCCGATACGAACCAGGGCAGCGACACCGGCCCACTTTCCAGTCTTGATGCGCAAAACTGGGATGTCCCCATCGCCCTGGCGCCCACCAGGGCGGATGACAACACATCATACACCAGCAGCATCTGACTGCATACGCTAGAATAAGGAAACCGCCTCCTGCAGCAGCTCCACCTGCAGGATGAGCCCCTCCTCATAGCCGTCGTGGGACCTGTCAGCACCGACGACTCAGGAAACTAAATCGAAACCCCTGTTCTCCGCGGGACGGCAAGAGCTACCAAGCCCACTCCAGGCCAAGTCCAGGGCACCATATGCCAACCAGGACGCGCAGAGGTCAAGTGCCTACAGAACGTGATCCAAATGACACTGGACCCAACGGACACTGCTGTATGGAGCCGCGGAGCCACCTTTGAAACAATGCCATTGCTGTTGCACCGTCTCTCCAAGAGCTGTTCGCCTCACAGTTCTCGGGATCAGAGCCGACCAGCGGCAAACGGCAGCTGGGAGGGACAGGAACAGCCCGGTCCAGGGCCAAACATCTTCACAAGACAACCAAGCCTGACCATGCACGCAAGCACCTAGACGACGACCGCACCGACGCTTCCACAGCCATATTCACCTTGCATTTTCGCGCGGCCCCGATCCAGGAAGTCATGAAACTGCTAGGACGTCACGGCCTGATGACAGGCAAACGAAGGCTCACCGTGTCAATCGGCATCAGGCCAGCTGACATCCCGACAGTCCTCGCTGTATTTGGTCAAGGAAATGTCCAGTTCGACATCGGTTACCGTGGCATGAAGGGACCTGCACCAAGTGAGTACGTCACCATGTAGTACCAGGGTGGTCTCTCGACCACGCTGCATGTGGGCCACCAGGCATCTCGAAGGCTCTTGGCCTTCGGAGCCGTCCGTGCCGACAAAGGGTTGGCATCTGTCTCAAACCCAGCGCCGTGGAGCCCAGAGAGGTGGCCGTCGATCTTCATTTTCTAACGCCACATATCGAATCACAGGCATCGAGCCCCAGAGTGTCACTAATGCGTAAATTGCCAAAGTACTCGCGTCCCTTACTGGGCATTATGAAGTCCGATGCACAGGTTTGGACAAGGCAGCTAGGGGCGATTTTGCTACTGTCGAAGCGACAACGGCTCCACCTGACCCCGCCGTCCATGTCTGGGGCTGAGGTATTCCACGGGCCACCGCGCAGGTGGAAGCGGCCGCCAAGGCGGAACCGCCGCAGACCCCGACGGAAACATTTGCCAGAAGGGTCGCCACCAGGCGGCCCGGGCGCCAGCGCCATGCCGACCCTACATAGCAGGGCTGCCGCCAGGACGTGCCTCCAAGCATTGCTGACACTACCGTCCACCAGCAAAAATGCCGGCGGGCCGCAGGTGCACCGCGGCCAAGGAAGAAGCAGCGCGGTGCCAGCGTGAACGGAGCACGCCAACTTTCTGTCAGCGTCGCTAGGTGCGCCGCGGACCCTCACGCGAGCGGGGCGGCTCCGCGGCCGCCAGGGTCCCGCCGCAGCAAGAAGGGGCAGAGGATCTCGTCATGTCCGATGCCGACATCAAACTCGAAGGCACCGACGCGCTTCTGGGTCCCCCCAGGGTTGGCCGCGAGTCACCGTGCTAAGAAGAGGACGCCGACGAAGAGCCGAAGCCAAGCATGCAAGACATCTCGGACCAGGCCGACGCCCGCTTCCGCGGCCTTGAAGCAGATCAGCAGGGAGTGGCCGACATTGTGCAGCGAGTTGAAAACACGGCCACCAGCGTGGCTACGCGGTCCGACAGGTCCGGCAGGTCCCACAAAGCACACAGGTTTGAATGTTTCGCAGGGGCCGCAGAAAACCCCCAGGTCCCACAGGTCCCGCAGGTCCCGACGGTGCCGCATGTCTCGTAGTCAGGTTTCGCAGGCCCCATAGGTCCCACAATTCCCAGAAGGTCCCACGTGTCCCCCAGGTCCCACAGGCCCCACAGGTGTCGCAGGCCCCACAGGCCCCACAGGCCACAGAGGTCTCCCAGGTCGCACAGGTTCCAAAGTTCTCGCACGCCCGGTTCCCCACGTGCACTTTTCCTACCTGCCCTACAGGTTGCACGTGTCGCACGCGCTCTATTAGTCACAGGCTTTCCGATTGCGCATAACATGATAGAGGTTTTCGTGGAGTTCCAGGTCGGCAGTGACACGCGTCCGCAGATAGAGAAAAACAGCGCAACGGGCACGGATTGGAGAGGGGGATAAGATGCTAGGCGTGGCGCGAGAGCACCTAGCTTGTCTCTCGCCTCTTCTCTCTTCTCTCTTCTTCCTCTCTGTCCTCTCTCTCTCTCCTCCTCCTTTCCTGCTCCTCGTCCTCGCTCATCTGACATGCTCTGCTGCCGTTCCGCATAGACGCCGGCGCGTGCGTAACGTGCGCTAGTGAGTTGAAAAGCCCGCGTCCTACATCTTATTGCCGCAATGCTTTCTCTCGTCCAGTTCCCCGGCCCCTGCAATTCTAGTTGGTGGCGGAGCTGGGGGCGATCCCAGCCTGCGATCCACGGAACGTGCGCCGAGTGCGATATGCACGCACCTCCACCTCCACTTTCGCATTGGTGCCGCCGTCCAATCCTTGAGCAGCTTTGGCTTATGGCTTTTCTGCCAACCTGCAGGTCATTCGCCCTGGGCGCCCACAGGCGAGCAGCAGTGTTCGAGTCTCTTTTAGGATCCGGCTGCGAGGGCAAAGGCAGCTGCGGGCTACTGCGCGATGGTGAGCATTCGACCATGGGAACGCCGTGACGCCTCCCATGACCCATCGCACCCCGCTGGTGCAGGCCGCAGCGCCGCGTCGGGCATGACGGCGAGGCTCCTCCTTGGGTTGGTGCCGCACCTCGTGATGCGGGCGACAGTGCTGGCTGCCCCTACAAGCGCGTCGCCTCAATCGAGTGGAGCACTGAATAACGTTGCAGTTGGCTGAGGGGGCGCCAACTGTCCTTCGGTTTAAAAATTAGCATGCGGAAAAATATTCGAGCCGGGTGCTCTTAGAAAGTTCAGGTTTAATGTTGCGAGGGCCCTGGAGTCTGGAGAAAGTCTGGATAAAATTCGGCGGCGAACATGTTCCACATATCCAGAGCGTGTTTGAGTTTCTCGTGAACCACAGACTTGGTTTCGAACTCTGTCTGGACATGTTTGCTAATGTTTCACAACTTTCCAACTTAGTTTGAATTTTTGAACTGTTCGATTTTTACCAGATTTTTTAAGAGCTTTGCAGAATTATTTGAACAGCTTTCGGTGCCCCCTGGATTTTCGAATTTGTTTCGAACTTTTGTTGTCCTTGGTTTCCGAACTCGAGCATCTAACTTCCCCCCCGCTTGAACTCAAGTCCTAACGTCAATTTTTCCAGGGGGGGCCATCTCTTCCTTCATCGGCCAATCTCAATGCTACCGCACCATTTTTACAACCCTTGGCTTCGACCAAGGCTGTCAGCACCACTGCAGCTGCCCCCAACTCGGACGCGGCGTTGGTCGCCGCGCAGGCCCGAGTCCCAAGGCGTTTCCGCAGCTCTCATCACTCATCGCGGAGGATCTCCATTTTGACGTCCTGGAGCAGCATCCCCATGTTTTTCGCGGTCTCGCTTCTCTGGCCCGCAGGCGTGATGCTGTGCCGGGCCGGCCCGCAGGGCGGCGGGGTGGGTTTCGGAGAGATCGCCGCCAGCCAGCCGGCCTCATGGCCACCCGGGCGCGACTCGGTGTATCCGTTCCGTCACTGGGTGCGCGACCTCCTAGCGTGGAACGCGCTTGCCGCCAACGTGGATGCCGCCCGACAGTGCGCGGCCATCATCCTCGACCTCGGCGGGGCCGCTCGCGGGCTTGCGAGGTCCATGGGCTTCGCGGAGATGACGAAGGGAGGCGTAGTCAATGGCCAGCGCGAAGACGCCTTGGCCAACTTCGTCGCGAGCTCCGCCCATCAGTTTGGTCCACTGGGCAAGGGGTCGCGCCTCCAGGCCACCCGCGAGCTCTTCGAGTTCCCGAGGCGCCGCAACGAGGCCGCCCATGCGCTGCTCTCGCGGCTTCTCCCTCTGCGATCCCGAGCTATGCGCGACGGTGGAGCCGCGACGTCCTGGGTGGGCTACGGCTGCCTGCTCCTCCGAGCCGTCTGCGTCGCAGAGACGAAATTCATCATGCTGCTCCAGCCCCGCGGCAGCCGATGTCCAGCCGCGGAGCCTGAGTTCAACAGGTCTACGACGATGCTCGCGCGCGTGGGTCGCGTCGTGGAGCATGCGCCGCGCGGCATCGCCAGCGGCCTTCGTTCGTCGCCATCGTTCTGAGGCTTCGCGGGCGTGGCCAGCGGCAACAGTCAAGCGCTTGTCAGGCAGGGGGAAAGGCAGGCGCCGCAATCCCCGGGGGTGCGAGGATGCCAGCATGATTTGTAGCATCTATGGAAGTGAATGCAACGTTCGTGCAGAGTGCCCTCCAGGCACCTCATCATCACCGCGAGGCAGTGGCAGCGGCGGCCAGTCTGGAGGGCGCGCGGACTCAGGACCCATGGACAGCGCCCTGGACCGAGGCCCGTTGGCCAGTATCTCAGGTATCTCAGGAGTTGGCTTCGCGGTCATTGGGGGCCCCTCTCGGCCTCGGCCGTTCAATTCGCGCATCTCTGGCATGGCCGGCTAGCGCAGGCTGCCCAGTCAGACCGGCCACGCCGTCGCGGGCTGAGCACGTCGCCGAAGTGGAGCGCCTCGATCAGGGCCAATGTCGCGCGCGCGTGGAGACCGAGCGTGGCGCTCGAACCAAGCGGCGACGTGCCCGCCGACGTGGTCGTGCCCGACAGATGATCAACATGGCCATGGCTGACCTTTCAACCATGGCATCGCCGCCACTACTGCCATCGGATCCTTCTTGCCTGGCCAGACGTCGCAGGGATAGAAATAGAAGCCGATGAAACATGTGCGGTATCCATTCGGACCAGTGCGTCAACTTTGACCTTGAGGCTCTCCTTCAATGTGGCCACCGCTTCCATCTGAGCTGTGCCGACGCCAGGCCGCCACAGGCGACGACATTGCCCGGCTGCGAGCAGCAGAATAGGCACCTCGTGGCGACCAGGGTCGAGCACCCTTCTCGCGCTGCCCGACGTGCAGGCAGCGCTTGGTGGCGCGCGAAGTCACGCACATCCAGGTCTACACCGCGCCCCGCGTGGCATCTGACGTGCACGTAGCACCCGAGGTCGCGCCGCGAGACTCTCCAGCGGGCGAGATCACTGTCAGCGCCCCATGCGCCCACCTGGGGGCAGCAGCCGCTTCGAGGCTTGCCGCGAGGAGCTGAAGCCGACGCGACTCCCTGCTGGCCCGCCGACGGTTCGGCCAGTGAGTATGGCGCTCAAGTGCAGCACAGCCGTGCCCAGCCCACCTCTGTCGAGCTCAGGGCCATCGTGGGCCCAGGTGCGTGGGCCAGCCTCAATGGGCGAAGCGCTTGCGCGGCATCTGCGCCGTCGAGCCCCGGAGGCTGGGCGCTGGCCGCAGCAGCTCCCCATGAGCAAGCCCTTGGGCACCCGGGGAGGTGGCAGCGGGGCTCGGGAGTGCACCCATCAGGTGAGCACCCCCGCAGCCGTCGCGGATGACCAGGGCCGAGCTACCACCCACGGCATCACGACACCCATTGTCAGTTCCAGCTTTTCCACCTCTGTCCACCTCCGCTTTCTGTTCGCAGGCGATTTCTCTCCCCCGGTCCCCGAGATCCCCCCCAAACAATTGACCGCGGAACTGGGGGTTACACGCCACGCTGGGGGGCTAGTCGGACGCTCCTCTACCGAGAATGGGCGCCCCCTCATCATATACACCTCCGAGTCGGGCCTCAAATTTCTGGTCCTTCCGAAACCCTGGAAGAGGTCAGTCGGATTCGGGCTAGTGGGTGTTTCGCCAGGGGGATCTCAAACATGTACGCAGTTCGTGCATTCGTTCGTGCGGAACACGCACGCCGTACAAGATCAGCACGTGGCTGCCACGTTCCTTGCGCCACATGATGAACTAGTGAATTTGTTTTTTGCGACCCCATTGCGAAAGACTCCCCTTTCCCCAGAACCAAGTTTGGGATCGGAGTCACCATACCCCCTCTGATATTTGCTCGTTTGCCAGCGACCTGCCTCCTTGAGCCTTCCCCCCCGCGCCTGCTTCTGTCCCCAAGAGTGCTAGAGAGTGGCATCCTGCCCCCTCCAAAATGCTGGCCAGTTTTTCGTTCGACTTCTGTTGCCAGCCTGAAACATACCCCCATCCCTGTTTCGTTTTTGCGCTTTGGGCTGGTCGTCGCCTCCCCTTCGGCCCCGTCTTTTTCTTCTCCCTCGGTCACTCGTCGTCCTGCGAGGGGCGCGCGAGGTCAAACGGGGGGTCGACCCCAGCTTTGGCACCGTGGAAAAAATCGGACACAGACCCATCCCTGTGACCAGCATCGCCTTGGGTTCGGTGCCGATCTTGAGGCTCCCTCCGGTTTCCTGAAACCTCCTCCTCCTCCTCCTCCTCCTCCTCCTCCTCCTCCCGAGACTGACCGTTGTCTCGGGCTGGCCGATCTCCGGTGGAAGGACCACCTCGACGCCGGTTGCTCGGCGCGGGCCCCGCCCCCGGTCTGCCTCGAGTGGCGCCGCGCCCGGAGGTCCACTTCCACGCGGCCTCGCACGGCGACAAGCTCTGAGGGGCGCCGCGCTCCCTCCGAAGGGGGGGGCCTGCCCAGGACCACCGCCTGGGGGAGGAGGAGGAGGAGGAGGAGGAGGAGGAGGAGGAGGAGGAGGAGGAGGAGGAGGAGGAGGAGGAGGAGGAGGAGGAGGGATCCCTCTTCAGAGACGCCGGCGGCCGGCGGGCACGGACACACGTGTGGCCCCCCCCCGGGGCCTGGACGCAGCCATGTCCCCCGCCTGCCGAGTGGTCCGAAGATCGGCTCCCCCAGGCGGTGGTCATGGATAATCCTCCTCCTCCTCCTCCTCCTCCTCCTCCTCCTCGTCCTCCTCCTCCTACTCCTCAGCTTCCCGCCTCGCACCTCTGCCCTCCTCTCCCCCCTCGCGCACGGGGGCTCATCCGTATCCACTGGCCCAGGGACGTGCCCACGAGGATCTCGCGGAGCGCTGGGCGTCGGCGCTTCTCGTCCTCGGTTTGTGGGAAGGCAGGTCTCGAGGCCTGACGTTCCGCGATATCCTCGGGGGCCTCGCTGCAGTGGTGGGTAGCGCCAGCGAAACGCGACACGCACGCGCACACACATGCCACTGACCCCACCGCCACCGCATGACCAAGAATTCATCACACTGCAAGCCGCCTATTCATCACCATGGCGACAACAATCACGGATAAGAGCAAACATATTCAATTAAGGCCCTTGCCAAGCGGGGGCACGTCTCCAAATCGGTGGACGTGGGCGCAGACATCAAACGATGTGATTTGGTCAGCTCGCATCTCCAGAGCTCGCGACCCCTTCCTATGGAGCAGTTGTTCGTCCAGGATCAATTTGTAGTGGCCACCTTTGGGGCCCTTCGAGCCGCCGTCTTGGACCTCTTCTGAACCCTTCTTGGGGCTCTCTTGGGCGATCGTTGGGCCATCTTGAGGCTTCCGAGGCCTATCGGAAGCGAGCGGCGGGAAGCCGAACCACACAGAACACATGTTTATGTTGTTTGAATGCTTTGGCCTCTCGGGGGTCTCCTTGAAGCACTCCGTGGCCACGTGTAGCCGTCTTGAAGTGGTCTTGGGGCCTCTTGCAGGCATGTTGAAGGGTATCTTGAGCCATCTTGGGCTATCTTGAGCCATACTAGAAGCCATTTTGGGCTATCCTAGGCCCTCCTGGAGTCATCTTGTGGCAGTTTGGACGCTCTCGAACGCCTTGCGCCATCCTCTCGTCCAGACCCAGGGGAGGGTGATTCGGGGAGGGGTAGGCCCCTTCCCGCAGGAGAGGAAGGGGGATGGAAACGGAAGAAGTCCTCTGAGCCACCTGCGCCCACAGGGCTTGTGAAGAACGCCGAGATGGAAACGATTCATCCGCCAGAGAGCCTGGATCCACACTGGTGAGCGTGGATGAGATCCCAGGCCGTGGGCTCCACCCTGGCGCCTCCTGCTGCGGAAATCGGGTCGGACGAAAAGGGGGGATACAGTGAAAACCCATGCCAAGCATCACCCTGCTTTCCTTCAGGGTGCCATGGGTTTCTTGGGAATCGACGGTTTTGCTGTGGAGCGTGACGCTCCCATACCCAAAATCCATGGACGTCCTGGGGGTCCCTCATGCGTGTAGCCGATACCCCCCTTGCGACGTCTTGATTTTTTCAATGCGAGGTTCCCGGAAGTCTCGACCGATTTCCCAGGGCCGTCTTTTCACCCATGAGTCGTTCTTTGACGGTCCTGGGGCATGGTGAGGCCCCCAGATGACGAAATTGCCAAAGACCGCCCGCCGTTTTTTTCCCAAACCATCCTGTGGTGTTGGGGGTCCTTGTTTTGAAGCGACGGCGCCCCGCGTCTCCTTCCTTCCCTCCTTCCTTCCTTTCTTCCTTCCTCCTCCCTCCTTGCTCCCATCCCTGCCTCTGCCCTCCGCGTGGTGTTGGGTCCTCGTGTTGAAGAGACAGCGCCCCGCGTTGCTTCTCCTCCTCCTCGCCCTTCTCCCCATCCTTACTACTGCTCTCCGTATGCCAACCATTTCGAAACACACACACACACACGCACACCACACACACACACCTTCACACCCACCCACCCACCCACCCACCCACCCACCCACCCACCACCCACCCACCCACCCACCCACCCACCCATGCACGCAGACACACACGCACACCACACACACCTTCACACACACACACCCACACACACCCACCCACCCACCTACCCACCCATCCATGCACGCACGCACGCACGCACACACGCATGCACGCACGCCACCACGCACAGCGAGGGCACGTGCAAGAGCAGCTCGGGGGAGCACACGGCTCCCTGGAGCACGAGGTCAGCAGCCAGCGGATGTGTTGCACGGCCTCGGGTGGAGCGAAGCCGACGACGCGCGGAGCACGGGCGGCCGCCTGGAGAGCGAGACCAGGGACAAGATGAGCCTGATCAGCCGCGTGGAGGCCGTCGGTGACGGCCAGCGGGAGCTCGATGGCAACATGGCGAGCGAGACCGACAACCGCGGGCTGGAGCCGAGTCTGGGTCGGGTCGGCCTCCACAGCTTCGAGCAGGAGCAGGCCAGGGCTCAGCGGGCTCAGGAGGCGCCGGCAGAGGAGGCCCCCTCTCACATGGGGCACCCAGCACCCGCTGCCCCAGAGCGGGACCAGGCCATGCGCGACTACCAGGGCATGCGCCACGACCTCCGCGACTGGGCTGCTCACAGGTTCCATGGCAACACCCTCCAGGTGACCGACGAGGCCAGCCGGCAGGAGCAGTGCGAGGAGCTCCTCAGCGCGATGTTGCTTGGGGGAACAACCTCCCGTTGCTAGCCATCTTGCAGTGCTGGTTCCCTGGGCGGCCGCTGGGATCCGTCATCGCGGACCTGTGTGCCAGCGCTTGGAGGCAGGGCGCGAGGCGGCGACAGAACCACTTCGATAGGTTCGTCGAGGCGGGTCGACGGCTGCCGCCGCTGCAGCCCCCCCCCTGGCCCACAAGTCGTCGTATCGGAGCCTCTTGGTGGCAGTCCTTCTGCGCAAGCGAGTGGTTGTCCAAAGGGCGGGTCCCTGGCGGGACCTGCGCCTCGAGGTGCTGCGGTTGCGACGACCGCTGTGTGGCCAGGGCGTGAAGGGCAGCGGCCCCCACAGCGACCGCGAGGCGACGTTCGACTGGTGCCTGGTGAGCATCTGAGTGGCTCGGCCACAGGAGGTGAAGCGCGTAGTGGAGCGTCGCGGGGACTACCATCGCAGCGTACGGGGGTTGATGCCGAATCTGAATTGGGCCAGCTAGTATACAGCCGCGGGCACTACCATCGCAGTGCACGTGCCTCGGGGCCGCGGAGGGGCCAGCCCGACACCAAGACCGTGGTCTATCGCGACGGGATCACTGTCCAAAGTCCCGAGGAAGCCCCCGCGGGAGGGAACGCCTCAGGCACGAAATCGCCGCGTCGAGCTGGAGGCCCCTGAGCGCAACGTCTTGAGAAAAACCCCAGTGTGGGGAACACCTCGGGCTCAATGTCGCCACGTGGAGCTGGGGCATCGAAGCAGAACAAGTTCGACCGCGTTCTAACCGAGGCCGGCGTGAGGGGCATGACCAGCCGCGTGGAGATCGCGGGCGACCGCCAGCATGAGGTCGCCGGCAGCAGGGTTAATTTTACGGATCACATGCTGGGTACGTTCGGCCACGTGGATAGCGAGATCGGGAACATGGGGGACCCGACCAGCCGCGCGGAGGTCGGGAGCGACGGCCAGGGAGAGAGCATCGGTGACGTGGCGAGCGAGACTGACGACACGCCGAAAAGGCGCAGCCGCATGAGGAGCGAGATTGAGAACATGATGATCATGTTCAACTGCGTGGAGGTCGTTGGCGACAGCCAGCGGGAGCTCGTCGGCAATGGGGACTGCGCGCGCTAGGACGCAGACCATCAACGTCAGTATGGGCCACATGGCGGACACGTGTTGCACTGCAGACAGGATCGGCAACGTGGCGCGGGCGTTCGACAGCCGGGCCGATCGATGCGGAGAGCAGGCGCCGTGGCAAGGTGCGGCGGACCGCAGTGCGCAGGCGCCAGTACCAGGCGGCCGTGAACAAGTTTCAGGCCTCGGTGCATTACTTGGCCCCCATGGGCGGCGTGGGCCACACGATCAAGAGCCTCGTGATGCGGGTGCTGGAGGCGCCCCTCGCCATCGACACCGTCAGGGCCCTGGGCGCCATCGAGGCAGCGGCCAGCGCTCGCGCAGATGAGTGGGAGCAGGCCTCATGAGCGAGCGCAGCCGCAAGTGCAAGCTTAAGCTGGGAGAGAAATGCCCATGCTCGGCAGGTCTGCTGCACGAGGTGTGCGCCTGGAAGGCCGCGAGGGGCCCTCCTCGGGGCTCGGTCAGCAAGCGGCCCTTGGCCACCCACCCGCAGCGCGCGGTGGGGCCGGGGGCGGCCGAATTGGTTTGCGCGTGGTAGGCCGAGCGTGGCCCGCGCCGCAATCTTCGGACTGCGGCAGGACGGGGCATGGGGGGGGCGATGCCGATCGGTTGATGGCGGTTTGCAAGGCGCGCCGAGAGCGCGCTGGAGTCATAGGCTGGCACCCTCGCCACTGGAGCTGGTAAAGCAGCGACCTTCTGGACTCATTTGGTGGCCAGACGACGTTCGCCGCCTGGTCATCTTCATCCTGGGCAAACTCGATGTAGGTGGCAGGCCGATCTGCCTGCTTCCCGCGCCCGCGCGTGCGCGGGGGGGGCGCTCGGGCCGCCCGCGTGGGGCGCTGGGGGCAGGGGCTGCGACTGGGCAGCCCCGCGCAGACGGGGCGAGCAGGCAGTCGGGCGGGTCCTGCTGGGCGACGGGGCTGGCCTCGGGGGCTTTCCCGCACCCCCGCTGCGTCGGGCGGGTGGGGGGGGCAGTCGCCGAGCCCGTCGTCGTGCTCGTGGGGCTGCCAGCGGGATCCAAGTATTCGAACGAGCTGCTGAATGTCTTCCGCTACTGGGCCCTGGACCTGGTGCACAAGGCTTCCCGCTCTCGCGCGTCGTGAAGTGCGTGGGCGACGTCGCCCTGGGAATGCTCCGCTCGGCCCAGCGCCTCAGGGCGGAGTTCGCGGGGGCGCCCCAGCTCTTGGCGGTCGTGCTGGAGGTGGTGATTGCCCCCCCCCCCCCCCCCTGGCAATGGAGGCCCAGCGGCAAGGGCTTGGCGAGCGCCGCGGAGGCCGAGGAGGTGCTGCGCGAGGCCATGAAGCGGTTCGGCGTTTTCGAGGGCAGCGCGGGGGCGTGGGTGGGCATCGACTGCAACCCGCGGCCAGCCCGTCGTCGGCGCGCCCGCCGCCAGCGGCGCCTAGCGGCCGCCCGCTCGAGGTGGCGCAGGGCAGCTTGGCTCAGGTTGCGCGGGGTGAAGGCGGGCCCCCACCCTCGCCCGCCGGGCCGCGCGCGTAAGCGAGGCCGATGGGGGTGATCGGCGAGTCCAGGCTGGGTGCCTGGGCCAGCGCCCCCAGTTGGGCGGCGCTGCGGCCGCGCCCGTGGGTCGCGCCGCTGCGGCGTACCATGCGCGAGAAGCTGTTGCGGAGTTGGACCGCCCGCCGCCGCGGCGCCGCGAAGGTGGCCATCCTCGGTGGCTTTCCCGAGCAGCGCGCCCTCTTCGCCGAGGGCAGGACCGACGGCGCCGCGCGCCGCGGAGGAGGGTGCCAACGTGCGCTTGCATTGGTCCTGCCGCGCCCCCGAATACGGGAGATCCGCGAGAAGCTTGCCGACCTGGAGTCTGACGCGAACTTCTGCGACATCATCGCGCTAGGCGAGGCGGCGCGCGACTCCCGGTTGTGGTCGCGCGGCCTGGTGAAGGGCCCCGCGGTGAGCTGGCAGCTGCCCAAGGCCGAGCTCCATTGGGTCAAGCCCGACGGCCCCACTCACTTCAGCGGGGGCATCGCCGCCGACGGCTCGGTCGTCAACCCCCGCTGGCCGCGGCTGCGCTCGGGAGGCTGGGCGGTCGTGGCGTGCAACTGCAACGAGCTGGAGCAGGGCCCGTGGGGCCCGCTTCTCGCCCCTGCGACGCGCGGCCTGATCCCCGAGATTTGGGCGATGATCATGGCGGTCCAACGCGGGTGTCCTGGCGGAGGTGATCATTGACGACGAGGCGGTGGTCGACGGCTTGCTGGCAGGGCGTGCCCGCAGCTGCGTTGGCGGCTCAGTGGCCACTCACCTGTGGCGCCGCCTTTGGGGCCTGCTGGAGGTCGGGCGGCTCGTGCCCGGTGAGAATTTCGCGGCGGCGAAGATCAATGCCCGCGTCTCGAGGGTGCGATGCCCCGTCGAGTAGCATGCGAAGGGCGTGCTGAGCGGCGAGGCCGACAAGTGCGCGAATATGAGGGCAGCTGCTTGCCCTGTGCCCGCCCGAGCCGCGGCGCGCGCTGGGGCGCGCGGCAGGCGGGCCGAGCGCGTGCTGGAGTGCTTCGCCAGCATCCGCGCCCTCCCGGCTGGCTCGGGGGCGGCCGCAGCTGTGGCCGCGGCGGGGGCCCGAGCGGCGGGGTCCAGCCGTGGTGCTGGCAGCCGCCGCCCAGGGGCCGCTCGCTGCTGGGCGAGGGCTCCTCGTGGCGCTGCCAGCGCTGCAAGGCTTGCTGCAAATTCGCAGCGGGGCTGAAGCGGCGGCGGGGCGAAGAGCGCCGCCCGGGCGCGGAGGTGGCGAAGGCGGGGATGTAGCAGCATCAGCAGCAGCGCTGCAGGCGCGCGGGCGCCCATCGAGGCCAGAGGGCGAGCCCAGGCGAGGGTTGGGCCGCCAGAGGAGGAGCGCCCACCTGGCTCAGCGGGGCCGCCGCGGCCACTGGCAGCGCCGCGAACGCGCGCGTGGGCGCGCTGCGCAGACTATGCCGTCCGCAGGATGTGCAGGGCCTCCTTCAGACGCCTGCTCCGCGGCGCCATGGGCGCTTGCGCGAAGCTGGGCAGCGCCTGGAGGGGCGGCGAGAGGCGCCGTCGGCGCGATCGGAAACTGAGCGGGCACGACCCGCGAGCGAACGCCAACCTGGGGGATCCATGCGGCGGGCGCGCCGTTGCAGCGAGAGGCGCCCTCAGGGGAGTGAATGGATTCTGTGCTTCCGTTGATCTCTTTTCCTTTTGGGGTTTCCCCACGTGGTGCCATGGCGAGAGCTTGAATGGTCTTCGCCTTCGCCCTGTGCGCGAGCTTGTGGCATTTTGCGCGAGTGTCCGCGCGGGTGCGAGCGTCCCTGCGCGCGCGCGTGCAGTGGGCGTCGGGGCGGAGCGGTCCTGCCGCGGTCGGGCCGAGGCGCGGCGCGGGCGCCCCTCGGGCGAAAGGGGGCAGAGAACAAAGCAAGCGCGCGCAGAGGGAAAACAAACCACGCGCGCATTCTCACGCACAACACACCACGCATACAAACATGTGCACATGCACACATGCACGCACGCGCGCCAAGCGCCTGCGCGCCCGCGCACACGCCAGCACACATGCACACTCAAGCACGCACGCGCACGCACGTGCACCGCATGCGCACGCGCGCGCACTCGAGACATACACACTCAAGCACACAGACATACACACATGCACCACATGCGCGCACGCGCGCGCACATGCACACGCGCGCACACAAACGCACGCGCTCACGCAAATCCACGCGCGCACACATGCACACACATGCACACACATACACGCGCATGCGCGCGCACAGACATGCACACACGCACACGCACACAAACACACAACACGCACATTCCTACACGCGCACGCACACACACACATGCACGCGCGCGCACGCGCCCACACGCGCACGCGCACACGCGCGCGTTCGCACGCGCACACGCACACACACACGCAACCGCACGCCCACCCACGCAGACGCACGCGCACGCGCACATGCACGCGCACACACACAAACGCAAACACACACACGCACACACTCACACACAAACACACACACACACAAACACGCACCCCACACAACGCACACACGCACGCACACGCTGGCGCACACGCACACGTACACACCCACTCACCCACCCAACCACCCACACACACACGCACACATGCACACGCACACACGCACGCACACACACATACACCAAACGCACGCACACCGACACACACACGCACGCACATACGCGCGCGCACACACAAGCACACGCGCGCGCACGCGCACACGCACACGCACACGGACACGCACAGACGCACGCGCTCACGCACACGCACACGCACACGCACACGCACACGCACACGCACACGCACACGCACACGCACAAGCACATGCACACGCACACGCACGCACACGCACGCGCACACGCACACACACACGCACACGCACACGCACACGCACGCGCACGCGCACGCGCGCACGCACGCGTACGCGCACGCACACGCACACGCACACGCACACGCACTCGCACACGCACGCGCACACGCACACGCACAGAACGTACGCGCACACACATGCACACACACATACACACATACACACATACACATACACAAATACACATATACACACATACACACATACACATACACAGGCACACGCGTACACACATACACACACATACACACACGCACACATACACACATACACACATACACACATACACACATACAGACATACGCATACACATACACACAAGCACACGCACGCGCAGTCGAAGTCGCACGCGCACCCGCACGCGCACGCGCACGCGCGCGCACGCGCACGCGCACACGCACGCGCACGCGCACACGCACACGCACACGCACACGCACGCGCACGCGCATTCGCACACGCACACGCACACGCACACGCACACGCACACGGACACGCACAGACGCACGCGCTCACGCACGCGCACACGCACACGCACACGCACACGACACGCTTGGTGGCCACATGGGGGGCTTCACCACAGGCCCCATTTGCTGCGTTCCCCTCGGCCTGTCGCACCAATCTCGGCACACCTCTAATCCGGTTCGTGGCTCCACAGGTAGCTCCACCGATGGCCCCAGTGATTGCGGTCGCATGCGCCCGCCGCATCAGTGTCAGCACCCCCCTCACACGCTTCGTGGCCCCATAGGGAGCTCCACCGGAGGCTCCAGTGGTGCGTTTGCATGCGCCCGTCGCACCCATGTCAGCAGACTCCTCACACGCTTCGTGGCCTCATAGGGAGCTCCACCGACGGCTGCAGTGGCTGCTTTCGCATGCGCGCCCACCGCACCACTTTCGGCACACCACTCACACGGTTCGTGGCTCCACAAGGAGCTCCACTGACGGCCCCAGTGGCTGCGTTCGCATGCGCCCACCGCGCCCACTTTGGCACACCGTTCACACGCTGCGGTCTCATAGGAAGCTCAGCCAACTGATCCAACGGCTGCGTTCGCATGCGCCCACTGCACCCATTTCGGCACACCCCTCACACGCTTCGTGGCCCGAGTGGGAGCTCCACCGACGGCCCCAGTGATTGCGGTCGCGCGCGCCCGCCGCACCCATGTCGGCACACCCTTTCACACGTTTCGTGGCCCCATAGGGAGCTCCACCGCCGGCCCCAGTGGCTGCGTTCACATGCGCCCGCCGCATTCCTTTCGGCACATCGCTCACACGCTTCGTGGCCCCATGGGGAGCTCCACCGAAGGCCCCAGTGGCTGCGCTTGCATGCGCCCGCCGCCCCGCCGCACCAATTTCGCTACACCCCTCACACGGTTTGTGGCCCGAGTAGGAGTTCCACCGAATGCCGCAGTGATTGCGGTCGCGTGCGCCCGCCGCACCCATGTCGGCACACCTTTTCACGCGTTTCGTGGCCCCATAGGGAGCTCCACCGAGGGCCCCCGTGGCTGCGTTCGCATGCGTTCGCCGCACCCATGTCGCACCCCCCCACACACACATTTTTCGTGGCCCCATAGGGAACTCCACCGAAGGCCCCATTGGCTGCGTTCGCATGCGCCCGCCGCAACCATGTCGGTACACCCCTCACACGCTTCGTGGCCCCGGGAGCTCCACCAATAACAGTATTCACGCTTGCGTTGTTCACAATTGCATATGGTTGGGTCCCTCGCCAGGGTCATTTTCACGACGTGAGCATGCCTGGGCCCTGCTTCTGTCAAGGCTGTGGAGGTCTGGGCTTTTGCTGACTGCCCCTTTCCCCGACCAGAGGAAGAGAGGCTTCCCAGATGGGGTCCGAGCGGATGGGGTCGGAGGATCGTGCCGCATCGCCGATTCAACGGCGATGTGGCCCGAGGGATCCCGAGTGTCTCCACGCTAGTGGTGCCGATGCAATAATTGCCGATGCATCGCCGATGCGTCGGCGATGCGGCGCGATCTTCCGACCCCATTCGTTCAGACCCCATCTCCAGACATCGCCGACATGATTTTGTCAATCCGCGGCCCTATATGTCTCGACCCCTTTCCCGGGGGTGGCTTTTCGTCCCGGATCAGTTTCTGATAGCCCCCGGGCCCGATGCATAACATGCCCCTGAGGCTGAAATCTAGGAACCACCGCCAGATCGACCACATCAGATCTTCGGATCATCTCTGGGTCTGGGAGGCCTCCAGAGGCAAGCTGGGCCCGCCCGCCGGAACGGCCACGCGGGCCCAGCCCCCCCCGCCGCCCTCCCCGCCGCCGCAGCCCGCGGCCGACGCGCGCGCGCCGTCGGCGGGGCCGCCGAGGCCCGCGGCGGCCGCCCTGCGCAGCGGGGCTTCGCCGCGCCGACGCTGCCGCCCACGCTGGCGCCAGCGGCGGCGGCGACAGGTCAGGAGCGAAAGAAGGACGCGCACGGACATGAATCCACGTCGGTTTCGAGAGTACGCACTGCGCGAGCGGCCGGTCTCGCGGACCGGGGGGCCGTGCTCATGCTCGTGGGTGGGCGCGTGCGTCCTATGTGGGCTCCCGAACAGTGAGGGTCGGGAGCCTTGAGACGGGGGTGGGTCAGTGCAAGCGGGGGTCAGCCAGAGCGCCGGATCTTGCAGGATCCTGCAGAGCCAGGGGTGCACTGACCCAGGCCAGCGCGCGGGATCCTGCAGGATCTTGCGTGGTTTTGCAGAGCAGGACTGACCCGGGTTCGCACTGCTCCAGATCCACGCGTCCCCGAGAGGGGATGCTTCCCTATCACCGCTTCGCCAGAAAGGGTTCTAGTGGTGGTAGGCGCAGCTGTCCTTGCGCGCGCGTGTTGAAGCGCAGCACGTGCAGTGTCCACAGGTTCTGTGTCAACACGCTGCGTGTTGGCTCGGTACGTTGCCGGCCCACGTTTTGGCGAGCGTATCGCGCCCGGCCCACGTCTTCAGTCTACGTGTTCGGCTTCGTGTCAACGCGCTCCGGGTTGCGTGTTGCGTATCGGGGCGGCCGAAGGAGGGGATTTTTCTTCAATTCGAAGAACAAGAAGCGGCATACATCTAAATTCACGGTGCTCCGCGCGGACTTTGATCAGCGTTGGAGCCACCTGGCGGCGTCTCCAGCGCCGCCCCTGGCGCGCTCCGCACGCCAGGGAGGGGTCCCAGCGCCGATCCAAGAAATCTGTGTGGACCTCGGGAATTGTATCTTTATGACGGTTTTTGCTTCTCTACGAACCGCGTTTCGCAAGAACGATGTTTAGAAGATGACAGTGGGGACGGAAAGCCCGAGGACGCCCAGTCTGGCAGCCGATTTGCCTGAGACGTTTTTGCAACTTTTATCTAAGAAGCCTATGGCGAATCACCGCCGCCCCCTGCCTTATGGAATCGCCCATGTGGCCGAGCGTTGTGGCATGAGCTCTGCCAAGCTATCTGACCATGTGCTCCCCAGCCGTTGTGGAAACCCTTCGGGGAACACTTGGGTGAGGATGGCGGGGAAGATCGGGAGGAGGAGGAGGAGGAGGAGGAGAAGGAGGAGAAGGAGGAGGAGGAGGGGACATCTTGGGGGCCTGTGTGGGCACTCTTGAAGTCTCCTGGGAGCTTCCTGGGAGCCTCTTGGAGGCATCTTGGGGCCCTCCTTGGGCCTCTTGGAGCCTTTGGTGCTTCTCGGGGGCCTCGTTTCGTTGGCCGTCTTAAAGCATTCCTGGCCCGTCCGACGCCGTCGGAAGCCGTCTTTGGGGCCTCTCTGGGCCGACTTGGGGCCCTCTTGGAGTGCTCCAGGGCCGTCTTGGAGGCCATTGGAGGCCTCTTTGGTCGTCTTGGGGCCCTCTGGGGGCCGTCTTGGGGGCCTATTGGGCTGTTCTGGGGCCATCTTGGAGGCCTCTTGGGCGATCTTGGGGCAATCTTTGGGGGCTCTTGGGCCGTCTCGGGCCGTCGGGAGGCCGAGCAAAAAACAATTGCCAAGCTCTTTCAAACACCTAAGGAGAATCACTGATTTTGGCCTCTTCGGGCCTCCCCGGGAGCCCTCTTGGGGGCCTCCTGGTCCGTCTTGGAAACCTTTTTTGGCATCTTGGGCTGGCTTGGTCCATCTTAGAGCCATCTTGGGCTGTCTTGATGGCCTCCTGGCCCGTTTGACGCCGTCGGAAACGGTCTTGAGGGCATGTCTGGGCCGATTTGGGGCCCGCTTGGGATGCTCCAAGGCCGTCTTGGAGGTCATCTAGGGCGTCTTGGAGGCCTCTTGGGCCGTCTTGGGTTCGTCTTGGGGCCCTCTTGGGGGCCTCTTGGGCCGTTCTGGGGCCATCTTGGAGGCCTCTTGGGCGATCTTGGGGCGATCTTTGGGGGCTCTTGGGCCGTCTCGGGCCATCGGGAGGCCATCGGAAGGACCAAAGGGAAATCACTGAGTTTGGCCTCTTCGGGCCTTGTGAGATCTCGTCTTGGGTCCCCTCTTGGGCCGTCTTGGGTCCCCTCGTGGCCCGTCGTGGGGCCCTTTTGGGGGGCCTCTTGGGCCGTCTTGGTGCCAGCTTGGAGGCCCCAGGGGCCGTTGGAAGCCCGAAAGGGAGAAACGTCGAAACCTCCTAACAGCCCAAACGAAAGTTAACGATTTTGGCTGCTTCGGGCCCTGCTAGAAGGCCTCTTGGAGCCGTCTTGGGGGCCTCTTTGGGCAATCTGGAGGACGTCTTGGAGCGTCTTGAGCCCAAATTTGCCCGTCTCAGCACTATATGGCAGTGGACAGGTGGACTGGTGGATGATGTTGGGCCATAGGACAGTGGACTGGTGGACTGGTGGATATCCCAACGATGCATTATGAAAGCCGTGTGAGCTCCCTTGGGGTATACCTTTTCCCGCCCCGTCAGGTTTGAGGTCCGCGCGGACCGTCGACAGTTTATGTTTACGTCGTTAATACTAATGATTAATATTAATAGTACGATTATTAGTATCATTAATATTATTCCTTATCTTCCTCATCATCCTCTTCTTCTTCTTCTTCTTCTTCTCCTTCTTTTTCTCCTTCTCCTCCTTCTTCTTCTTCTTCTTCTTCTTCTTCTTCTTCTCGTTCTTCTTCCATTAGCAGCGTGAGGCCTCACTTTCTTTGCTCCCCTGTGTGGGCCCTTTGCGAGGGAGGGCCTCTCCCGTTTCTGGCCCTCGTGCCCGCCGGGGCCCCGCCCCGTCGGCTGGGATCTCGCCCGTCCCGTCGGGCCTCGCCCCGCCGCCCCCCTGCCCTGCTGCCGCCAGCCTCCGCGGACCCTCCGCCGACCTCCGCGGACCTGGGGGCGGTCGTCGTCGCCGTCGCCGCCGCCGTCGCCGCCGCCGTCGCCGTCGTCGTCGTCGCCGTCGACGTCGTCGTCGTCGTGTCCGTCGTCGCCGTCGTCGCCGTCGTCGTCGTCGTCGCCGTCGCCGTCGTCGTCCTCGCCGTTGTCGTCGTCGTCGCCGTCGTCGTGGCCGTCGCCGTCCTGGCCGTCGTCGTCCTCGTTGTCGCCGTCGTCCTCGCCGTCGCCGTCGCCGTCGTCGTCGTCCTCGCTCCCTCGAAGAGGATACCCTTTTCGGTGGGGCCGCCCCTCTGCCTCGGTGTGCTTTTTTGGTGCTCGGGGGGGGGGGGGGGGGCAGCGGGGGGGGGCAGCCTGCCGCCGCCACCCCCGGCGGCGCGGCGGCCCGACGGAGAGGTCGAGGGGGTAGGCCGGAGGGGGGAGGCCGAGGCGGAGAGGGAGGCAAGGGGGGGGGGGCGGGGGGACGTGGAGGGGAGAGGGGGAGGGAGTGCGGGGGGGGGGGGGGGGGAGGAGGGGTGTGGAGAGGGGGGGATGCGGAGGGGAGGGGGGAGGGAGTGTGAGGGGGGGGGGGGGGGGGGGGGGGGGGGGGGGGCAGGGGAGAGGGAGAGAGCTGGAGCGGGGAGGGGGGGGACAGCCCCGAGTGGATGCTGGCGGCAGGGGGGCCTGTCCCTTCTCCTGCGGGGGGCGCGCGGCCCAACGCAGGGAGCTGGTCCGAGTGGCCGCCCCGGTGCGCCCTCGCCCTTCTCGCGGAGGCTCTCGATCACGAGAGTCGTCGCCGCGGTTCTTCCCCTCTGTCGCTCCCTTCTCCCGCTCCTGCCCCCCCCCCCCCCCCCTCCCCCTGCCTCTCCTCCCCCAGCCCGCCCTCCTCCTCTCGGCGCTCCACGTTCGATCCATCTTCCCCTGCTGCTGCCCCCCTGCGCTGGGCGCCAGGGGCGGCGGGGCACGGGCGAAGGGAGCGTGGCTCCCGGGGTCAGACTTCTGTCCATGCCGACGCTCTGGCCCCTCGTGGGGTCGGAGCGTGAGCAGGGGCACTGGTAGCATGTCGACCGCCTCTCCTGGAGCAGTGGATCGCGGCCGCCCTCTCATCGAGCCCGCGCGCTGTGGAGTGCCGCGCGCTGCTGGCTCCGCCTGCCCCTGCCGGGCTGCGCCCTCCGATGGACCGCCTGGCCGAGCCTGGGCAGCCCAGCGATCCAGCTGCGCTGCCGCGCGCACAGCCGCCACAGCGCCTGGGGGGTGGGCAGCGAGGGAGCCCAGACATGCTCGCGTCGTGCACAGAAGCACGGCGGGCGGTGTTGCGTCGCGCTCGGCCCCTGGGGGCCTTCGCAGCGCCCCGGTCGGGGTAGCATAAGACTCGAGTGCGCCGGAGCTCGGGCTTGCCGACGTTTCTTGACGGGCGCGTCCTGGATTTTGACGGTCCAGTTTTCGTGGGATGTTTGCAGCGGAAGCTCGCGTCAAATCTCAGACTGGGCCTCGTCATTTTCATGATGGCCCCGTCGGGCCAACCCGAGTCCCCCGTACCCGAGTCTCACGTCTCCCCGACCCGGGACTGTCAACTCAACGAACGACTCGGATGAAAAACGGAGTCTGGGGACATGGTGGGGACCTCTGGGGACCCCGCATGGAGGTCTGTCAGAGGAGGAAGAGGTCTCGATACCGCCATCCTTCCGCTGTACTCGCAGAAGTGGGTCTCTCCGGCCCTTGTCGCCACGGCTCGGCTCCACGGCTGGAGTCGCTTCGAAACTGCGGTCGGAACGCGCCCTGGGAAAGGTCCGGGGAGTACGTTCGGGATCTTAGCACGTCGCTCCGACGGTTCTGGCCCACCGCGCTTCGGTGCGACGCGCTGTCCGCTCCCTGGCCCCCCGGCGCCAGCGTCGCGGGGTCCTCCCTGTCTCCCACCCCGCGGCGCGGAGCGACGAGCTGCCCCCTCGCAGGACACGGCGTGCTGCTGGGGCCGCCGCGGTGGCACGGCATCCCAGGACATCCCGACCTCGGCGGTATCGAGCAGGGTGCACAAAGATCGACAGCGTGTCTGTCGCATTTGGAGCAGGGCCCGCTGTCGGTGTCGCCGCGGCCGTCCCCTATTTTGGGGCAGAGCGCCGCCTGCCCGGCTGCGGCCGCTGCCGGTCTTGGGCGGCCTCTGCTGCTGGGCATCGTGCCCCCTCCTGCCCGTGCCCACCTCGGGCGCCCCCTGCGGTGGAGGCACCGCTGAGGCCCCCCCCCCGCCGTGCCGGCCTGGACACCCCTGCGCACGCCCTGCGCGCCGCAGCTCCGCGGGCGTCGGACCGCGGCCATGGCTCTCCCGCCGCGCCCGCTCCGCCTCCGCCGGGCGCGCCTCGGGCGGCGACGGACGCGGGGGTCGCGGCCCGGCTCCCCCGCAGCCCAACCGCGGGGCAGGGCCCGCGGCCCCGCGCGGCGGTGGCCGGCGGGGTCCGCCGCGCGGGCTCCGCGCCCGCGGCGGCGGACGGGCTGCTGCGCCGCAGCTCCGCGGGCCTGGGCGGCAGGGAGGTCCACGACCGCATCCGGGCCGGGCAGACCGCGCTGCGGAGGCTTCGCTGCCGGGTGGGCGGCACGATGCTGCTCTCCGGCATCACCTGCGCGTGCCTGGCGCAGTGGCAGTACCACTTCAACACGGTGGACTCGTCCCGGCTCATAGACGGCGTGGGCTGGCTCGCGTCGGTCGGCAGCATGCTTTGCCTGGCGCTGGCGCCTCTGCCGGATTCTTTGAAGCTGCTGCTGCTCGTGGTACTCTCCACTGTCGCCATCGTAGTGGCTAACATTAGCTGGGACGTAGAAGTGATAACTCATACGAGCGATGGGTACTCTTACCCCGACGGCTGCATACATCCGGGTGATGCCTCCGAACTCCCGCCTTATTACTGCATCTGGAGACGCATCTTGTACGCCTCATACATGATGGTCAATCTCACATCTGAAGGGCTGCGCCCTCTGCTGCTGGTTTCCCCTTGTAAAGCCACCATGGGAAAATACTGGGACCATCTTGGGTCCTCCTTGGAGATTTGACGGGCCGCCTGGGAGCTCACCTGGGGGTCACCTTTAAGCTATCGTTGGCAGCATTTGGGGCTACTTAGGGGCCTTTCGGATCTGAGGCCATTGGTCCCTCGGGGGCATCCCGGGGCCGACTCCAGGCTTTGCTAGGCAATTTTGGGAGATACTAGTGCCGTCTTGGGGCCTCTGGAGGCCACCGTAGGGCCACCTCGGGTCGATCTTGAAGCTGTCTTTCAGTTTGAGGGGCTTTGAGGGGCCGTCTTGCGGCCATCTTGGGGCATCTCGGGAGGAAAGCACGCGACTGAACTTATCCAGCTGTGGGTGTCAAGTCGGCTACCTGTAAGAGTGGCCCTTTGCCGGAGTGACCATTGGTGCGGGCTCACAGGGACCTCAGGGGTCCCCCAATCATGGGCATGCGCGCTTGGATTTTGGCCTCCCCGCGGCCCCCTAGAGCCGCACACCTAGAGTCACTCTTGCCTAGGATCATTCTTGTGTGCGTTCGAACAAGTCCTGCCACTATGTCAGCCCAGAACTTTGTGCGGCGACTGTACAATAGCTTTGGGCGGTGCACTGGACGCCGTGACGTGTGGCACCTCGTGTCCCAAGGCTTGTAAGGGTCGTGCCATTTGACGCGCCGATTCGCGTCGTGTCGGGGGTTCTCTTTTCGTCTTCGTTGTTTTCCTACTTTGCTCCTGTCCTTTCTTAGATTCCTGTGGTGCAGTCTTGCGGGTCCCGTAGCCCTCTTTTCGGGCCGTCTTGGGACTCTTGGGCCGTCTTGGGGCCCTCTTGGCCGTGAACAGCAGCTGCTTGGTACGTCGAAGCCCACGTCAAATTACCGAACGAGACAGTATCGTATCCAATCTGCATGGCAGGAGCCTTTCTTAACGCTCCAGTTTCGTCCTTTGCCGCAGAGGCCGTCGCACTTGAGCAGGCCGTGGATTTGATCTGGGACCTTTTGAAAACATGAGCATCGACAAGGAGGAGGAGGAGGAGGAGGAGGAGGAGGAGGAGGAGGGGGAGGAGGAGGAGGAGGAGGAGGAGGAGGAGGAGGAGGAGGGGGAGGAGGAGGAGGAGGAGGAGGAGGAGGAGGAGGGGAGGAGGAGGAGGAGAGTTCTCTGGAAACCATGCAACGGCGATATTAGACTAGAGTGCTATCGCGCTGCACGCCTCCGGAGAGAACGATCGTCCAAAACGACCCCAGTAGCCCCCCAAAGAAGACCCGGCAGGCCCCCAAGAGGCCCCAGGACGCCCCACGATAGCCCCAGACGGCCCAGGTAGCCCCCAGGGTGGCCTCAACACACCAAGAGGATCCTCCCTTCTTCGACGCCCTTTCCTCGGGTTCCTTACCGTCCTCCGTCGTCGTCGTCGTCGTCGCCGTCGTCGTCGTCGTCGTCGTCGTCGTCGTCGTCCCCGCCGCCGCTGTCGTCGTCGTCGTCGTCGTCGTCGTCGTCGTCGTTCTTCTATTCCTCCTCCTCCTCCTCCTCCTCCTCCTCCTCCTACTCCTACTCCTACTCCTACTCCTACTCCTTCTCCTCATCCTCCGCTCCGTTTCTCCTCATACGTGACCTCTTCCATTTCTGCCTCCTCGTCCTCGTTCTTGTCTTCCTACTCGTTGTCCTCCTGCTCCTCTCGCTGCCCTTCCCGTCATCCACGCTGTTATCCTCGTCATCCGCCGCCTTGTCGTCGCCATCATCCTTCTCTCTTCATTTCCCTCACGAGCCCAATGGACAACATCGGCGCTTCCCGTGCTTGTCCGATCAGGGTCGACCATTCAGGGGCCGCCTTGGGGCCATCTTGGAGGCGTCTAGGGGCTGCCTAGAGCTGGAAGAAGCAAAGGTGAAGACACACACACACACATCTATCAAAACCAGCGGGCCCTGCTGGGTGCCCTCTTGTGGCCTTACTCGGCCGTCTTTTGGGCCTTTCTTGGGCCTTTTGGATGCTGGCGTGGGTTTGTGCGGGGCCACTTTGTGAGCTGTCTTGGACGCATCTTGGGCCATCTTGGTGGCCTGCCTCGGCCGCCTTGGAAGCTTGAGAGCGCAGGTTCAACGCTTTGAGCAGGAGTCGTGTCCCCGGGCGCGTGGATCTTGGCCTCAAGAGCGTAGGTGCATTGTCTCTTGCGAAGGATCGTGGCCCCGGGATCGCGGGTGCAGTTTTCTGTCGAGGGATCGTGGCCTGTGGAGGGGGTGTGGTGCACGCAGAGCTGTGTGAGCGAGGGGAGGTCATTTCAGTGGACAAGGGGAACCCGCGTCCCAACTTGCCAAAGGGCACGGTTGCGGATTTCCACGGCTTCTTGTCTTGCCGGAGAGTTTTGGACCCTCTGGGTGGGGTCTTGGGGCCCCAATTAAGCAGTCTTGGGGCCGCCTTGAGGCCACCTTAGGCTATTTTGGGCTCTTGGGGGTTTCTTCGAGCCTTCTTGCGGCGCCCCTGGAGGCCTCCTGGGCCCTTTTCGCCGCAGGGTGGCGTCTCTGCGGGAGTGCTTGTGCAATCCGGAGCAGCCATGGTGCTCGAAGCCCCCCCCCCCCCCGGGAGAGGGTAAGTTTTGGCGCCGCAGCAACAGGTTGAGAAACAGAACAGCGGCCAGGCATTTTGGCTTGGCGCGTCGCTCCGCCGGCTGTCTCTTGCCCGCCGTGCCTCGACGCGACGCGTCAGGCACGCCCCTCTTTCCAGGCGTCGACGCGCCGAGCCTCGCCGTGCCTCCCGCTCCCGCGGAGCGGAGCGCCGCGCCGCCAGCTCGCGGGGCACCGCTGGCGTGCGGGCGGGGCTGCCGCCGCGACGCGCCAAAAGCAGCAGCTCCCGACTCTGCGCCGAGGAGCGCACCAGCAAGGCAGCTGTCCAGCAGGACGTCTCACAGCCTCGAGCCCCCAGCCGGAGGTCGGCGGGTTTTGCTGCGGAAGCGCGCTGGTCATGCTCAAGATCTACTGGGCCTGGCGCTCGTCTCTGCACGCCACATCTCAAAACAGATCTATGTGGAACTGCCTGGGGGGTTACTTTGCTGGATTGACGCTGGTAGATGCGTCGAATTGCGTTGCCTCGCTGTGCGTACTCGACCGGCCCTGGCTGCAGGGACAGGTGTGCTTTCTCCCAGGGGACGTTTTCGGGCTCGTCGCGTGCGTCGTGCCACAGTTTCGGCTTCGGTTCCATCAGTGTCTGCGCAGTGTGTTTCAAAGGACAGAGTCTCTCGCAGCTGCAGCGGGCATCGCTAGCCTGGTCGGAGACTGTGACGCAGACGAGCTCCGGCGTGAGGCAAACGCGCGTTTTCGCTCCATCAGCCTGGTCAGGCTGAGGTACGAACACATGGCGACAAATGTCCCTTGTCCAGAGCTTTCTATGCAGGCGTTGCCTACACGACTTGGATTTTGTGACGCGTTCATCTCGCATAGCTGGCACGACTGCGCTTCGACGAAGTGGGCCGCTCTGCAACAGTGGCGCCATGAGTTTGTGTCGAAGACTTGCCGCGAGCCTTCCGTCTGGTTGGATAGGTGCTGCATCGACCAGGGCAACATCGATATGGATCTACGTTGTCTACCAATCTTCTTGAGTGGCTGCAGTAAGTTAGTCGTTTTCTGCGGAGTTACGTACTTGAGCCGCCTTTGGTGCATCATCGAATTATTTACGTTTGTCCACATGGGTTGCGATATTGAAGCAATCGAGCTGCACCTGCTCCTGAGAGAGGGCAAGGAAGAATCTGACAGATGTAAGATTTCCAGGTTGATCGAAGTATTCGATGCTGGTCGTTGCACATGCTCAGTTCAAAGTGACTCGAACCGACTGATCAACATCATCCACACAGCCTACGGCGACTTGCGTGAATTTAACAGAGTCGTCCGCAGAATAATCGCGAAGGCTTTTGCTCATCTCCCGGACACACCATCAATCAGCTCAGACAGTGATAAAAGTGATAGTGACATCTCGTCAGATGACTCTTCTGATCCTTGCTGCGGCCGCTGCGCAGCCTACGGAGTGCACGCTACTGAGACAGTGTAGGATTGTCATGGAAACATGAAAACACGAGCACGCGAGGCACGTTGGTCAAGTGGCTTCGTCTGTGGCTGACCTGTCAATACGTCAGGCGTCCATGCCCTCGTCTTTTGGCAAAGGGCCACGGAAGCAAGCGGACGCAAGGCCAGTGCGGGGGACATCGGTGGACGCTGCCGTAATGCAGACAGGAGGAGGAGGAGGCGAAGGAGGAAGAGGAGGAGGAGGAGGACCAGTGTAAACCCAAGACTCGTCAACGATGTTGGAATCCACCCTCCCTCTAGGCTTGCTCTTCACAAGCCCCGTGAAAAGGGTTCAATCCCACTGAGGGAATTGCCCAGTTGGGGGACAACCGTGTGAAAATCTCGAAGTCTGCCAGAGCACCTTTCTCAGGACTTCAACGACACGAGGTAACTTGACAGTTGCGTCTTGGCAGTCTTGAGTCGTACCACAACGCCATTCTTGGGACTTCAGCACCGCGAGTCAACGTAATTGTTGCGCTTTGGCAATCCTGAATCGTTCCAGAACGCTGCTTCTAGTATGTTAGCCATGGGAACCAATGAGACTCTTGTGCGTGGTTGGAACAAATGTGCGCGGCGCCAAGGCGAAAGCCACATGGTGAAGACGACCCGCCTTCAATCCGTGAAGCTCTTGCAAATCATTCTTAGAATTTTGCGCGGCGCTAAGACGATAGCCACCTGTTGAACATGACCCGCCTTCAATCCGCGAAGCTCACGCACATGTCTAAAACGAATGTGCTCGGCGCTAAGGCGAGAGCCACATGTTGAAAACCACCCGCCCTCCATCTGCGAACTTGCTGCCATGTGTTCTGCTTCGAGCTCGTAGGTGGTAAGGAAGTCTCAGGCGAAACGCCCAGCCCGCCCTTCCAACAGGCCTCAGGGTGCGGCAGGGAGGCGTTATTCACAAGGACAAGGAGTGGAGGAGGAGGAGGAGGAGGAGGAGGAGGAGGAGGAGGAGGAGGAGGAGGAGGAGGAGGAGGAGGAGTCAGCAGCGCACATTACATGGACGTTTCGTGCCTGCGCGCAAACGGCGCGCCCGAGGAGCTCATGAGGGATTGCGAGAGCAGCTGTGGGGATGTTTCTTATGTGGGCGAGTGGGCGGGGGCTGTTGTGTCCGTAATCGGCGTTGCAATAGGTCTTTCGCTCAACATAGGGGATGCGACCCTGCCCCGTCCCACCTCCCTCGAGCCCTATTAACCAGCCGCGCCGTCGTACGGCGCAACATCCGAGCCACCTGGATTGCGGCTAATCGAACTGCCCAACGTCACTGCCCCGCGTGCCTGGTAGAGTTCCCGCAAGTATGGGACCCCCACGAGCTCCCCACCGACCTGCAACTGGACACACTGACTAGCTTCTCAGACGCCGAACACCAGCGCTGTAGCCATCGCGACTAACAGGCCCGCAGCAGCATCACCATCATCATCCTCCTCCTCCTCATCATCGTCATCATCAGCATCATTTTCACCATCATCATCATCATCATCATCATCAACATCATCATCATCAACATCATCATCAAGTGTCGCAGCTGCATGCGAGCCAAAGACTGCTGACAGCTCCAGCACGTGTTACTTCCGCACCCGCGCAAGAGGCCTCCCCATGCTCCACGAGGCACTGGCCCCCGAGGCCCAGGACGATAGGCCACCAGGCCCAGCGAAGTGCCACCAGGCCGCACGTGGGCCACCAGGCCCTGACGGCGGGCCACCAGATCCCGACCTCGAACTCGACGACGCCTCGACCGACGTCCGCTCAGATGCCCTTACGGAAGCCACGGACGACTCTGCTTGCCAGCTCCCTGCGTTCGAGCAGCGACCCAACAGCACCTTGGCGTACATCAAGGCCATGTTTAAGCTCAAGATCGGCTCCTGGAAGCCCATCCTTGGGAGCTACCGACCAGCAGAATCCCGCGCGGACGAGGCCATGCCTACCTGGGACGCCTTTCGGTCCGAGTATCATTGCGAAGTCCCCGACGTGGCCCCCGCACAGGCCTTTGTCCTGACGGACGAGGCCCACATCCGCTTCGCTCGCACTCGACCACCGTGTCGAGCTGGGGGCCTTGACAGCAGGACCACCAAACAGACCAAGATGCTCCCAAGCGGGATCCTCCGCCTCTTGGCTCAAGCACTGCGGGCCATTCAACGGGTAGGCAAAGCCCCATAGCCCCTCCTCCACATTCCAAACCCATGCCTCCGAACAGGCCAGGGCGAGCTGCGTATCGACCTGCTCCTGCTCTCCGTGATGTCTGCCTGCATGTATGCCTGGGAGGCCCCAGCCTACCGCAGTCTGGTGGCCCGGCGGCCTCACTGGACCCATTCCTGCAGCTCTGGTGCTGTTCCGCAGGCCACCACAGGCGATGTCAGCCCCTCTGTCGCGATCCAGGTCGAGGAGGTCCGTCTGCTCCTCTTGCCTCTCGCGGGAGTCGATCTCGAACGACAGAGACGTTTTGGCTACTTGGCCAAAGGCATCTGCCTAAGCCTAGCCCTTCACGCGGACTGCCCCCCCGGACATCGTGCAGGTTCGGCGCGATGTTTTGCACGCGCCGTGTGACACGGTCCCACGGTCACTCAGCAGCACCTTCGTGGATGACAGCTACTCCACGGCTCCTCCCACGGCGGCCGAGCTGGGTGCCTCCATGAACGAACAGGTCCGCTTCGACCAGCTCGGTGGCCAGAAGACCCAGCCTTGCAACAAGATGCCTGCTGGGCCCTCGGCGGCGAACAACACGTCCAGGTGTCTGCCCGCATCGACGGCCAGCCCTTGAACATCCACCAACTGGTGAAGCAGCTACGTCAACGTAGCACCAGCCCCGAACCCAGCAGACCTCAACTTGTCCGTCGCGGCCGACGCCCGCGTCCGCCGCGCGCGCAGCCGTGAGGCTTCCACGCGCAGGCCGCCTCCCCTGGGGCACTTGCGCGAGGGCCCGGACAGCCTGGTCCCTGGCAGCCAGTATGTGCACCACGGGCACCGACATCCTGGCGCCCAGCCCCCAGCTTGCACCCTGGACAACATCGACTAGACGTAAGAGTGACCTTTCGCCGGAGTGACTTTTGGTGCGGGCACAGATGGGTCCCCAGATGGCTGAACACGAAGCAGAAGCAGCGGCTTGCGCGCCCAGGTTTGGTCCCCCCGCGGCCCCCCAAAAAGCCGCGCACCAAAGGTCACTCCTACCCAGGGTCACTCTTACGTGTAGCCGACAACAGCGCCCTCTTCGCTGCCACTCGTCCCAAGGGGCGCGCTTGGATGTCCGGATGGGTCCATTCGCCTGGACCGCGCCCGGCCGCGCCCTCGAGCTTAGAGCAATCACCCGGCGCGAAGCTTTTTCCTCGGCGTGTGCCACCAGGCGCCTCGAGGCAGCAGTCTCGAGGCCAAGGCCGAGGAAGTGCGCGACCACGCGAAGGGCTTCCAGGACGGCGGGCCCGTAGGGAGAGCGCGGCAGACCATTGCACGGCTGGACTGGAAGCGGCCGTCCTTCGGCACGATGCTCGACGCCTGGGTCACTCCCCTCCTGTGGCTCCATCTTCCACTGAGCCTCTTCACCCACGTGCTGCGGACATCCCAACGCCGACCTTCCCTTCGCCGCATCCCCGCCACCCGTGACGGCCTCGGCGCGGTGGCGGCGGTGCGGCAGGGCACCGATTGCTATGCCTCGACGCGGCTGCAGCAGACCGAGGGCAAGGCCGCCGTTGCGCTGCCTGGCAACTGGGAATGCTGTGCACCTGCCTCTGCCGGGGCGGCCACACTGAGCAACGGCGCGCGCGCGTGCCGAAATTGTCCCGGACACCCCCCCTCCGTGCCGTCGGTGCAACGGGGGGGAAGGGGCGCAGGAGGACACCGCCTGACGCTGCCCCTGCAGGCTGGGCCACGAGCGTCGGGCCACGGCCATCACCACTTCCCAGGAGCAGCGGCGGGACCTGCCCCCGCGCACGCGCCGCTGCGGCCTCCCCGGGGGGGGGCCCCGACTGCCTGATCCCCAGGCCGACCCGGCCCGCGGCGTCCTGCCGCAGCCCCCCCCCCGCGGCCGCCGCCCGAGGCTGGGCATGCCCTGACGCCTGCGGGGAGCACCGCGGCGCCAGTCGGCGCAGCGAGCCGAGGCCCTGGCCCTCCTCCACCCGGCCGCCACGGCCGAGGGCCCAGTGCACAGCGCCACCGGCAGGCGAGGAGGCGGTGGTCGACGGGCTCGGGGCCCTCCTGGCCTCCCCGCCCTCCTCCGGCGCCTGGACCCCGGGCTGCACTCTGGTGGCGCCTCCGCCGTGTGGTGCAGGCCGCCGAGGGGCTCGATGGACGATTGCTCCAGGTCTCCCGAGAGAATTCCGCCCGACATGGCGTGCCTTCTCCCAGCGAGTGGCATGTGCCCCCACGGACGAGTGACGTGTGCACTCGCGACATCTTACGCTGTACACAATGATCCGAAGAGCATTCAACACGTTGAAACACTTGTATGCATTTGGACGTGCACCTCACACGCCGCGACGCCCCAGGATGCGCGGGAACACCCTTGCAACGCAGCTCCCCTAGCAGCTGCAGCCCCCCAAAGGAGCGCTGAAAAAGGAACAGCGCCCCGTTCGGTCTCCGAGGGCGCCCGGGTGCACGAGCAGCACCAGAGGGACATTCATGGGCCCTGGAACGGCCTGCAGCGACCCCCCCCCGCCAGAACCAGAACTGCCTCTCATTTCCGCATCTTGGCTGTGAGGACGCAGCGCGCCTACAGCCGTAGACGCGCTAGCGGTGCGTCAGCTAACGGCGAGGTAGGGAAACCAATTGTAGGAAGGCGTGGTCCGTGGCCAAACCAATTGTAGGAACGCGTGGTTCGTGTTTTCCTACAACTCGCTGTGTCGTTTTCGTTCGATACATTCGCATATTTGAAATGTAGGAAAGTGTGCTTCGCGATTTCCTACAATTTGTTCTGCGCGAGCTCGGTGTCTCAAAAGCCATATTCCCAACATCGCCGTTAATCAAGCACGTCGTTAGCGCGGCCTTGGTACAGCCCCCAACCTCTCCATGGAGAGGACGTGATCTTGGAGGCCTCTGGTTCTGGGGGGCTCCCGGGCCGCCTGGAGGCCTCCGTGGGCCTGAAGATATGATGTTAAGTCGGGCCTGTCCCTCTAGAGGAGGAATCTTCAAACAATAGTCCAAACATACTCTGGGGACGAGTTTTTTTAAATAGTATGTTTGAATATTTTGGGGTATGTTGTTAACTGTCTCTTGTTTTTCCCTCGAAAGTCCGCCTGTAGGGAGACATGCCCGACCTAGATCTGATGGCGACGGGGAGGGGAGGGGAGGGCGGATCGCCCGCCCGTCTCCGGCGCGCGCGCGCGGGCGCGCGCGGGTGGAGGCGTAGATTCCTCGGATCGGCGTTGGGCCCCGCCCTGGCGGCGCCTCTGGACCTGGTCAGGATCTCGGGGCGGATCCAGCCGTGGCGGCAAGCCTCGACTTTCCACCCTCCACGCCTTCCGACCAGCAGGCGGCTGAGTCGCTCCTCTTCTCGGGGGACAGCAGGTTCCGTCGACATCGGCTTTCGGAGCTCCGCGCTGGCTTCTTGCATCGGCGCTGGACCCCCCCCCCCGGCGGCGTCCTCGGCGCTGTCCCTGGCGCGCTCCCGCGCCGATCCAAGGCATCTGCGCGGACCTCCGACATGTATGTTTACGTGATCGAGGGGAGGAGGGAAGAAGAAAGGAGTGGAGGGGAGGAACAATGAGAGAGTACAGTCAACCCGCATAGTAAGGATGGGCATCCTTCCCAAGGGTACCCTTTCATCCTTGCATCCTCGGCCCATCCTTGGCCACTTTCGCTGGCCGCGCCCCGATCGAAAAGCTTCGAAACGGCCTTCCAAGGCTCTAGCATCCTTGTCGTGCATCCTTCTGATACGGTTTGACTGTATGCTTACGTCATCGAGGAGAGGAGGGGAGAAGAAAAGAGGGGAGGGGAGGAGAATTGAGAGAGTACAGTGCGAACCCATGCCAAGAAACACCCTGCATACCTCCAGGGTGCCCTGGGTTTCCTGGGTTTCGATGGTTTTGCGATGGAAAGCGTGACGTTCCCACACCAAAACGCAGTGGTCGTCCTGGGGTCTCAGGATTGGGTTTCCTGTGGAAGGCTTCTTGTGGACTGGCCTCCTCTGTACCGCGGGCCCCCGGACTTCTCCTGGGGTGCGCTCTGGCCAGGATCTCGAGGCGTGCCCAGCCGTGGCGGCGAGGGCCTCCCAGGAGGCCCAACAAGGCCCAACAGGGCGAGACCGAGGAGAGGAGGGGAGAGGGGAGGGGAGAAGGGGAGGCGAGGAGAGGAGGGAGAAGGGGAGGAGAGGAGGGGAGAGGAGAGGGGAGGAGAGGAGAGGAGGGGAGAAGCAGAGAGGGGAGGGCCAGCAGGGCGCCCTCCCCTGCGCGGGCGGCTGCCGCCCGAGTCGGCACCGACGGCGGCCCGGGGGCGGGCACCTGGAGCGAGAGAGGGTGGGCCGGCATACTGGGAGGAGGAGGAGGAGGAGGAGGAGGAGGGGGAGGAGGGGGAGGAGGAGGAGGAGGAGGAGGAGGAGGAGGAGGAGGAGGAGGAGGAGGAGGAGGCGGAGGCGGAGGAGAAGGAAGAGAAGGAGCAGCGAGAGCGCATGGGGCGAGGAAGAGCGTGGAGGGGAGGAGCCCGCCGCTCGGCCGCTCGCTCGGTCGTCCGGTCGGCTGTTCGGCCGGTCGGTCGGTCGTCGGTCGATCGGTCGGTCGGTCGGTCGATCGGTCGGTCGATCGGTCGCCCGGTCGGTCGGTCGTCGGTCGGTCGGTCGGTCGTCGGTCGGTCGTCGGTCGGTCGGTCGGTGGGTCCCCAGAAAATCAAACTTGAGGAAACAGTTTGCACCTGTCTGTAGGGAGCTACACACCGGAGGCCCCAGTGGCTGCGCTCGCCTTCCACCGCCGCACCAGTCTCAGCACACCCCTCACGCGCCTCGTGGTTCCGCAGAGAGCTCCGCCGAGGACGATACCCACAGGTGCGTTAGTCACAGCTGCATATGGGTGTGTCCTTCGCCAGGATATAGTTGCATGCTAGGGGACACAACCTTCGCCTTGGGGTGGTAGTGGTGATCGCGAGGGGGATCGGGGAGAACAGCTGGGAGGGGAGGATGGTGTGGTCGGTGAAGGGAGCAGGGGAAGGCATGGGAGGTGAGGGAGACGATCTTCGATCAATGTCTGCGCAACGTCACAGAGGTGAGGTGAGGATGATTTGGGAGGGCAGGGTGGTGTTGTAGGGGAGGAGGTGGAGGGGAGGGGAGGGGAGGGGACGGGAGGAGGGTCGTGGAGGAAATAGTGGCTTCGGAGGGGGAGGGGGAGAGGAGGTGAGAGGATGGAGGAATGCCAGGAAGGGAATCGAAGGCCTCGGACGAGAGGAGCGAAGGGTAGGGGAGATTAGGAGAGGAGGGGCGGGGCGGGGGGGGGAGCGAACATGGCGTCGGGGTCAGGGGGGCAGTGCAGGGAATTTCACGGAAGGGCGGGCCACTGCCGTCGCACTGCGTGCGACGATCGGCAAGGCCGCGCACCAAAGGTCATTCGTGCCAAGGGGCGCTTCTGTGAGCAGATGGAGTCAGAGGAGGATTTGCCTCCCCCGCTTCCGCCTCCAAGCACGACGAAGTCATACCGCACACCTCTGACGCGCTTCAAAATCTGCCCCAATAGGGTTAGACATACTCGCGACATCACATCGATTACCATCGACGTGAAACTCGTCTCAAACTCTGGCCAAGGACCCCGGACGAGCCCTGCTCACAACAGCAAGCTGATGATCTGAACGTCTCTGTCCACGCTGCACTGTGACGTGGTCACCAGAGATGCGGAGCGGCTCTTGCCACCTCATGCTTTCAAGTCGGCTGACAAGCGTTGCAGCTCTCCAATTCCCTCCCCTGCCCACTCCCCACCTCTATGACTCCCCGTCCAGCCTTCCCAATCACCTTTTCTTCCCTGTCATCTCGCCTGCCCTACCATCCACTTCCATTCTCTCCATCCCCCCTCCTCCTCCGGCTGCTCATGCTCCCTCCAGCTGCTCCTCCTGCTTCTCCACCTCCCCCTGCTTCTCCCCCTCCTTCTCCCAGGGGTGCTTCCCATCAAACTGTAAGCTTGCCCCCCGCCCCCTCGGGGCCCTCTTGGGCCCCGGGGGGGCCCTCCTTGAGGTCCTCTTGGGCCCCCCCCGAGGCTCCTCCCTCTGGCCGCCCTTCCCTTGCCCTCCCCCCTCCCAGGCTGGCGCCTCTGCTTGGCATCGCCCGGACGCTTTGCATGTTTTCCTCAGCGGGGACCACCGGGAAAAACCTGGGACCATCTCGCGAAAAATCGTCGCACGAAGCCGACAAACACAGAATGGAGGTCCGAGCGATGGCAAGATGCGCGGCGGTTCTCGAGGATGCTCCTTGGCGGCTCTGGGGCGAAGCCTCGGCCATGGCAGGTGGGCCCTGGGCCCGCGCTGCAGCCCTCCTCCAGCCCTTGGCATCACTCGGACGTGTGCATGTTGTTTTTTCGGCGAGGGCCATCGCGGAGCATCCTGGATCATGTCACAAACAACTCGTGCAGACAATTATTATCGGGTTGGGAGGATGGGCTTGGGAGACAATGGAGATCTCAATGCCCGTGGGCGGCAGGAAGGCGTCGCTCACTGCACCCACAGGTGCTACTGTTCCTAGCCGTCATCCGCCCAACCCCGTTCTCCTCTCTCCCAAACACGAGATTTGTTCTCCTCGAGAGAGCACGCGCGAACAACCGAAGCCAGTGCGCGGGGAAGGGACGTCCGAGCGATGGCAAAACGGGCCACTGCAGACGCCGCGCGGCTCCGCCTGGCGCGGCCTCGCGCGGCCCCCCGGGGACCGAGGTCCTCGGACCCGTTTGGCGGTTCGCGTGTCAGACGTGTGCACAATCTCTGCCTGCAGATCTGAGCCACCTTCTGCTACAGATTCCTCTCTCCTCCCCCCTATTGTCTTCCAGCGCGGATGCCGTGGTGCGTTGTGAGATATCCACGTTCACAGTTTCCCCTTCCGGCGACCCTCAGCGGTTGCCGTGCCAGCGCGTCTTGCTGGATGTACGGCTTGTGTGGTGGTGCGGCGGTGGTGATTGGGGCCTCCGAAGGCTTCTGGGGGCCTCTAGAGATCTCCAGAGGCGTCTGGATACCGCGCGAGCCCGCGCACGGTGAGGAGGGAGAGGGGTCTCCCGGTCAAGCACCCTCATAGCAGCAAGCGTAAAGAGGAGGGGCGAGGAGTCGGCGGTCGGCTAGTGCAAGCGCGCATTCCTGACTGTGACGCGCGTTCGGGACTCTGGAAAGCTAGAATGGTGCGACAAGGAAACTCTTCAGGATTCCTCAGGATTGCTCAGGTGTCCTCAGGAGTCTTCAGGGTTCCTCAGGAGGGTGAGGACAATGAAGGGGAATAGAAATTTCCCCTATCAAGCACCGAGTAGCAGCACAGGGGAAGAGGAGGGTCGATGAGTAAGAGGTCGGCCAATAAACACGTGCACTCCTGACTTTGACACATGTTCGCGAGGGAAGGCTAGAATGGTGAGAGAAATGTTATTTCACAAGGGTCTTCAAGATTTCTCAGGATTCCCCAGGGTTTCTCTGGAGCCCCTGGAGGGCAAGGACGATGAGGGGGAAACACATCCAAAGGACGAGGCTCCAGGTCGCGTGTGCAGCTGGCATCCGCATGCGGCTCGCGCGCGTATGGGCTCGCGGAGCGCGCAGGAGTGCGCCCCATCCAGAATCAGGAAGTGCAGGAACAAGAAACGCAGAGAAGAACAGGTTTCCTCAAGGAGCAGGAAGAGCAGGCTTCCAGGAGCAGGAGGAGCAGGAGCAGGAAGGCCATCTCCGCTCCCGCTGCCGTAGCCGCCCACCGCGGACCAAATTCACTTCCGTATTCGCTGTCTCCGCCTCCTCATCCTGGAGGGAGGAGATCAGCTTGACGATTCGCCTGCCCCGAAGCAGCCAACTTGTGTGCGACTTGAAACGGGACCGTGTGAGCGCAAGCCCGTCGTTTCGATTAAGAGGGGGAGGCGGAGGAAGAAGAGGGGGAGGAGGGAGGAGGAGGGAGGAGGAGGAGGAGGAGCAGGAAGAGGAGGAGGAGGAGGAGGAGGAGGAGGAGGAGGAGGAGGAGGAAAAGGAGGAGGAGGAGGAAGAGGAGGAGGAGGAAGAGGAGGATGGGGGAGGATGCAGAGAAGGAGGGGGAGGAATAACTTCCCCTCCACATTCCCCTCCCCATCCCCCTTCCTCCCCCTGTGCCTGTCTGATCCCCCCTCTCTCCCCCCCCCCCTCTCCCCCACCCCCTCCCCCCTCCTCCCTGTACTTTCGTCCAGAACTCCCTTGTGTGTGCAACTCACAGCAGTAACCCTGGCCCTAGTGGCGTTGGCGGCGGCGGCGGCGCAGGTTCGTGGTCTGCCATGGGGAGGCGGTGGCGCAGGACCGCTGCTTCCACCCTGGGCAGGGGTGCAGGGAGGGGAGGTGACGGGGAGGGAGGAGCCGCAGACGTGCTCGCGTCGTGGAAAAAAGCTCGCGGCGGATTCTGGTTTCTGCCATTTCCAGCATCTGGGGGCCCTTTATCGCGCCGCGGCACCGTCAGAGAACGGACTCTGGACGAAGCGCCAGCCCTGGGGGATGGGTCGACAGAGTTCTGGGGGCCCGTGTCGAACAAAAGCATCGGACGTCTGGGGAGCGGTGCTGAATGTGAGGGGGAGGGAGGAATATTTCTGCACGAACGAAATGGGCACGGAAAGAATGGGTACAATGCCCAACAGCGGATCCTGTTCATTTCGAACAGGATTCCGCTGTCCACGCGCGCGCGGCCTGTGTTCCATTAGAGACAGAAGGCCGCCTGCCCAACAGCGGCGCTGTTGGTTTGGGGACAACATTTGTTATTCGTTGTTGGGCATGTACCATTCTTTCCGTACCCATTTCGGGCGTCCAAAATATTGTTGCAGGAGAGGGAAAAGGGGGGATGGGGGGAACCGCCGCCCCTGGCGCGCGCTTCTGCGGCGGCGGCGGCGGCCCGCAGGACTTCCACCGGGCTGCGGCGCCCGTCTGCGAGCAGCCCGCGAGGCCCTCCCTCCCTCCTTTCCCCCCAGGGGCCCAAGCTGATCCGGTCGAAGCTCGCGAAGCACTGCCCCATGACATACATACGGTTTGGTCTTCAATACTTCGAAGACGAAAAATCGCCATAAGCATAAACTTTCTGGCGCTCCGCGCCGGGCCCCCCATTGGCGCCTCCGGCGCCTGGCGCGCTCCGTGCGCCAGGGAGGGGGGTCTAGCGCAGATCCAAGAAATCAGCGCGGAGCGCCACAAGTTTATGTTTATGGCGTGTTTTTTTTCTGATTCTAATGCTGCCCTCCCCGCCAGCGCTTGGAGTGCACACTTCCAGACGATGTTGGCTTGGCGGTCCATGGAGCGTTTCAGGATGGGAGGGGGGGACATGAACAAGCTTCGAGCAGGTCGATGCGATCCGATCACGGTCCAGCCCGGCCCGATCGGGTTCGGTCCCAGCGTTCCGTCGATGCGATGCGGCCCGATACTTGCACGGCGCTGGTGCGCATCCTGGCGCGGCCAGTCCGGCTCCGTGCCGAGCGAGGCGCCCCTGGCGCGGCGCACGTCGCGAGCCGGCCCCAGCTCCCGAGGCGGCGCTGGCTGCCCCCTGCCCTCTCGGGAGCTGCCTCGGGGAGATGCCGATGCAGTGGAGGCCCATGCCAAGAAACGCCCTGCATACCTCCAGGGTGCCCTGGGTTTCTTGGGTTTCGATGGTTTTGCGATGGAAAGCGTGACGTTCCCACACCAAGAATCCATGGACGTCCTGGGGTTTCAGGGTTGGGTTTCTTGTGGAAGGCTTCTTGCGGACTGGCCTCCACTACCGCGGGTTCCCAGACTTCTCCTGGGGTGCGCTCTGGCCAGGATTTCGAGGCGAGTCCAGCCGTGGCGGCGAGGGCCTCCCCGGAGGCCCAACACGGCGAAAGCGAGGGCAGGGCAGCGGCAGCGTTGCCTTTTCCTCCTCCGCGTCGCATCTTCGGGGGCCTCGTCTGTCCCCCCCGAATCGGTGTCTCTTTCTCGTGCCCGACGTGGGCTTGCTGCGGTTTCGGACGCGGATTCGACGTGGGCTCGACTCGGCTTCGACGAGTCCGACATGGATTCGACACGGACTCGACGCGGACAGGGGCGCGACTGGACAGGCGAGTGCCTCCCTAAGGTGCAACACTACAGCAGCGATCCTGGCCTCCTGTGCCCCCAGTTCTTCGCGCCGCCTGGGCGCGCCTGGGGCCCTCTGGTCTTTTTTGCCGCGCGGTGTGCCACGCTGGAGTCCCGCGCAGCTGCGGCGTAAAGTCGTCAATTTCGCCATGCGTAGCTCGTCACACCCGCTTCTCTTCGTCGCTCATCTGGCAGCACCGAGGCTCGAGGTTCTTTCGCGTCTTCATTTTTTTTGTCGGGGGGGGAGCCCTCTGGATGCCTCCCTGGGACCTCCCCGAAGCTTCGGGGAGGGCCTCGCCAGGCTGGGGACCTCACCAGGATGCCCCTGGAGGGCTCCTGCTGGGGGGAGCCCTCTGGATGCCTCCTGGGACCTCTCCGAAGCTTCGGGGAGGGCCTCGCCGGGCGGGGGACCTCACCGGGATGCCCCCGGATGGCTCCTTCTGCTGGGGGGATCGGCTCCGCGGGGGAGCGCCGAACCCCCATCACCTCCTGTCCCCGAGGCCCACGCTGCACAACAGAAGTGCGCCGCGGCGCGTAAAGGTCGGAGGCGGAAAAGAGGGGGGTGATGACTACTAGGGGGGGGTGGATATCATGGCGGGGGCCATGATAGTTCCCCAGATTTTATGGCGCCTCTTCTTATTTCATTACGTCTTGCCAGGCTTGCGCCCGCCAGGTTTGGGCCTCAGGTCGTTTTCACTAAACCACGTTTTACTAAAGGGAGGTCTGTCCATCCCCGAAAAGGAGTTCTGACAAATTCAGTGCCTGGGCCCTTAAAAGCTCTTGCAAGTGTATGGGCCGTGGGGCAATCCACTACGAGCGGACGGCATCGTGGCGCATGTGGGATGACTTGGACAAACTAGGAAGGGGGTGGCGCAGCTCCTGACCTTTGTTCTAGGCCTCCTATATGGGGTCCGAGTAGATGGGTCCAGAGGATCGTGCCGCATCGCCGATGCATTGGCGACGCGGCTCGATATGGAGCCCGATTTGCTTCACGTCGACGTCGCCGATACATCGCCCACGTCGACGATGCATCGCCGGTGCATCGCCGATGCATCGCCGATGCTGTGAAATCCTCCGGCCCCGTCTACTCGGACCCCATCTAGGGGCCACTATTGGTGGCGCCCTAGGAAGGATCGAGGATGAGTTCCTGCTCGTGCGTAGCCCGTTGTTCGTTGCTCTCTGGCGAGGTGAGCTGGCAGGCTCGCCAGGCCCACTGGCAGACCGTGTTGTTTTCGGCCGCCGCGCGCGCATCGTGATGGCGCAGCCGTCAGGAGCCCGCTTTAGTTTCGGCCGCCGCGTGCGCAGCCTGTGGCGCAGCCATCAGCATGCTGTTCTGTTCCCGGAAGGGGCTTGGGCCCAGAGTTTTTTTTGTTTTTTAAAAAGCATATACATATAACGGCGCACCGGGTCCGGGGGCCCGGGGCCGGGACCCCGACCACAAATGTGCACCCCGGGGGGCCCGGAGGCTCGTCGGGGCTTGCCGGAGGCCTCCCCGGTCAGACAAGACGGCCCCAGGAGCGCCCAAGACGGCCCAAGAAACTTCCAAGAGGCCTCCAAGAGGGCTCCGAGATGGCTGTTTTGTTTTTTTTTTTTGAAGATGTTCTGTTGTATTTTTGTTGATTTTGTTTGGGAATTTTTGTTTTTTTTTTGAATTTTTTTTTTTGAAGTGATTGTTTTTTTTGTTTTTTTGGTTTGTTGATTTGTTTTGTTTTTTTGTTGTTGTGTTTTTTTGAAGTTTTTTGACAGTTTTGAAGAATTGTTTGGTTGTGTTTTTTTGATTTTTGAAGATTGATTTTTTTTGGAAGATGGCCTCCAGACGTCAAGGACGCCCCCAAGAGGCCCCAAGAAGCCTACCAAACATGCTCCAAAGAGGGGCCACTAGACGCAAATTGGCCATCCTCGTAAAACGTACAATTTTCAACAAAGTTGCTTTTTGGGCTTTCCGACGTTACAGGACGGCCCACGAGGCGCCCAAGACCGCCCCAAGACGGCCCAAGAAGCCCCCAGGACAGCCCAAGAGGGCCCCAAGACGGCCCAAGAGGCGCCCAAGATGGCCCAAGAGGGCCCCAAGACGGACCCGAGAGGGGGCCCAGAGGGTGACCACGAACCGCAAGCTCGAGCCTTCCGCCCCAAGAGGCCGCCAGGAGGCCCCCAGGAGGCCCCTCAAGAGGCCCCAGGAGACCCCAGACGTCCAAGGACGCCCCCAAGACGCCCCAAGAAGCTTCCAACATGCGTCCCAAGAGGGCCCCTAGACGCAAAAGTTGGCCCATTCCCTTCGTATTATCCCGGCAAAGCAACCTAACATCGATGTGTAGGAGCATATCTGGAAGCATTCCCCTTAAGATTCGGATGAGAATCCAGTTGTAGAATTCTGCTGTTCTCGCAGTCGTGGTCGCATTCGCGATGACAGTCGCAGTGGCAACGGCAGTCGCAGTCACAGCCTCAGCCTCAGCCTGCCTCAGCCTCAGCCTCAGCCTGCCTCAGCCTCAGCCTGCCTCAGCCTCAGCCTCAGCCTGCTTCAGCCTCAGCATCAGTCTGCCTTCAGCCTCGGCCTCAGCCTCAGCATGCCTCAGCCTCAGCCTGCATCAGCCTCAGCCTCAGCCTGCCTCAGCATCAGCCTGCCTCAGCCTCAGCCTCAGCCCGCCTCTGCCTCAGCCTCAGCCTGCTTCAGCCTCAGCCTCAGTCTGCCTTCAGCCTCGGCCTCAGCCTCAGCCTGCCTCAGCCTCAGCCTGCATCAGCCTCAGCCTCAGCCTCAGCCTGCTATCAGCCATCAGCCATGGCCTCAAGCCTAGCCTCAGCCTCAGCTGCCTCAGCTCAGCCTCAGCATGCCTAGCCTCAGCCTCAGTCTGCCTGCAGCCTCGGCCCTCGGCCTCAGCCTTGCCTCAGCCTCAGCCTGCCTCAGTCTCAGCCTAGCTGCCTCAGCCCAGCCTCAGCCGGCTCAGCCTCAGCCATCAGTCTCCTCAGCATCAGTCGCCTTCAGCCTCCGCACTTCAGCCTCCGCCTTCAGCCAGCCTGCCAGACAGCCAGCCGCATCAGCTCAGCCTTAGCCTCAGCCTGCTGCCTCAAGTGACAGCCTGCAATCAGCCTAAGCCTCAGCCTGCCTCAGCCTCAGCCTCAGCCTGCTTCAGCCTCAGCATCTCTGCCTTCAGCCACGGCCTCAGCTCGCCTGCCTCAGCCTCAGCCTGCATCAGCCTCAGCCTCAGCCTCAGCCTGCCTCAGCATCAGCCTGCCTCAGCCTCAGCCTCAGCCTGCCTCAGCCTCAGCCTCAGCCTGCTTCAGCCTCAGCCTCAGTCTGCCTTCAGCCTCGGCCTCAGCCTCAGCCTGCCTCAGCCTCAGCCTGCATCAGCCTCAGCCTCAGCCTCAGCCTGCCTCAGCATCAGCCTGCCTCAGCCTCAGCCTCAGCCTGCCTCAGCCTCAGCCTCAGCCTCTGCTTCAGCCTCAGCCTCAGTCTGCCTTCAGCCTCGGCCTCAGCCTCAGCCTGCCTCAGCCTCAGCCTGCATCAGCCTCAGCCTCAGCCTCAGCCTGCCTCAGCCTCAGCCTGCCTCAGCCTCAGCCTCAGCCTGCCTCAGCCTCAGCCTCAGCCTGCTTCAGCCTCAGCCTCAGTCTGCCTTCAGCCTCGGCCTCAGCCTCAGCCTGCCTCAGCCTCAGCCTGCATCAGCCTCAGCCTCAGCCTGCCTCAGCCTCAGCCTGCCTCAGCCTCAGCCTCAGCCTGCCTCAGCCTCAGCCTCAGCCTCAGCCTCAGCCTGCTTCAGCCAAAGCCTCAGTCTGCCTTGAGCCTTGCCTCAGCCTCAGCCTCAGCCTGCCTCAGCCTCAGCCTGCATCAGCCTCAGCCTCAGCCTCAGCCTCAGCCTCAGCCTCATCAGCCTGCCTCAGCCTCAGCCTGCCTCTGCCTCAGCCTCAGCCTGATCAGCCTCAGCCTCAGCCTCAGTCTGCCTTCAGCCTCGGCCTCAGCCTCAGCCTGCCTCAGCCTCAGCCTGCCTCAGCCTCAAGCCTGCCTCAGCATTCAAAATGTGGCCCGGGAGTGGAATTCTGGGAACTCGAAGAACACGAAGTGGCCTACAGTTGGCTCCGGGCATTCAAAATCATGCCCAGGAATGGAGTTCTGGGAACTCGAAGATCACGAAGTGGCCTACAGTTGGCTCCGGGCATCCAAAATGTGGCCCGGGAATGGAGTTCTGGGAAATCGAAGAGCACGAAGTGGCCTACAGTTGGCTCCGGGCATCCAAAATGTGGCCCGGGAATGGAGTTCTGGGAAGTCGAAGAGCACGAAGTGGCCTACAGTTGGCTCCGGGCATCCAAAATGTGGCCCGGGAATGGAGTTCTGGGAGGTCAAGTACGAGGAATTGTATGACTGTTGCGTCCGGCTATTCCGAATGTGGCCCGGGAATGGCGTTCTGGGAGGTCAAGGAGCACCAAGTGTGTGACTGTTGCATCCGGTTATTCAGAATGTGGCCTGGGAATGGGGTTCTGAGAGGTCGACGAGCACGAAGTGTGTGACTGTTTGTGAAAAACGAGCCCGGCACAGGCCCGGCCGGCAACTCCCAACGCCTGCCCGGACCCCCCTGTGGAGTGATCTGTGAGCTCTTTTGAGTCAACTAGAAACCTATCGGTCTACGCTGTTAGGTAAAAACGTACATTTTCAACAAAGTCGCCTTTTGGGCTTTCCGACCTTACAGGACGGCCCAAGAGGCGCCCAAGACCGCCCCAAGACGGCCCAAGAAGCTTCCAAGAGGGCCCCAGGACAGCCCAAGAGGGCCCCAAGACGGCCCAAGAGGCGCCCAAGATGGCCCAAGAGGGCCCCAAGACGGGCCCAAGAGGGGGCCCAGAGGGGGACCACGAACCGCAAGCTCGAGCCTTCCGCCCCAAGAGGCCGCCAGGAGGCCCCCAGGAGGCCCCTCAAGAGGCCCCAGGAGACCCCAGACGTCCAAGGAAGCCCCCAAGAGGCCCCAAGAAGCCTCCAACATGCGTCCCAAGAGGGCCCCTAGACGCAAAATTGGCCCATTCCCTTCGTAAAACGTACATTTTCAACAAAGTTGTCTTTTGGGCTTTCCGACGTTACAGGACGGCCCAAGAGGCGCCCAAGACCGCCCCAAGACGGCCCAAGAAGCTTCCAAGAGGGCCCCAGGACAGCCCAAGAGGGCCCCAAGACGGCCCAAGAGGCGCCTAAGATGGCCCAAGAGGGCCCCAAGACGGGCCCAAGAGGGGGCCCAGAGGGGGACCACGAACCGCAAGCTCGAGCCTTCCGCCCCAAGAGGCCGCCAGGAGGCCCCCAGGAGGCCCCTCAAGAGGCCCCAGGAGACCCCAGACGTCCAAGGACGCCCCCAAGAGGCCCCAAGAAGCCTCCAACATGCGTCCCAAGAGGGCCCCTAGACGCAAAAGTTGGCCCATTCCCTTCGTAAAACGTACATGTTCAACAAAGTTGTCTTTTGGGCTTTCCGACGTTACAGGACGGCCCAAGAGGCGCCCAAGACCGCCCCAAGACGGCCCAAGAAGCTTCCAAGAGGGCCCCAGGACAGCCCAAGAGGGCCCCAAGACGGCCCAAGAGGCGCCCAAGATGGCCCAAGAGGGCCCCAAGACGGGCCCAAGAGGGGGCCCAGAGGGGGACCACGAACCGCAAGCTCGAGCCTTCCGCCCCAAGAGGCCGCCAGGAGGCCCCCAGGAGGCCCCTCAAGAGGCCCCAGGAGACCCCAGACGTCCAAGGACGCCCCCACGACGCTTCGCGTCACCAATTTCTTCTCACAACGATTCCTGGGTCTGTGACTCGACAGAACCTAAGCGCGCGCGAAGCGCGCGCGTGGTTCTAGTAATATATATATATATATATATATATATATATATATATATATTAATTTTAAGGATGTCCCGTGCGAGCTGCTGGTTTCCGTAGTTCCGATCAGTAAAACAAAGGGTCACGTATACGTGTTCGCTTGTTGCGGCTGTCTCGAGCGAAACGCTTGCTCTGCAGAATCTGTTGAGGATGTCTCGAGCGACACGCTCGCTTTGGAGAAGAGGGGAGGCCGTCCCCTTCGCCCCAGTCCTTTTCGCTTTCGGGCGAAACAGGCGTGAGAATACACATGGGTCCCTTTCGCCTCAGGGCGCGGCAAGCGTGAAATCACGTGGGTCCCATTCGACTCAGGGCAGAGCGGGAATGACAACACGTGGGTCCCTTTCGCCTCAGGGCGCAGCAGGAAAGCACTCTCTTACGCTTGCTGCGCTCTGGGGCGGAAGGGGCCCACGTGTTTTCACGCTTGCTGCGCTCTGGGTCGAAAAGGGCCCGCGTGTTTTCATGCTTGTTCCGCTCTGGGGCGAAAGAGACCCGCTTGTTGTCACGTTTGCTGCGCTCTGGAGCGAAGGGGGCCCACGCAATTTCACGCTTGCTGTGCTCTGGGTCGAAGGGGACCCACGTGCTGTCACGCGTCCTGGCCACCCAGGGGCAGTCTCCCCCTCCCAGATGTGAGGGAGCGTGCGCACGCAGAGCAAACTCCACGAACCGGCATTCGATGCGTAATCACTTGGCACGTTCCGTCTCGGGTAGGCGGGGTGCTCTGGAAGCCTCGGCCGCCCCGTTGCCCTGCTTGGAGGCCATCCGAGCCCGCATAGCGGCTCGGGAGGCTGCGAGTGGGGCGACGTGAACCGTCGAACTGTCGAACTGGTCGGGCAACTGTGCCCCCCCCCCAACAAACAAAATAACCCCCTGAGGCTTCCTGGAGGGGCCCCGCGTGCTTTCTGTTCCCGCTTGTTGCGCTCTGGTGCGAAAGGGAAAAGGGCCCACGTGCCTTCACGCTTGCCCCGCCCTGGGGCGACCTGGGGCCCGTATGTATCTTCACGCCTGCTGCGCTCGGGGGCAAAAGGCGCCCACGTGTTCTAGAGCGTGTTCCGCTCTGGGGCGACATGGGCCCGCGCGTTTCCACGCTTGCTGCATTCTGGATCGAGCGGGGCCCATGTGTTTTCACGCTCGCTGCGCCCACGGGGCGAAAAGGGGCCCATGTGTGTTTTCACGCTTGTCGCGCTCCTGTGCGGAAGCGGCCCACGTGTTGTCACGCGTGTTCTGCTCTGGTGCGAGAGGGGGCCCACGTGTTTTCAGGCTTGCGCCGCTCTGGAGCGAAAGGGGCTCACGTAATTTCACGCTGGCTGCGCTCTATTGCAAACGGGACCCAAGTGCTCTCACGCTTATTCCGCCTTGGTGCGAAACAGGCCCATCTATTTAATCGCTTCGCTCATTCCGCCGGCCCATATTGTCGCACCGTTGTGGGCTAGCCGAGTTTTGGGGCCTCTTGGGGGCCGTTTTGGGGCCTCTTGGGGCCTCTTTTGGGCCTCTTGGGCGCCTCTTGGGGCGTCTTGGGGGCCTCTTGGGGGCCTCTTGGGGCCTTTTTGGGGCCTCCTGGGCGCCTTCTGGGGCGGAGGGCTCGATTTTTCAGTTCTCGGTTCCCCTCTTGAGCCCCTCTTGGGCCCGTCTTGGGGCCTCTTGGTCCGTCTTGGGCGGCACTTGGGCCGTCTTGGGGGCCCTCCTGGGCCGTTCCGGGGCCGTCTTGGGAGCCTCGTGGGCCGTCTTGGAGCGGTCTTGGGGGCCTCTTGGGCCGTCTTGGAGCGTCCGGAAGCCGAAAAAGCCAGAACACAAAAAACATCGAAAAAACTAATGAAAATCAACGATTTTGGCCTCTTGGGGCTCTCTTCGGAGGCCTCTTGGAAGGCTCTTGGGGCGTCTTGGAGGCCTCTTGGGCTGTCTTGGGGGCCTTTTGGGCCGTCTTGGGGTCATCTTCGGCGTCTTCGAGCGCTCTTTGGGCGTCTCGGGGGCCTCTTGGGCAGTCTTGGGGGCCTCTTGGGGCACTCTGAGCGCGCTCTGGGGAGCCTGAGAGGCCGCACCCAGAAGGAAAACCATCTCTGAGTAGACTTGGTCGGGCGTTGGTCGGGGTACTTTTCGCCGGGGGACCCCCAGGGGCCGCCCCGCGCGCGCGAACTAGAAATATTGTTAATACTGTTAACCAGTTACCGGAGATCTTAGCACGCCCTGGCCCGTTGGGCCGGCGAATTTACACGTTTGTTCCGCTCTGGCGCGAATACGACCCACGTGTTTTCACGCTTTGTCCGCTCTGGCGCGCAAGGGACCCATGCGTTTTCACGCTTGTTCCACGTTGCCCAGGCGGATCTTGAACATGGGGATTGGTTGCGGATGCCTGGAGCGAGGCGCGGGTCTTTATGCCCCAGGCCGCCCAGGCGGATCAATAACATGAGCATGTGCTGAGGATGTCTAGGGCGAAGCGCTTGCTCTGTAGGATCTGTTGGGGATATCTCGAGCGATGTCCTCGCCTGCAGCGGAAGGCTTCGTCTGCAGGACGTGTTGAGGATGCCTCTCGCGAAACGTTGTTTTTGTGTCATTGATTGAGGAGTTGTCGAGCGGAGGCCTTGTCGTCGTTTCGGTGCTTTTCGTTTCGGTTCCGATTCGCTTCTTGATTAGTTTGTTTTCTTCGGAATTACATTTGATCCTGAATTCGAGCTGGTTGACAACCCCGCATGTTTCACCCCCGCCTGTCGTGGTCGCGCTCGGTTCGCTCCGTTGCGGAACTGAATGTCTTGGACAATGGGTTCGGAACATAATCGGACCTTGAGCTCGAGCTGGTCGAGCGCCCCGCGCGTCCCGACTAGAACTAGCCCGAGCTATGCGTTCAGGCAGTTCGAGCGTAATATCCAACTCTGTTCGGCCACGCTTCTGACGCCAAGGACGGCTTGATCCACACTGCATTGGGGTGCGGCACGGTTCAACGCGGCGTGACATTTTGAATTTAGCACAGCACGGCACAGCACGGCGCAGTACAGCACAGCCCATGGCACGGTACATCACGATCGTTATTCTGAGCATTGTACATGCCCGTTGCACAGGTTGGACGTATCGGAAACGGTGCCATGCTTCACGTTTCTACATCTCTTTCCGGGTTCGTGGGCCGATCCTGTTTTTGGTTGGAGTGTTCAGCGCGTTCCGCAAGTTGTGGCGCACCCAGCGGACAGCGCAGCCCATGTGGCGCAAACCAATGGCGCAAACTATGCCGCAGCCTCTGGACGGCGCAGCCAGTGTCACAGTTCTTGGATGGCGCAGCCAGGGGAGCAGCCCTCCCTTGGCACAAGCCGTGGACCGTGCAACCCATGGCGCAACCACTGGCGCAACCCGTGGATGGCGGAACCTGTCCTCCTCCTCCTCCTCCTCCTCCTCCTCCTCCGCAACCCACGGATGGCGCAACCTATGACACGCCCACTTGTGGTGCCCCATTCTCGATGCGTTGTGTGCAGGTCATGTCGTTGGCAGTCTGGGCTTCCGTGGATACTCGCATGCGGCACGCTCGTTTCTTCTTTCAGGCCACAGCTCACGGCATCGCAGGTCGGCTCTTGTGGAGTTGTTTGTTCGCCTGTTGACCTTGTTGTTTTGGCTCGTGTGGACTTCCGGTTTTGCTCCCCCCCCCTCTTTATCCTCCTCCTCCTCCTCCTCCTCCTCCTCCTCCTCCTCCTGCTCCTCCCAGAAAGAGTTCGACTTGGTTGCGCCCAGTGTATGCCCGCTGTTTGGGCTTGCGGCCGGTCCCGAGGGGTGAGGTGTTTTGTGATTCGAGCGAGAGATCTGGGGGTGTTAGTTTTGGTCCTGAGCCTTCTCATCATCCTTGTCTTCTTGTTCTTATCTCCTTTCCTCCTCCTTTCTCCCTTCCCCTTCTCCTCAGCTCTCTGTCCCATGCGTTGGCGCTCAAGGACTGCTTCCTCCATGGCCTAGTTCGTGTGCGTCGAAAGATCTCAGGGTTCCCGAAACCAGTGCAGAACGGACAGATCATTGTCTTCCTTGTCAGGCGCAGCAGAGGCTAGGTTTGTCGAGCGGAGTTGGAACTCGATCCACAAATCGTCAGTCACCATATTCCAGGAGGGCAGCCAGTGGTTGGTTCTTGGTCCCCCATGGGCGTTGGCACACACACAAGCCAATCGCCCTCTGACAAGTCCTTGTCCTCCTCGTCCTCGTCTTCCACCTTCTCCTCCTTCAGTGTAGTTCTGTCCCCGCGGTGCCGTCACACCTGCCGGGCCACGGGAGGCGAAGAGCACGCTCCAGCTCAGACTGCAGCCAGACGAACCCCTTCGTCTCCGTGAAGGAGGTGTTGGAGGCCCCTGCTTCGGGCGCGGCGGCCGGGTCCGGGAGCGAGGGGCGGATGGGCGATGTGGGCACAGAGGAGGGGGAGGAGGAGGAGGAGGAGGAGGAGGAGGAGGAGGAGGAGGAGGAGAAGGAGGAGGAGGAGGAGGAGGAGGAGGAGGAGGAGGAGGAGGAGGAGGAGGAGGCGGGCGGAGAGCCGAAGTGGCATGGAGGGAAGGAAGCGGGCAGCGCGAGGCGTGGAGCAGAGCCGAGGGGGGGGCGAGGAGGAGGCCGGGGGCCCGTCTCGCATGATGCCGAGAGGCCCGATGCTGGCTGTGCTGCGCAGTCCTGGGGCGTCGCCGCGAGCAGGGCGCAGCTGCCACCAAGCAGGCAGGGCACGGAGGATCTCGGGCTCGGGGCCTGCGGGCCTTGCCGTCCCCCACGACTCGGGTGCTGCCAGAAGTGCCCCTGGCGCAAGGTGCCCCTGGGCCAGGGGCACCTTTAAAACTCCACCCCCCCACACGACGGGACGGGGCCTTGGGGCCGCTCGGGCCCCTCCCCCATAGATGGGATGCGGGTGGCGAGCGCGCGCGCGTGCGCACGCAGGCACCCACACACACACACACGATACACGTCACCGCATGCCCCCGATAATACGGCATACTCCCCCTTCCCACCGGCATCATGGCTGTCTCCCGCCCAGACAGTTTTGGGTCCGAGCTTCATCATCCCCATCCTGTGATTTTCGAGGGCGTTCGGGTACGCGTTCGCGCACGCACGCACGGCGGAGGCGCGAGAAATCAAGCCCGTTTTTGTTTGTCACTCGCCGCCGACGTGGCACCACAGTCACACGACGGAGCAGGCGCGGGAAACGAACAAGTTGCCGCGCGCGGGCGCCCACGCGCCCACTTCCTGCGTCAGCGGGGTGCTGGGACGCTCATCTGGCGGGCATGCATTCAACAGCCTCTGCTGCGCATTCGCTTACACGTCTGGCGCCTGCTCACGGACCCAGCGCTCCAGGCTGTCTCGAGCGCCCTCTTCGCCGCTGTGTTGTAAGCATCTCCCTCCTCCTTTCCCCACCGTCTTCCCCCCCCCCACCTTGAGGCGCCCTCCTCGTGCCCCGCGCTGTGTCTCGCCCCGCGTCGTGTTGGCCTTGGCTGGTCCGCGGGCCGTTTTGGCCCAGGGCTTCATCCACGAGAACACCTATGTCCACGGACGACGCGGAAGATCTTGCAAAATAATGTCGTGCTTATCCTGGTGCTGACTGGGAGTCGAGGCGCTGGACCCTGTATCCCTCACCAGGAGGCAGGATGTTCGGCTGTTTTCTGTGCTGGCATCTTGCGTTCACGGGATGGATCGTGCAGCACAGCAGCGCAGCGCGCAGAGGAAGAGGAGGATGAGGTGAATGAGGGGGGGGATTTGGTGGCGGGAATGGGGATGAGGAGGAGAAGGAGGAGGAGAGGAGAAGGAGGAGGAGGAGGAGGAGGAGGAGAATGAAGAGGAGGATTATGAGGAGGAGGATCCGATCGGATGGGATACATCATCATCATCATCATCATCATCATCATCATCATCATCATCATCATCATCATCATCATCATCATCATCATCATCACCATCATTATCATCGTCACGATCTCAATCAGCATCACCATCACCGCCACCCTTCTCACCACCACCACCACCATCCGCGGAGGACGAGGGACATTCGAAGGAGCGTGAGGAGGAGGCAGACGGCAGACGGCAGGATGAGAGGTGACCCCCCCCGCCTCTCTTGGGCCCAGCACCACGCGCAGGGCGGTCCTTCGGCGTGCATGGTGTCCCTGGAGCCGTTTGCGGTGCGCCCGACTCCGAGGGGCAGTTGACGTGGTCGCCGCCGTCCTCGTCGTCGTCGTCGTCGTCGTCGTCGTCGTCGTCGTCGTCGTCGTCGTCGTTGTCATCGTGGTGGTGGTGGTGGTCGTCGTAGTGGTCGTCGAGGTCGTCGTCCGCATCGTTGTTCTCGTTCTTGTCCTCGTCGGCGCCTTTGTCATGGTCATCGTCATGGTCGTGATCGTCGTCGTCGTCGCTGTCGTCGTCGTCGTGTCCTGGTCATCGTGCTCCTCGTCTTCGTCCCAACCCGCGTCGTGGTCATGGCTTATTTGTCTGGGTTGAGGGACGGGCTGACGCATACAACGTATTGTCAGTGATTGGTAAGCAGAGGCTCCCTTGTTTGACGTGGTCTGGCAGTATGTAGTGGCAACCCCTTTTCCCCCATCGTGTTTGGCTTGTGGTCCAGACGCCAAGCTGGATGTCTTGGAGGCATCTTGGGGAGCCTCTTCAGACCTCTCGGAGGCCTCACGTGGGCTTCTTGTGTCTCCTTGTGAGGCTCAGGATGGTCTCCTGCCCATCTTGGGGGAGGCTTAGATCTGTCTTTCCATGGCGCGTTCTTTTGATTGGGGCCGTTTAGGATGCCTCTTGGGCCCCTCTTGGGGGCCTCGGGGGCCTTCTTGGGGGCGATCTCTGGAGCATCGTGGGCCGTCCTGGATGCTCTCAAGGCCAAGAGGGCGAGAAGGCTCGATTATCGGGTGAACGAGTGTTCTGGCTGACTCTGACGCCCTGGTACTGATCTAGGAGCCTACAAGACCGCCTAATCGACCCCCGTCCGGCTCTTGGACGACCCCCATCCCAGGTCCGTCCAGGAAAGCGTGGGAAGTTTGGGCTCCCAACCGCCCTCTTGGGGCCTCGGGAATCGTCACGCCGCGAACTCGAGACGCGCCGTGGCGTCCGAGGAATAGGGGCCTGGCCCATCAGTGTATGCTTGTAGAAGATTATTGCGAATCTGAGGGCGCTGCACTCACAAGGTTATTCCACAAATGCGCGGTTGAAGAGAAAAAGGTGTCGACGGCAACGCCCGAACCAGAACCCTCCCCTCCCCCCTGGACTTGATTAGACATTCCAAACTCCTCCCCCCCCGCCTTAACATTGGCAGGTGCTGCGTTCGAGATGTTGGGTTCACGTTTTTTCTGGCCCCGTTTCTCTGGGAACGCCTGTTCAGTAGTTGGGCCGTCTGGGTGACGGGGGGTCATGCGAAGTGGTTACCCAACGTTTTTCCCTTCAACGGCTGATCAAGGGTCGCACGCCAGACTGGAGATTTTTTGAAAGACCAGACCCAGGAATTGGGCAACAGTGGTCTGTGGGCAGGCTGCGTAGTGCTGCCGCCTCGGCTCTTTCTGCAACCGAGTGTGTCTGATTTCTCGAGCGTGCAACGTTTTCATCATGTCAACCGTTGCCAGGTGTGGTAAGATGTTGGAAGCAAGTCTGCCATTGTATCACAATCCTGTCTGACTTGAGGCTCACAGGCTGCGATCAGCGCGGCAGTTGCGGGCTCGGCATCGCTATGAAGACCTTGGACCGTTAGAGCACGACTTGAGATGTTTCCTTCTTGTCATCAGCATTCGAACATCAAGAAACAACCTGTTCGCATACATTTCCAGAGGTCCGTCTGGATTTCTTGGGTCGACGCTGGACTCCGAGACCCTGGCGCGCGGAGCACGCCACGGGCGGCGCTGGAGGCGCCGCCAGGGGCTGGGGGGGGCGGCGGCGCCAAACCAACCCGAGGGGACCTCCGACAGTTTATGCTCATGCACTTGTGCTGTTCTACGCATCCCGTCCGTCATCGGAGGGAGGAGAGGCGACACCACCACCACCGCCACCACCACCACCGCCACCACCACCACCACCGCCACCACCACCACCACCACCATCACCACCACTACCACCACTGCCACCACCACCACCGCCACCACCACCACCACCACCACCACCAACACCACCACCAGGGGGGCCACCTCCAGCCATGGGGCTCCACGAGGCCTTCCCGAGCGGGGGGGACCGTCAGGGGGCATACCTCGAGCGAGGGTGGGGGCCACACCACCCAGGAGGACCCTCCCGGCCTGACGCCTCGCGGAGGGAGTGGTGTTGTCGCCTTCTTTCCTCGGTCTTCACCAAGCGCGTTCCACTACTCGCAAAAAGTGCCTACTCGCAAGCGTCCGAAACACACATGTCTTCATCCTTATGGAAACGAGCACAAATCCGCCGCAGCAGATTCAGGCCATTTGCGAGTAGCTACTCTGCGAGTGTTGGAACGCGCTCGTCGAAGTTTCTTGTCTCGCGCAAGAACCGTCGCCTTCGCTCAAATGTCCTGCCCTCCCGGCCCCAGTGCAAGAGCAGGGCGGGCGACGCCGGCGAGGGCGACGCTGGGGAGGCAGGCGGCGCCCTGGCAGGGGTGGCAGGGCGGGTGCGGGCACGGAGGTGGGCCTGACGTGAGCGCTGCTGCTTGGGGGGACGCGAGGGTCTGGCCCCCGTGTCAGGCGATCGCAAACATGGATCAAGGGGGCGTGGGTTAGCGGCGGGTCCCGTTTCCATGGGAAATCGCGGACTTCCGCCGCCGAGCGAGGCGGCACCGGCCGCATTTTGGGGAGGGCACCTCCCCCGATGCATGGAGTTGACGACCGCGCGCCAAATCCATGGATCGCAAATCCATTTTCTCGCGCCCCCGACCGTGGTGTGAACAAGAGGCCTTGTTGGGATGCTTGTTGGGGTCGCTTGGGAGGCCTCTCGGGGTCCTCGTGGCCGCTTTGGGGGGCCTCTTGGGGGCCTCTTGGGGGCCTCTTGGGGGCCTCTTGGGGCCTCTCGGGGGGGATGTCTTTGGGGCCTCTGGGGGCCTCATGGAGGCCCTTTGGGGTAATTGTCTTGGGGCGATATCGGGGGCCTCCTGGGCGGTCTAGGGGAGTCGGAAGCACGAAAAGGCGATGACGCGGACATCTTTCAGACACAATTCGAAAATCCATGATGTTTGCCCCTCGGGACCTTCTTGGGGGCTCTCTCGGGGCTCTCTCGAGGCATTTCGGGGGCGTCCCGGGCAATCGAGAGATTGTCTGTTAGGTATCTTTGAGCGCTCCGTGGCCGCCTCGGGCCACCTTGGGCTCCCTTGAGGTGCCATTGCAGCGCTCCTGGAGCGCCTTGGGCAGCCCAGAAGGCTGCACAAAGCAGCAAAACCATCTCTGGTCTGAGTCGGACGTGGAGTGGGCAGGGCGCAGTCGGACCGAGGTATATGGTCGAGGTCCGTTTGGGGAGGGTGCCTTCATGTGTTTCGTCTTTGTTGGCTGATATTGTGCATCCTGGGCGAGGGTACCCTCGAGTGATCTTACGGTTTGGGATGTTTTGATGCTTTTGAAGGATGTTCGTCTGTCCTAGGTCCCGCCGTGCTGTTCGTCCGGAGATCCCAGGGGCGGTCGCGCGCGCGCGAACTGGAATTCAATGAATACGGAAAGTGTATGGATGAGGAGGAGGAGGAGGAAGAGGAGGAGGAGGAGGCGGCGGAGGAGGAGGAGGAGGAGGGAGGAGCAGGAGGAAGAAGAAGAAGAGGAGGAGGATGAGGAGGAGGAGGAGGAGGAGGAGGGGGAGGAGGAGGAGTGAGGAGGAGGGGTGGGGGTAGGGGTAGAGCGGGGGTGCGTCGAGGCCCCCCCGAGACCGCAAGCCGTCTCGCTCACTCCCACGCGCCCTCCCTACACATAAGTAGTACCCTAGTCTCAGCACATCGCCGAGGAACGCCTCGCATGCGCCACGGGTTCAGGTGCACCAGGTACCATGGAGGTCCAAACGTGCGAGGCGCGGCAAGTGCGGCACGTGCTCCACGAGAGGGCTGGGATGCCGTCGGCATGCGCAATCTGGAGGACGACGAGCCTGGCATCGACGAGTGCTGTTTTGATGATGGCCCGGCAGCCCCTGAGCGGTAGGACCATGCAGACATTGCGAGATGGGACCCACGTCTGCGCAGCGGGGCCGCGCTGCGAGGTACTACTTTCAATTACAGCATACAAATAGCCATCCACCACAAAGCAAAGGGAGGGCGGGAGTTTTTAGAAAAACAAGGATGGTTGGCCTGCGCGCATCAAGCAATATGCCGGCACCCCCGCCGTGCGCATGCTCCAGATCTGGAGGCAAAATGCATTTTTTGTTGACAGGGACGTTTAGCTTGCGCGCAACTTGCGCGCAACAAATGTCAAGAGCCAGTGGAAGTGGTGGATGGGTCGCCCGCGTGCGCTCCAAAATTGGAGGCAATGTGCACTATGTATTCTTTTTTTTGAAAGGGATGGTGGGCCTGCGCGCATCAACCAATATGCTGGCTCCCCCGCCGTCCTCGTCTTGTCAAAAGCCAATGCAGATTGGTCGCGAGGCGCCCGCCGAGTGGTTGCGGGGCGCCCGCGCATGCTCCGTACTTGGAGGCGAAGTGCGTTTTGTATTGTTTTTGGCAAGGACGGTCGGATTGCGCGCAACTGGTGCGTAAGAAGCAGCAGGCCGACACCCCCGCCGTCCATGTCAAAACCAATAACAGAATGGTCGTGGGGCGCCCGCGCATGCTCGAAATTTGGAGGCAGAGTGCGTTCTGTATCGCTTCTTGAAAGGGATGGTGGGGGGGGGGGGATGGTTGGCATGTCCCGGGTTGGCCCACAGTCGGGCGGGGGAGGGGGTGCTCGTTCACAAGGGGCAGTGATAGAGGGAAGATGACGAGAACGACCGCGCGATGACGACGACGACCACGACAACGACGACGACGACGACGACTTCGGTGGCGGCGGCGGAGCGCCAGCCACCGCCAGGCGACGACCTCGGCCTCCCTGCAGGCGCACACGCGGCTCCGCCCGCTCGTCGTGCGCGGCGTGGGGGGGCCCGACGCGGAGGGGGCCTCCGCCTCCCCCCCCCCCCCGGCGCCCTGGACAAGGACAGGCGCGGGCGCCCGTGCCCTCTAGTTCTGGTAGGCCGAGCGGTGCCTTGACCCAGACCGCGGACTCGCGCCCCAAGGCAGCAGCGCACCACCACCTCCTCTGCGTCCCCTTCCTCCTCAGTTCCTCCTACCAGTTCCCTCCTGCTATCCACAAGCGGTTGCCTATGTTCTATATTCCCGCTTGCCCTCGTGATTTGATCTGCGTGACACGTGCCAGCATGTACATGGTGGCTACTACGTCGGCTTCATTCCAAGCTTTGGTATGTCTGTTTACTACCTTTGATGGTGACGATGGTTGTCTTCTGACGTAGGCGACAATGAATGACTCCAGAAGAGCATACTCGGCCAGATTTGGGAGAACTTCAAACTGCTCAGTTCCATACCAGGCATGCCATCGGACGGAAGATGGATTCAAAGGGTCGTTATCCGGCAGCTGTTCTACACGCTTGAAGGCTCGATGGGGGCGTTGTTTCTCTTTCCTCTCCCTCCTCGCGTGCGCGGCATGGTCCTCCTGAAGCTGTTCGAAATCGGTGCTGCATCACGCGTGCAAGACTTCCCCTGTCTGTCTTGCACATTCGTGGACGTCGGGAGGGCGGCCCCGACTTCCACACGATCTGCCTATTTCAAGACAGTGTTTAACGCGTGGGCTACATACCCCGTCCAGGTTTGGCGGCCCACCGCGCTGCTGTCTGGCATGCCCCTCCCTCCCGCTCCTGCCAGCCACATTCTGCTGGGGCGACGGCCTCTCCTGAGTTCGTTTATGGGAGCTCCAGCCGATGCCGCCTGCGGCGCTTATATCGGCCATGCCTTGTCTTGACATCCGTTCCATTGTTTATCACGATCTCACTCGGTAGCACATCACGGGAGCCTGGAGTACCCTGTTCATTCCGTCTTCAGCGTCGACTAGCGCCTAGGATTCGATGAGGCAGCGCCGATTTCGCGTCGGTCCGCGTCGGCGAGCGTCGAAGTAGCGTCGGTTAGCGTCGCCTGGCGTCGATGAGCGTCGAGTCGCAAGAGCCGACAAGATGGTGTGGGAGGCTCCCACTAGTGGCCGCCGAAGGCTCCAACGTGTCATGCCCACTCGTCGTCGCACCTCTTCGGCCTGGAGTGCGCGCCGGCGCGGGGCGCTCGCCAGTAGTGCGGGGCGCTCGCGCCGCTGGAGGGCTCTGCTCCCGTGCTGCTCCCAAGGTTGGTGCCAGGGCTCCTCGCTGTCTCGGCCGCCGGGCCGTGAGGGGAGCGCCCAATGAGTGGCGCGGACTTCGCCTGCCCCTGGACGGGCCCCTTCTCGTTCGTTCGTGCTCTTGTCCGCCGTCCTCTTTTGGCAGCGGCGCGCCTCCTCCTCCTCCTCCTCCTCCTCCTCCTCCTCCTCCTCCTCCCCCTCCTCCTCCCCCTCCTCCTCCCCCTCCTCCTCCCGCTGCTCTCCCCTCCTCCTCCGCCAGAGGGTAAGGCCGATAGGGGGGCGGGGCATACGTTCCCAAGCAGTGCTGGCCTGCGGAGGCTCTTGCTCCCAGGCTTCCTCAGGCACTCGGCTGGGCGTGCCGAGCTTTCGGCTCGTGCCTGGCCCGTGGGCGTGCCGAGGTCTCGCCCTGGTGCCCGCCCGTGGGCGCCTCGTGCTGGGCGCCCTGGTGCCCGCCCTGGTGCCCGCCCGTGGGCGCCTGGCTCGTGCCTGGCCCGTGGGCGCCTCGTGCTGGGTGGGCGTGCCGAGGTTTCGCCCGGGTGCCCGCCCGTCGGCGCTCCGCGGGGGAGGCCTCGAGGGCGCCTCGGTTCCGCCGGGCTGCGTCGAGATTCCGCCGGGCGCCCCCCCCCCCTGAGGCGCCTCGTGCGCGCTGGGTGGGCGTGCCGAGGTTTCGCCCGGCGTGGTGCCTCGGCTGGACGTAAGAGTGGCCTTTCGCCGGAGTGACCTCTGGTGCGGGCACGGATGGGCCCCCAGGTGGCTGAGAGCGAAGCAGGAGCGGCGGCTTGCGCGCCTAGGTTTGGTCCCCCGCGGCCCCCCAAAAAGCCAGGGTCGCTCTTTCCGTGTAGCCGAGGTGCCCGCCCGCCCTTTGGGGGCGCGTGCGTGCGGGGGGGGGCGATGGGGGGGGCAGCGGGGGCTGCAGAAAGAGGCCCTTTCAGGGCCCCTAAGGATGCCCTTTGTGGCCCAGAAGGGGGCCCTTTTGGGCCCCCGACGTGCACCTGTTCGCCCCCCCCAATCGATCGCCCCACCCATTTTGAGCAAGCGTTGCCCAACGCCCGTGGCCGCGGGAGGGCACCTCGTCGGCGCCTCGTGCTGTACCACGCAGCTTTCACAACATGGCCTGCAGCGCGTAGCTCGCGCGACACACACACCATGTAGGTACCACTGCACAGCCTACGCAGCGCAGCTGTCAACGCATAGCTAACGCCAACAGGCTTGCACGACACATAATGCATGATGTAGCTTGCAACAAACAGCTTGCATCGCATAGCTTACTCGACATCGTCTGCACCACATACCTTGCACTACGTACCTTGCGCCACAGAGCTCGCCACCGTGTGATTCAACTCATGTATATTTACATATACATATAACATGGAATATCTTTATCTCTCTCTATCTACATATATATATATATATATATATATATACGTGTCCATGCACGCATGCATGCATGTCCGTATGCATGTATGGATGTAGGTATGTCTGTATGTATGTATGTATGTATGTATGTATGTATGTATGTATGTATGTATGTACGAATATATGTCTGGCTGCCTCAGAAGAGGTACAGGTGCGAGGAGGCGGAGCAGGACAAGGATTTGAAGGAGGAGGATGACGACGAGGAGGATGACCTGTGTAAACCCAAGGTGCGTCAACGATGTTGCAATCAACCCTTCCTCCAAGTTCCCTCCCCATAGGTCCCTACAAGACTATATTTTCATTGCTGGAAGTGCCCCATTCGGAAGAGACAACGACCTGATAATCCTCAAGTGTGCCAAGACGCGATTCTTGGGACCTCAACGCCGCGAATCAACGTGATTGTTGCGTCCCGACGTATCTAAATCGCGCCAGGACACCATTTCTGGGACTGCAGCTCCGCGAGTCAACATGACTGTTGCGCCCCAACACGCCACAACACCATTCCTGGGAATTCGGCTATCCGACATCCTTGACACGGTTGTGAAATTGTAGCACGGAAGTGCGCGGCGTGAAGTCGAGAACCAATTTTTCAAAATGACCCGCCTGCCATCCGTCACTATGTTGCAAACGTTTGAGGCGAATGTACGCGGCGCCAAGGTGAGAGTGACATGGTGAAACCCGCTTGCCCTCCATCCTTGAAGCTGCTGCGAACTGTCAAGACGAACGTGTGCGGCGCTAAGATGAGAGCCACCTTTTGGAACACCCGCCCGCCATCCGTGAATCTGCTGTCAACGTTTAAGGCGCCTGTGCGCGGCGCTAGGGTGAGAGCCACATTGTCAACAAGGACCCGCCATCCATCCTTGAAGCTGCTGCGAACTTTCAGGGCGAAGGTGCGCGGCGCTAAGGCGCGAGCCACATTTTGAGAAGTACCTGCCCGCCATTCGTGAAACAGTTGCCAATTTCAAGCTTCAGGGTCATCCGTGCTGAGGGAGTCTCAGGCGAAACGACCGGCTCGGCCTACCGAGGGGTGCGACGGTGAGGAGCTATTCCTAAGGAACTGGGATGGAGGAGGAGGAGGAGAAGGGGGAGTAGGAGGGAGAGGGGAAGGGGGGCGGGAGGAGGAGGAGGGAGAGGACGGGGAGTAGGAGAGGGAGGGGAATGAGGATCAGGGAGTTGTTCGGTGGCATTGTGTGTGTGTGTATTTGTAAGTGTGTGTGTGTGTGTGTGTAAGTGTGTAAGTGTGTGTGTGTGTGTGTGTGTAAGTGTGTAAGTGTGTGTGTGTGTGTGTGCGCGGAGCAGGGGTTAGGATGTCCCAGGAGGGTTTGGGGGGTCTGGGGTGCAAGGGTGGTTCTGGGTGTTCCAAAGGACTTTGGAAGGTGGAGGTTGAGAGAGCGGAGAAAGAGGGCGAGGAGGAGGAGGAGGAGGAGGAGGAGGAGGAATGGGGAGGAAGAGGAGAGGAGAGGAGGAGGAGGAGGAGGAGGAGGAGGGAGGAGGAGGAGGATGGGAGGAGGAATGGGAAGGAGGAGGAGGAGGAGGGGGAGGAGGAGGAGGAGGAGGGGGAGGAGGAGAAAAGGAGGAGGAGGAGGTTGAGGAGGAGGAGGAGGCGGAGGAGGAGGAGCAGGAGGAGGATACTTCCTTCTTCTCCTCACCTTCGCCGAGGCTTTTCTTCTCGTGCCCTTCCACCCCCGTCCCCGTCCCCCCCTCTTCTTGCAGCAGGGGGCCCACGAGGGCGAACCGCTGGAGCCCCGAAGGCCGCCGCTGGCCCCATCTGTCCGTGGCGCGCCGCGCCGTGCGGGCGGCTCGGCGCAGGTGGCGGCACCGTCGGCGACGAAGCGGCGCGCGTGCGCTCGACGGCGCAGCCTGTCGTCGAGCGCACGCACACGGCGCGTCGCCGGCGTACAGTCGGCCTGGAATAGTAGGTCGACCCTGCCAGCTCAAGGGTACCATTGTGTCCTGTGCCTTGCGACTCGTGCCTTCTTACACTCCTATGGCGATGTGGCCCTCGGAAGGGTCTTGTTTCCTCTCGCGTGTCCTGTCCAATCAAGGCCGACTGTAGCTGCCCTGACATGCCCGTGCTCAATCGCAGCACGTGCCGTGTCCAGATCGTCCGTGCTCGCATGCTGCGTCTTGGCTCGGCACGTGTCTCGGTCCACGATCCAGCGAGCGTGTCTCGAGGGACCCACGTGTTCAGCATACTTGCCGAGCTTCGTGACAACACGCTACGTGGTGCGTTTTGCGTATCGGGGCAGCCAAGGCCTCAAGACCTTGCATGTGTCTTACCCACGTGTGTGTCGCCCAAACGCTCCGCAGCGCCGCGGTAGGACACGCACTGCGCTTGGCAGATCTCTCCAACCACGTCCTCCGAGGCCCCGAACGCCAGAGCAAACGCGTGCACAAACACGTCGAAATCACCAGACCTGTTCCGACTGTCACGGGCGACCTGTATCATGGCCGTCAGGTGTGTGTCCGCCAGGGGCAACGACAAGGGGGGGGGATGGGCTCATGTATGGTGGGCCTGCGTCGACTCCCTCACGCTCACTCATCACCGATGGGAGCCTCGTAGCCAACCCCGCCCAGGAACGAACGACCTCGCCACCGAGAGCCACCCGCCAATTCATCGGTCATGTATACGTGAAGTCGGTATTTTCCTCCCCCCCCTTGAGCCAGCTCCCTCCCCTTGTCGCTCCCCCTCTCAGTCGAGTAATGCTTACCATCCGATGCTTGCTTCCTCCCCCGGCCGCGGTGTAGATGTCGGGCCGACTCGTGATAGAGGCGTCTTGCGTCGTGGGGCTTGTCCACCCCCACAGAGTGCGTCTTCGGCCACAGCCAAGGGGTGCCAAGCCGCGTGTGGCTGTCCTCCGCGAGAGAATCCGACTCCGCGCGGCCCAGGCGAGCAGCAACTTTGTTGCGGGTCGGCACCCAGTCGTTGGCCCAGGTAGGCCTCCTCATCTCCTGCCTGGTGACTGTGGCTTTGTGACTCGCGAGTGTTCCCCTCTCAGGTCTGTCCTAACCTAGCTCGAAGAAGAACGAACGGCATAAACATAAACTTTCGGCGCTCCGCGCGGACTTCTTGGATCCGCGCGCTGCCCCCCCCCCCCCCCCCGCAGCGCCTCCGGCGCCGCCCCTGGCGCGCTTCGCGCGCCAGGGAGGGGGGTTCAGCGCAGATCCAAGAGATCCGCGCGGAGCGCCAGAAGTTTCTGTCTGTGCCGTTTTTTCCTCTTCCTCTTCTTCTTCTTCTTCTTCCTCCTCTTCTTCTTCTTCTTCTTCTTCTTCCTCCCCCTCGTCGTGCCCCGCCGCCTCGCCTGCCCCTCGCCGTGCGCGGCACCGCGCGCCCGGCGGCGGCGTGCGGCGGCGGAGGTTCCACATGCAGACCAACGGGGACGTGCGCGTCATCCAGACGCCCGCGCAGAGCGTCGTCGTCGGGAGCCCGCGGGCGGAGGGTCGGCGGGGGCGCGCACGGCAGAGGGGGGATGGGCGCGAGGGGGCGGCCGCCGCAGGAGGCATCCCTCCTCCCTGCTCCTCCTCCTCCTCCTCCTCCTCCTCCTGCCTCCTCCTCCTCCTCCTGCCTCCTCCCTCCTCCTCCTCCTCCCTCCCTCCTCCCTCCTCCCTCCTCCCTCCTCCTCCTCCTCCTCCTCCTCCTCCTCCTCCCCGTTTCCCCTCCTCCCCATTTCTCCTCCTCCTCCTCCTTCTCCTCCTCCTCCATCCCCTCCGTAAGCGATTGTGGCGCAAGGCCAATGCTTTGGCGGGCTGAGCCCTCGTTGGCAAGACTCGATACCGCTAGCCCGCGGCAGGCAAGCCTCTTGAGGCTAGCAATCTTGTCCCCAGCCTTCACTGGTGGATCTGTGCTCCACCTCTCAGTCATTATGTCTCAGTCTCCTGTCCGCATGTCTGGTACCAATGGCTCGATCCCGAAGTCTCTTGCCAAGCGTTCGGCTTCATCTACGAGGGGTGTCATCAGGGCGGGCAAGGATGCCAAGGGCAACGGCCGCACGTGCCCCCTGCTGTTGATGCTGGTGACCTTCGGCCTCATGCGATTGATGACGACGAAGGCGTCGTGGTTCCTGATGGCATGTCCGACGAGCTCGACGAGTTCACCAAGAAGCATACCTCTGCTGACGGGGTGCGCTGCCTCACCGAGAAGCTGGGTACCATCCAGTCTCAGCTCGGCAGCATGGTGGGCTCTGCCGTCTCCAAAGCAACTGCTCCGATCGAGCAGAATTTCACGAAGCACCTCGCTGACTGCATGCGCAAGTGCCAGGAGGAGTTCGACGCCCTGCCCAAGAAGCTGGACAGGTCCATCCTCGACGTGGTCAACCCCCAGATTGACCAGCTGCGCAGGGAGTTCTCCCATAGCTGCGATGACATGCAGGCGGCGCCAGGCGAACACTCGTCCAAGATCGACCACGGTCGCAAGCTCCTCGGGTTGGCTGACAAGGTGAAGCTGCTACAGGAGTAATTGGGGATGGCGGGCAAGAAACCGACGACCCCCATCACGCTCGACTCGGGCTTCGAGAGGGACTTTGACGGCACAATCATCAAGGCCAATGCGGACAAGGTGTGGCGAAGTCAGTGGCGATCGAGGCGGTCAATCCCTGGCTGGCGGAGGCGGTCTTCACAGATGAGTGGTAGAGTATCGAGGCTCGCTATCCCATTACCCGCTATTTCACGATCAAGGTCAACGGCGGTGTGGGCCTGGCGTCAAGACGGGTTGCGAAAGCTCTCTCGCTTCTTCGTTGAGAGAGCGGATGGCGCTAATCCGATGTGCAATCGCATGGTGCGGGATGCCCCGCGAAGTTGCACGTCCGCGTTGAGGGAACCCGAGGCAGGTCAAGATGGAGGTACTGGGCGGCAAAGTACGACAACTACTGCTTTACGAGACTGGTGATCAGCATCGCCTCTTCTTCGACAGAGAGAGGGGCTGGCTGTCGGTGGGTTGGGGTCCGCTACTCAAGCTGTGCCCGCAGGAAGGCCGCCAGAAGACGGAGGTCAGGTGGTGCCAGACGACGGTCAACAAGTACTGCTTCTCGAAGACGGAGCTCGCGGGCGCGATCGAGTCCGCTGTGGAACCTGAGGCTGAGCCGCAGTGGTGTCTGTAGTCGTTTCAGAAAGCTGTTTGCTACCTCCTCTACCCCTTTCCTCCGGGATCGTGAGTCGGTCGAGGGGCTGCGGTTTAATTCGTGGGACTGCCGACCTCGGCTGCAGTATGAGGGAGCTCGTGCCAAAGCCAAGTTGGGATACACGAGGAGTCTGTTTTTAGGCTCCTCGGTGACGGTGTTCCAGGAATTCCATCGGGGCGCTCTCCAGCTCCAGACTTGTCACCAGAAAGCCCTCCAAGGAGCTCTTGTATACTCGAGCTTCTGTGGCGAGGATCGCGCTGGCCGCGTCCGAGGTGGGTCAGCCGCGGTTGTGCCGAGCGTGCGAACAGCTGGCCAGCCATCCCCACCTCTTCCTCCTGGGGTCTCTGCCTCCTCCTCCGGATATGTGCCTGGCCATGTGTTGCGCGTCTGTTTCGCGAATGAAAATGTGGAGCTGGGTCGTTGAAGTATCCACGGCCATGATTTAACCTGCGAGCAAATTCGGGGCGTGGGCGGCGCGATTTCCCAGGACAGGTCCAAGTCTGACGCCTCCCCCGAATCCTGTCTTGTGATTGCGCGCTGAGATTTCTAACTTTGCCCGGGGAGAAAAATTAACGTTCGCGCAGCCATCCGTTGCTCAGCGGGTAGCCCGTCCGCTGCGTGCCCGCGCGTCCCAGTGAGCCCCCTCGCCGGATGCTTTGGTTGAGATTTCATGTTCGACGGCCACGCGCTGCGGCGCTCGTGCTGATGCGATTGCCGCGATCGACAGATGCTGTTGCTCGTGACCTGGCAGCGTCCTCGCGCTGCTGACGACGATGGCCAAGGTCGAGGGGGGGCCAGAGGGCGTCTTCCGGTCACGAGTGAGTGATCATGCTGCTCACGTGGTAATCTTCCGACAGCGTCGCCCCCCCCCTGAAGCCGGTCGCGGTCGTGTATCAAAACACATATGCAAGTCAAAGGGGTCCAACATGATTCTTAATTTGTTCTGAAGTTGAGAAGCATGCGACGATGAAAAATGCGCTCCCCCCCTGGAGATTGGAGCGCAACATGCACTTGGTGGTGGAAGCCCGTAGAGAGGTGAGAGACCTGATTCTCTTCCGTATTCCTAGTGGCTCACGTGCCTTGCTACTCTTGGTGGCTAGAGCGATCGCTCGACCAGTTCGGCGACGGGATGCGCGGGCCGACTCGGGCCCGCCAGAGACCCGCCCTGCAGCTGCTGCTTTTCTCCGCGTGTCCGGGTCGAAGGTGGAGCTGGCGCGCGGCTTTCTTCCAGCGGCAGTGCCGCGCGCAGCAGATCAAGTCCTTCGAGCAAGACGAAGCTGATATTCGTGCTCGGATGGAGGTTCAGGGTGGTGGAGGAGATGGGGGGGGGGGGGGGGGGCAGTCTGCGCGCGCGCATTCGCGCTCTTGAACGTCGCGCTCGGATCTGGGCGCCGCTCGCTCGTCGGCGGATTTTCCGACATGTTTTGTTTGATGAGTCGCCTGCTACTGACTCAGGTGGAAAATCCAATGAGCTGTGTCGGCGCTGGGGGGGTGGCTTTTCGAGGAGGGAGTCGGGCGAGAAAGCTGCGTTTGCTTGTGCTTCGAGATATGCCTCACTGGTTGAGTTTGCCAACTGTCCTCCGCCGTATCTCAGTGCTACCGGGAGGGCCATTCAGCGGGCGGTGGACTCTGCGCCTGGATGTGACAGACTATGCTGTGCTGCGCGGTCTGCGATTTCCTTTTGAGTGGAGCTTTTCCATGGCGCGATGCTCGGCGCGCCCCCAGGTTTTGCGCCGTTCGCCAGCGAGGGTCTCGCGCAGCAGGCTTTCTTCCCAAAAGGAGGGCAGGGGGGGATGTGCAAAGTGGAGAATGCGACGGGGGTGCCAACTCGGTCAGGGCCCTGGGCCTGCGCAGCGCGAACTTCAGAGTGGTTGCGGCGGCGGTGAACCCATCGATTCAGATACCTTTGGCTGCGTTTGCGCCTCCGTCTCAACGGGGGTTTCTGGAAGGCCATCACTTCGCAATGCGCATACTTGAATTGGGCGCAGTGGCCAGAGCCTATTCCAGCCGTCCTGAAGCTGACCATGATTGCCTCATTCTTTTTGCGCTGGTGCATGGACACGCCTGTCCTAGCGTGTCTCAGCAATGCCTTCTGCTGGTGCTCCGCGGAATGGGATGTCCATGCTTCGTCGAGCTGCTGCGCTCGGCCATCGGGGGGGGGGGGGGGGGGGGGGGCGGTTGCGTGCGGGGGGTCGCTTAGATGCGCTTTCTGGCTTCCGTCAGGAATTGTCCAGTGCGATGCTCCACCGGGGTCGCTGATTGCCGTTGCGCTGACGCCCCGCCTGCGGGGCGCGCGCGTGAGCGTCGAGGCCCCGAAGAAAGGTCTTCGCCGAGCGTGTGCGGATGATATCTGTGGAGTTTTGAAGCCGTTGACGACTTTGCGGCCCCTGGCCCGAATCATAAGAACTAGTGAACGCGTTGCTCACCTTCGGCTGAAACCAGCTAAATGTTTCCTCGTGCCTGTAAATTCGCAGCCCTCGGGGGATATCAGCGACAGGGCGCGTGGATGCCTGGGTCTGTGTGTTCCGCAGTGACAAAGCTTCGAAGTGGATGGGGCACTGTGTCGCTTTGGCATGTGGGTGGGGCCTGAGGCGACGGTCGTGGATTCCTGGTCTGGGCCAGGTTCTAGATGCCAATCTCGGGGGGAAGCGATGGGTCGCGGAGTTCAGGCCGTGTCTTTCTATAATATGCTGCATCGAACTAGATGCCTGTTCTGCGCTCCGCGTTCCTCTCGGCGCGTTCGGCGCCGTCGCCTGGCTTGCTCTTCGAGATTGGGGGGGCCCGAAAGTTGCGCCGCTACTGCAGCTCTGCGTGCCTGCGGCTGCGAGGATGGCCAGTGGTGTGGTTCCAGAGTTGGAACGTGCGTATAGATAGTTGGAAAGCTTCTCTGGGGCCGAGGAGAAAATTGATTTTTGTCGGCTCACTGCGCTGCCGCGCGGGAAGGAATACCCTCGGCCCTGGGACTTTCTATATAGCAAGTATAGTTCTGCATCTACGAAAGGGTGTGCTCCATCTTGCCGCTGCTGATGCCGCTGCAGTTGCCGAGAAAAAAACATAACCCACATCGGAAAATGCAGCGGTCCGCTTTCCAAGCCTGCTCCGACTTCTGGCCGCGAGATTGTTTGGGACAGACAATTAGAGGCAGGCTGCTCAAACGGTGGCCTCAACGAGGCGCTGATCACAATAGTGTTGCGACAGGTTTCTCCTTCCTGGTCCTGGGCTTTGTGGCGGACGGTTGCGGGGGAATGGTTGACGTCGCATCGCATTCTGAATGAGCGGGTCGGGGCTCGTGCAATTTTGGGGGTGAAAGCTGTCGAGGACGGCAGGTTCATTGCGCTTCATGTCGTAGGCTCGCCTGGTCTGTATCGTTCGTGCTCAGGTGTCGGATCCTCGCCTCGGACCCTTTGGGTCGCTGGGGGTCGAGGCGCTGCGCCGTCCAGATTTTTGAAGAGGTTAATATTGCCACGCGCGTTCATCACACCCTTAGGCGGGTCTCCCCTGAGAAGACACATGTGCCCGCCACCAATGAGATGGCGGCTCGAGCAGCTCTCAGCGACCTCAAGCTAAATCGGCCAGAGGCTGGGGTCGAGGAGGGCTAGGTCGGATCCGCTCCCCCCTTTCTACGCTGTGCTGCTCCCCCATCCCCTCCTCCTCCTCCTCCTCCTCCTCCTCCTCCTCCTCCTCCTCCTCCCCCGTGGGTGGAGGCATGGCACCTGTTCTCATGGTGCCAGTGCCACACGCTCCGCGGGGCACACTGTCATGAACTTTATCCACCAGCTGGGCGAGGTGCAACCGGCTGCCTTCTTTGTGGACCAAGCGGTTTGGCGTCCTCGCCTTGCCGCTGGTGGCGTCAGCAGCGCCCGTAGCACTACTGTAGTTGGTTCCCAGGCGCGGGGAGCGCGCATTTGGTGGAGATGTGGGGCCATGTTGCCCGTAATTCCCATGGGGCCGTGTGTCCACTCTCCCTGGGGTACAAACCCAGTTGCGCGTGGTAGGTGTTGCGGCAGGGGTGGGACCAATTGAAGGTCCCCCTACGCACCAGCCGTCACGCTTAGGCTGCGAGTCGCCGGCGACGTGGTCACGCCCATGTGCCCTGACTGGTTTGCGATTGAAGCCATGTGTGTGGTTGGCGACATGCTCCCAAATGTTCCTCCTCGTCCTCCTCCTCCTCCTCCCACTCCTGGTCCTCCTTTTTCTTCTCGTCGTCGTCGTCCTCCTCCTCCTCCTTCGTTCGGCTCCTCCTCCTCCTCCTCCTCCTCCTCCTGCTCCTCCTCCCCCTCCTCCTCCTCCAAGGGGTCCTCTTACAGGACGGGGCCTTCTTGGAAGAGCCGGGCGGCTGCTCAGAAGGGCTCCCGGAAGCCAGCAGGGCTTCCAGAGGCCCGTTGCCTTCCCCGAGGTTTCCCCCTTCGCCGCCGTCCTCGAAGACCCCCCCCCGCGTTGTGATCCCTCTGTGGGCACCGCCAAAGAGGAGGGGGACTGGGGCATCGAAGAGCAGAAGCACGAGCGCAAAACTTTCGGATGGCCTCGCGGGCTTCCTGGGTGGGCGTTGGGCCCCCGCCAGCAGGCCGGCGGCTCTGGCGCTGCCCCTGGCGCGCCGGAGGCGCCGCCGGCTGGAAGGGGCCCCATCGTCGACGCGATAGATCCGCGCAGACCTCGGAAGTTTTTGCTTACAGTGGGAACCCATGCCGAGAAACACCTTGCTTGTCTTCTGGGTGCCTTAGGTTTTTTGGGTCTCAATGGTTTTGTTCTGGAAAGCGTGACGCTCCCGCACAAAAAATCAATGGACGTCCTGGGGTCTCAGGCCGACGCCGCCGCCGTTCAAGGTTCAGCGCCGATAGTGGCCCAGGATCAGTCGAGATCGACCGATCCGCCGTTTCGCACAGCGCCGATCGCTCAAGGTTCAGCGATCCACGCGGTGTCAAGGATCAACGCCAAAGTCGTGATGACACGAGCCCGCCGCAGTCGCCTGTTCTTGTATGGTGGAGGGGCGCCGGTCGGGAACTTTGGCTTCGTGTGTCGCTCCGCAGGTCCTGGCCCACCACGCTTCGGCGCGACACGCTATCCACGGCCTCATTCGCAGGCAGCAGCGCCTGGAGCTCTTCCCCACCCCCCACCGCGGAGAGCGGAGGCCGCGCCACCCGCCTGCAGGGCACAGCGTGCCGCCGCCGGCCGCCGCGACACGCTGTAAGCAGGCTTACAGCTGCTTCGAGGCGCCCGTTTTTGAAACGCAGCGCGTATACCGTGCGCAAGAAAGGCCGTGTTATAGTACACTGCCCGCGTTGGCTCGGCGACTTGGCCCACGTTCTGGCGAGCGTATCGCGGCAGATCTACCCTTCCAGCCCCAGTGCTGAGCCCCGTACCAATACCTTGGCATCGCTCGGACGTGTGCATTTTTCCTTCGGCGAGGACCATCGAGGAGCATCCTTGATGATTTGGCGAAGAAAAATCACGCACGACATCGAAAAAAACAGAGGGAATGGACGTCCGAGCGATGGACAGATACACACTACTTGTTGCGCGTGGCGACCGCAGGCCCTGCCTCGCTGGGCGGCGCGGCGGCGCGCATTGCGCCCGGCGCGGGGCCGGGCGCCCGGGACTCGCGCATTGCGCCCGGCGCCGGCCCCCGCGCGCGCAGCGCCCGGCGGCCTGCGCCGGGCACGCGGGGCGTTCTCGGGGGGGTGGGTGGGTGGCCGGGGCAGCCGCAGTGGCGCGGGTCGGCCCCGCGCAGGAGGGGGGGTTTGGAGGGGGGGGAGGCTTCTTACAGTGCCGTTTTTAATGCATGCTCCGCGTGCGGGTCATGTATTAAAAGTGCAGGGGTCTAGCTTTAAGAACAACGAGGAGTTAATGCATAAATCGATTCAGAAATGAATCATGTATTACAAATCCCATATTTTAAAAAATCCCATGTGTTAAAAACTGCCCTGTAGAAGCACCCCTGCTTCTCAGAAGGCGCGGGCCCAGTCTGTAGAGGGAGGGCTGGCGCCTTCCAAGAAGCGGCCTCCTTCTAATTCAGAGGCCTCCCCCCCTCCGCACCTCCCCACTTGTGCGCGCCGCCAATCGTGGGCCCCCGAACCCTAGGCCTCCCGGATGGGGTCCGAGCAAACGGGGTCTGAGAATCGCGCCGCATCGCCGATGCATCCGCGATGCGGTCTCGATGTTGAGTCCGGACTTCTCCTTGTCGACGTCGCCGATGCATCGCCGACGTCGGGGATTCATCGCCAGTGTGGTGGGTCAGTGGGGCTTCGGGGTGACCGCGCGGTTTCGGGATTGGGGCCGTTCTCCGAAGATGTCTCGGGGTTCTTCGAAGACGTCTCCGGCGACTGGGACACCCAGGGTTCCAGAACCGGGCGGTGACGGACCATGCGGTGAGGTCGTTGGGGATTCCGGGGTCACCGCGCGGTCTGTCACCGCACCGATTTGGGGCCCCTCAGTGGCGGGGCTCGATTGGGCATCACCCCGGATGCGGTCAGCACGAGGGGGCTGCGAGCGCGGTAGTGCAACGCCCAAACGCCGCTCCGCGGAGGTGCCCGAGGGTACCTCCAGCGCGTCTTGCTGCCTCCCCTCTCGGCGGCGAGCGAGGGGGGGGCAAGCGAGAAGGAGAAGGCCTTCTCAGAAGGTGGCAGGCCTTCTCAGAAGCCCTCGCGCCGTCTGACAAGTTTTAAGTCGGGCCTTTCCCTCTACTGGGGGAAGATTCAAAAATAGTCAAACAATAGTCTGGGACGATGATTGGACCATCTTTGACAATTCTGGGGGTGTTTTTGGAGCATCTTTACTTTTTCGCCCAACACCCCCCCGTACGGGGACGGGCCCGACCTAGGATAAGTTCTGCTGCCTTCGAGGGAGGCTCCGACCACTGCTCAGAAGGCCGGGAGGACTCCCGAGCCTTCCCGAGGAGGCCGGCCCCTTCTCGCTTCCCCCCTGGGCTCGCCGCCGCTCCTGGCCCTCCCCTCCCCGCCCCCCCCCGCGAGCTCTTCGGCGCACTCGTCGGCCCTTCCAGTAGGTCGGGCACGTCCTCCTAGAGGCGGATTTTGGACGAAAGGGTGAAACAAAGTGAACGCAAGATTCAGTCCAAACTAGTCGGAAATAGTCAAAACAACTCGTCCGCAGACTGCGATTCGACTATTTTAAGGCGTTCCTCCTGTCGAGGGACATGCCCGACCTAGCCCTTTAAGCTCCCTCCTCCTCCTCCTCCTCTGCCCGGCACCCTCTTCCCCTCGCTATCGTCACCGTCCGCCTCGTCCTGTCCAGGCATCTGGCAGTCGCTGTTTTGTCTGCTTTGGTCGTTTGCGCAGCTTGGCTCCCTAGACTTGGAGGGTGAAAGGGGGGGTCTGCAACAGGGGGTCTTCAATGGGGGCTGAATGGCCCATGGATGCCCAATGTATCGCACATGTATGTGATCGGGAACGATTGGCATCCAATGTCTGGACGTCTAAGACGTCTGGACCCCTTCCTGGGGACAGCCTTGTCATCCTGGGCTGTTTCTGTGGACGGGCCCGAGGCCCGTGCAGGGCCGCTCGGGGGCGGGACGCGGCCAACAGAACTTGCCGTGGTGATTTTTGCCCCAGCGGCGAGAGGTCCTCCGTTCAGGAGGGAAAGAAACACGCAGACACAATCAATCGACGATTCCCCAGAAAATATGGGAAAATATGGGAAGTGGGGGGGGGGAAGACAAAAACCCAGAACATGTGCGAACATATGGGGAATCTGGTTATTCGTGTCTGTTTATTTGTGTGTCCCAGTTCCCCTTCATCCTTGCCCTCCTCCTGCTGGCCCTCCCCGCCCCCCTCCCCCGCTGCTGCGGCCGTGGCCGTGGCTGCGCCTGCGGCTGGCATGGGGAAGTCACTGCGATGTTTCCCAGGTGGTTCCCCCTTTTCAGCCGCGGCCGGGGCTGAGAGGGAGAGAAGCTGCTGCGACTTGTTCCAGCTGGATCACCTCTTCCGGCCGCGGCCGCGGTCGCTGCCGCGGCCGCGGCTGTGGCTGGAGGTTGAGCCAACTCTTGCGATGCGTTCTCGCGGTGGCTTGTCCTCTTCCCGCTGCGGCGCCGCGGCCGCTGCTGCGGCCGCGGCCCGGTGCGGCAGGAGCGCGCGGGCGACGAGCAAGGAGGAGCCCCGCTGGGCTCGGGCCACCTCGGGCGAGGACGGCCCCGCGCCCTGCCGGGGACCGCGCGGGCCTCGCCCCCCCCCCCGGGCGGGGCCTCGGGGGCCCCCCCAAGCGGGGTGGTGACCCCGCCGTGGTGGGTCACCGCACGGCTTTGGGACGCGGGCCGTGCTCCGAGGACGTCTCTCGAACGACTGGCGCGCCTCCAGGGGGTCCCGAGGCCGTGTGGTGACGGCCCCTGCGGGGAGGTCTGTTTGCCGAGGGTCCCCGGGGTTCCTTGCCACCCCGGCGTCGTTCCAGTCATCGCGGCAGTCCAAGCAGTCTTCACAGGGATTCGCCCGCAGCGAGCGACGCAAGGGTTGCATTGGAAACCCGTTTCCTTTCTCGCTCTCCTCGCGCTGTGGGAGGCCGCTTTGTTGGCCACGTGGTCAGGGCATGGGGTTAGCAACATGGCCCAACCTCCCTGGGGGGGGGGTCAGATTTTTTACCCCCTACCCAAACAGCGTACCCCCTGGGCTGAGAACAGCAACGCAGGGGCCGATGTCCACCGGAACTCTCAGGGTCGGGGAGGGGCAGGATTTCTCCACTCCACTTGTATCCACTTGTGCCTCGTGCGGTCTGCACCATCAGGGGGCCGACGAAGAGGTGCCAGGCAGTCCGAAACTCGAGTGCACGATTTTCGTCTGACATCGTGAGGTCCCGCAGTGTCTGGGCAATGATTGTCACGGGCTGCTCTCTCTCTCTCTCTCTCTCCCTTTCTGTCTCTCCTGATCTGGCCTGGGCCGGGGATTCGTTATTCCGAGAGGCATGGGGTGCAGGGGCGCCAAAACAATCAGGATCGCCAGCGGCCTCAACACGCAGTAGTTCAAATCAAACGCTGCGCATTTTACCCACTCTCATTTCCATGTCCATTTGCCTGGCCCTCGTTCTCCCTCGTGTAAGAGCCAGGGCATGCTCGGACGGGGCCAGGACGAGGATGAATCCGTTCCAGAGCGTTCCTGAACGCTCTCAGAGCGTTCCGGGGCGCTCTGAGAAGGCCGCGGCGCCCGAGGTACCCTCCAGAGCCGCTGGATCTCAGAGACTCGGTTTATCCTCACCCGAATTGATCCTCGTCCTGGCCTCGTCCCCACATGCGTGCCACCTGCTTGCGTGTCCCCTGGGCCCCTGTCAGTGGCGACGGCGGCGGCGGCGTCGGCGGCGGGGCGACGGCGACGGGAAGGCCGAAGGTCGGGGCGCAGTCCACCGCCGGAGTCCCTTCTCTGCAGGCGCGCACGGGGCTCTACCCGTTCGGCATCAGTTCGGAAGGGGGCAGTACCACAAACACCTGTCAACTCGGAGGAGGAAAAGGCACCCATACTATTACCATTCCTCCGTTTTCCCCTTATTTTGGGCCTCCTGGGAGGCCCTTGTCGCCACCGCTGGACTGGCCTCGAAATTCTGGTCAGAACGCACCCCATGATAGGTCCGGGCAGTAGCAGTATCGGTACCTCTGCGTTTCCCCATGAACGCGGATGCCAATGAGAACATGGAAAAGATCGGGAATTGGAGGGGAAGAGGCAAGTCCAGGAAATTCAGGAACTTCGGCAATCAGCACCTCGCAGCTGCGGACAAGGGTGCGGGGGCAGGCGCGGGATGGGTCGCGGGTGGGTCCCCGGTGGGTCGCGGGCTGGGTCGCGGGGTGGGTCGCGGGTGGGTCGCGGGTGGGTCGGTTGTGGTCCGCGGGTGGGGTCGCGGGTGGCTCGCGGGCGGGCCGTGGCCCGGTCACGGGTGGGAGGATGGCGACAAGCAGCAGCGCAGCCGCAAGCCGCACCACGGAGACCCCCCTCGGCCTCGCACCCAGGGACAGCGCAGGCAGCGCAGGACCGTGCGGCCCGTTCCCCGGAGCTGCGCCGCGGAGCCCATGCGTGGCCGGCGCTCGTCGTGGCCAGGAGAGCCCCTTCGCTCCCCACTGGGCGCTCCGCGTGGCAGAGCGAGGGCTGGCAGGGTGAAGCACCAGGCTGGCGGTCTGGCGCGCTGTGTCTTGGGACGCGAGATTCGCAGCCAGACGTCCAGCACCATCATCTTGCACGACGTGGGCCCCAGGACCAAGTTTCTGCTCTGAGGCTTGCCGCGCTCTCACTCTCGCGCCGGCGCCGCCTTGCCGCGCTCTGACTGTCGCGCCTGGCGCCGTCTGTGCTGCGCGGCGACGGAGAGGGAGAGAGATCGCGCCGGCAGGAGGCCCGGGCCGGCGGGGCGAAGCAGGCGGGCGGTCAGGCGGGAAGGGACAGAGGGGCGACAGCAAGCTGGGATGTGTAGACCCGTTTCCCTGGATTCCCTGCGGGGGACCGGCTTTTTCCTCGCGGTTAGTCCTTTGACGCTCCTGGGGCCCGGCGACGTCCCCACGCGGGCGGAGATGTCAGAAGCCCTGCGCCGTGATGTTGTTTCACGACCCCAGGGCCCTGGCGGCGACCTTTCCGCCGCGCCGCGCCCGAGGTTGGGAAAGACCTGGCGGCCCTGAGGCGCCCCCCACTCCGCGCCGCGCCAGCTCGGGGGGAAGGGGGGGGGGCATACCCTCGAGAGGGTCGGTCATCTGAGGAGGAGGAGGAGGAGGGGGAGGAGGAGGAGGAGGAGTAGGAGGAGGAGGAGGAGGAGAAGTCGGAGGAGGAGGAGGAGGAGGAGGAGGAGGAAGAGAAGGAGGAGGAGGAGGAGGAGGAGGAAGAGGAGGAGGAAGAGGAGGAGGAGGATGGGGAGGCGGAGGAGGAGGAATAATATGCATTTTATTACGAGTCATAGTAATATTTCTGGTAGTGCCAATGCGAAGCAGGATAATAAGCGCACGCTGAGTAATACTACCAAAACGACCACTTAGAGTACGAACCATCATAACATTGTTATTATCAGTAGTATTATCATACGCATCATCATTCTTCTTATCAGTATTATTCGCATTCTGAGTATTAGTGTAAGTATGCGTAATATTAGCAGTCACAGTATTATTATTTGTATTACTACTATTACTCTTATTCTTTATATGTTCATCTTCATTATTCTTATTCGTACTATAAGCTGGTACTTCTAATAAGACGATTCATAACACTAGTACACATAAGGAAACAACTACGATTACTCATAATACTTGTAACACTAACACTACTAATCATATTGACAATAACAAGAGGAGGAAGAGGAGGAGGAGGAGGAAGAGGAAGAGGAGGAGGATAATGAGGATCGCGAATTCGAAGATGCAAGCTTGCGTGTGTTTCTCGCCTTTCGTGGGCTCCTGGGGATTGGGGGATTGGGCTCACGGTGACGACGCGCATCAATAATCCGTTTTCGCCCTTGGCTTATTGGGTTCGAGGAGGTGTGCGACGAACGCTCCGTGCGACGGGAACCCCGAGGCCTGGAGTCCAGCGAGACCCCTTGGCCTCGTGGCCCGGGGTTTGCGGAGGTCTCCTGCGGCTGCGTTCTAGGGCGTGCTACACTTGCCGCTCTCGGGGCTGGCCGCGCGTCTCGGGAGGAGGCCTCTGGAGGCCCGTGATGGGCCGCAGGCGCCCCAAGGATCGTGCTGCCCCCGAAGCCCCCAAGCCCCGAGCTCCGAGCACGAGGGGCCCGGCCTTGCAGTAGCCTCGCCGCTGTCTGGGCCGCCTACGATCCGACTCGATTCGTTGGCCGGGGCCGCGATTCCGACTCGATCCGCTTCGACTGGCCAGCAGGAGCTAGGCGCGGCGATCCGATTTCGATTCGACTCGAGGCGGCTCGCTGGCAATGCGATCCGATGCGCGACTCGATCCAGCCCTGACCTGCCTGTCCGCTTCGCGAGCCGCTCGGCCGAGCCCGAGGCGACGCCCCCCCCCCCCCTGTCTCGGACCCAGCCGCGGCCTCGACGGGGGGAGCAGGCCAGACGGGGCCCGTTCAGAGGACCCGCGTAGAACACGACTCTGGGAGGCCGCTCCCTGTTGCTGCGCCCCGCCGTGCGAGCCGTCCAGCCCGGACCTCTGACGGCTCGGCCTCGTCGCCGTCGGCTGCGACGCCAGGCTCTAGTTAACCGCCCGGTGCTGTACAGCTGGCGGGGGGGAGGCAGGAGACCGCAGGGCGCCGAGGGCTCCCCGGCGGAATCCCGGGCGCTGTTCCTCCTCGGGCCGGGCGACGGCACCTTCGCGATTGAGAGGAGGAGGAGGAGGAGGAGGAGGAGGAGGAGGAGGAGGAGGAGGAGGAGGAGGAGGAGGAGAAGAGGGAGGAGGAGGAGGAGGAGGAATAATACTTATTCTCAAGAATGAGAATAATAGTTATACATCAGATCAAGAGTACTAGAAGTGATCGTATCAATACTAACAATCATGATTGAAAGAAGAGAATGAGGATGAGGAGGGGGGTGGGGGAGGGGGAGGGGGAGGAGGAGAAGGGATGGGGAGGATGAGGCGGAAGAGGAGGAGGAAAACTAAGACTGTTAAGACTCATAATAACATTCATAATACGAATAATGGGAATAATGATAAGAATCAGGAGGAGCAAGAGAAGGAGGAGCAAGCGGAGGATGAGGCGGAGGAGGAGGAGGAGGAGGCGGAGAAGGAGGAGGAGGATGACAGAAGGAGAAGAGGAGGAGGGGGTGGAGGACGAGGAGGAGGAGGAGGAGGAGGAGGAGGACAGGGAGGACAGGGGGGAGGAGGATGAGGCGGAGAAGGAGAAGCAAGAGGAGGAGAAGGAAGAGGAGGAGAAGACTCATAAGAACATTCATAATCAGAATAATGGGAATAATGATAAGACTCAGAGGGAGCAAGAGAAGGAGGAGCAAGCGGAGGATGAGGCGGAGATGGAGGAGGAGGAGGAGGAGAAGGAGGAGGAGGAGGATGACAGAAGGAGGAAGAGGAGGAGGGGGTGGAGGACGAGGAGGAGGAGGAGGAGGAGGAGGAAGAGGAGGAGGAGGAGGACAGGGAGGACAGGGGGGAGGAGGATGAGGCGGAGAAGGAGAAGCAAGAGGAGGAGAAGAGAAGGAGAAGCAAGAGGAGGAGAAGGAAGAGGAGGAGGAGGGACAGGAACGGGTGCTAGCCACCGCAGCGAAGTTGTACCCAGCATCGTGGGCGAAGGGCATGCGGTGGTCTGTCTGCCAGCGTGCGGGGGGACTGCTCAAAGCCCGGGTGCGGAAGAGACGCGCCCGCAGTGAGCATCCCTGGACATGCGACATCACTCCCCCCCAAAAGAAGTTGTGCTCTGGAGGTGTGGGCCCCTGCCCCCAGGACCAGCTGTTCATCCCGAGCCGATGTTTCGCGGTCCTGGGAGCCTCGTGCGGGCCCCCGGAGGTTTGAAATCACCAGAATATTTCCGTCGTCAGTAAACGTTGCTTTCCACGACGCGAGGATGTCATCCGAGCCGATTTTCCGCGGTCCCGGGAGCCCAGTGAGGGCCTCCGGAGGCATCGCCAGAATATTTCCGTCGTCAGGAAGCGTTGCTTTCCACGGCGCAAGGATGGTATCGATCCCAATCCCCGTCTTCGACTGGGCCAGCACACTTCCCCCTCTGGGGGGTCAAGTCCGCCAGTGGGGCCACGGCCATGCCGGTTGGGATGTCCGTCACAGGAATATACACACAGGCACCCTCCAATGGATTGCTCCTGGGCCTCAAGTGAGGATGGTGGTGTGTAAATCACCACTGGGAGGCAGTCACTTTCTGCACCGCCGCCCTCCGTGGAGGTAAGTACACGATTCTTCGGAGGGTGTCTGTGTATATCGTTCCTTGGCGTCGGATGGGGATCGGTCAAAAGATGCTCACTCGGCCGCCTCCTGCCCGCAGCGACGGCAGGTTCCACCGCCCCATGGAGGAGCTGCGGCACCTCGCCGGCGCGCACTTCCACGCGGGCGCGCCCGCGCGCGCCGACCGCCTCTGTCAGGGGCAACGGCAGGGGGTGCGAACACATGCACTCTCGGAGGGTCTGCGGCTGCTTGCGAGCCCTACCCCTACGTATCCACTCGTCCCCGGGGTAGCTGCCAGACATCCCAACCAGGGTTCACCTGGCTGCAGAGCTACGTCGAAGTCTGAACCCCAGCCAGGCTTTCCGAAACCTGACCTGCAGGGGTAGGGCCCCTATGTGGTTGCCTCGAGCCTCGAGGTCCGCGCGTACTTCTCGGGTTGGCGCTGGAACCGCCTCCCCGCACCCTTGGCTGCGCCACCGGCGTTGTCTCAGCTTCGTCAGGGGAGGAGTGTGGGAAAGTACATCAGCGCCGACCCGAGAAATTCGCGAGTGGCTCCGAGAATATATTCTTATGCCACCCTTGTCCTTCTAAAGAGAACGAAGTCAGTGGCAGCGACAAGGACTGGCCCAGGGGGCGAGTAGCTCGATGCTTTCTCCATGAATATATGGTCAGGCCGCACGCACATCGGCCACTTGAGATGTACCTACACGTCAGAGTCGCAATCGTTCGTCGTGTCAGTGCAGCAAACTATAGTGCTTCATCTGCAAAGTACCCTTGAGAGTCCCAAGCCGCCAACGTGTGCGACACTTCGGGCAGTAGGTTGGTGCCGTGTGGGAGGTCGGGTTTCGGTAGGTCAGGCCGTCGCGACAGCTTGACTGCTTCTATTTCCCTTGTCTTTCCCCCCCCCTCCTGCCTGTTTGCCCAATGCCGCGCGGTCGCTCCCCCTCCTCGTCATCCCCCCCCCTCCACCCCGAGTCCAGGAGTATTGCGAATTCCTTGTTGCCTGCCGCGCCTGCCTTGCCGAGTGTGCTTGCAATGCCTGGCCCTTTGCCTGCAGCCGTTCAGGTCGTTGCCGTTCGGATTCTGGGCAGAACGCTGCAGGATGCGACGTGCGTTGGCCGCGAGCGGGTATGTACGCGAGGTCCGTTAGGGGAAGTATCGTGACGTCGGGGCCTCGCGCGTCTGGACCCCGCCCTGTACTCCTTGTGTCGAGCCCCGAACTGGACGAGACACTGTGTTGGCGTCTGCTGCCGCTCTCGGATCCTAGAAGATGAGGGGGAGGAGGCGCATGAGCACGGGGAGGGGGATGTGGAGGAGGGGGAGGGGGAGGAGGTCGAGGAGGAGGAGGAGGAGGAGGAGGAGGAGGCGGAGGATGAGGATGAGGATGATGACGATGCTGATGATGATGAGGAGGATGAGGATGAGGATGAGGATGATGATGATGATGATGATGATGATGCTGATGCTGATGATGATGATGATGACTTTGATGAGGATGAGGATGAGGATGAGGATGATGATGATGATGATGAGGATGATGATGAGGATGATGATGATGCTGATGATGCTGATGATGCTGATGATGATGATAATGATGATGCTGATGATGCTGATGATGCTTCTGATGGTGATGATGATGATGATGATGATGATGATGATGACGATGATGATGATGATGATGATGATGCTGATGATGATGATGATGACGATAATAATGATGTTGATGATGATGACGATGATGATGATGATGATGATGATGATGATGATGATGATGATGATGATGATGATGATGATGATGATGATGATGATGATGGTGGTGGTGGTGGTGGTGGTGGTGATGATGAGGAGGAGGAGGAGGAGGAGCGCACCAAGCCAAGCCTTGAATTGCTCTTCCGCAGCTTGCTTCTTCGCTGTCCTACGAGCTAGCTGCTGCAGCTGCTCACATTATGAACGCAATTTCCATCAAGACCCATCGCGCCGCCGAGAGAGGCAAACTCTCAGGCTGGCACGACTCGGTCAGGAGACACAGCCAGGACGGGGCTGCAGCTCTCTACGCCTACTGTCGTCCAGCCACTAGTGGCAAGCAAGCAGTCTGTCCAGTGCGGGTGCGCCTTGCACTCTTTAGGATGAGGTGGAGTTACTTGCTCGTGAGTGGTCGGAGTGGTGGGAGTTTGGAGTTGGAGCTCAGCGCGATCATATGCAGTGGCCTGCGCAAGAGGAGAAGGACGAAGCACAGGAGGATAGGAACGAGCTGCGGTGGCACCCGTGGACTACCCTACAGGGTCTACGCCCCCTCCCCCCCCCAAAATGGCCGTGCCGAAAGAAGGCCGCAGGTGGGTGGTCGGAGGGGCGGGCAGGGGTCAGGGAGCGAGGGAGGAGCACGGAGGGAGGGCGGCAGCTTGCCACAATACTGCTTTTGGAGCGCCGGCGGGCGAGATCGGTGGGGTGCAGACACTCGCCAGCCAAAACAACGCCGTCGAGCGACGGCGCACACGGGCGCTCAAGCGCCCAGCACCGCGCGAGGAAGCCGTGACGAGAACGGCGTCAGGGCGAGTCTGGCGTGAGGCCAGAGGCCAGGGTCAGCCAGCAGCGGGCAGGGACAGGCCCACACGCAGTGCTCATGCACGCGGTGCGCTGAGATACGACCAAGTGGGGTGAACATGGAAAGAGAGAGGAGGAGGGGAAGAGGGTTATGAGGTTCCAACCTACTTTAGCCTTGGTCATCAGAAAAAAATCGAGCGCCAGAAAAGTGTCCAAACACTCAAACAGGTTTTCACGTGTCGGGCCCTGGGAGACGCTCGTCCGACACTGTTTCGACACTATTTCGACACTCTTTCGACACTTTTCCGGGTGCTCGAAATTATTTCTGGGATGTGGTCCTTAAGTACGATGCGAGCAACATAAGAAGAGGGGAGAAAGGAGGAAGGAAACGTCCTGCCAACAGCGGCGCACCCACGGCCCAACTGGCATCGACCTGTTGGCCTGGACTGTAAGACTCTGCGGCTCCATGGAGGAGAAGGGAGGAAGGGGAGGAGGGACACCGACGGCGGACGACGGAAGGGAGGACGGAGAAGGGGAATGTCCTGCCAACAGCGGCACACCCGCTGCTCCCGCTGGCATAACTGAGGCATCCCCGAGCTTGCCAGCGGCTGCCTGCTGTCGCCTCTCAGACATCTGCTGCGCTGTACAGATCTGATCTCTCTAGGAAATGGGCGCTTCAGGTCCGTCCGCAGTGGAGGGCAATGGCCCCGGCAGGTCCGTCCTCAGTGGAGGGCAATGGCCCCAGCACAGACAGTTGTCTACTGGCGTGGCCGACTCTGCAAGCTCTCTCTGGATTCGCCTGGTGCACTGCTGCACCGCCACGGCTCGCGCTGTGGACAGCATGAGGTTGCCGTGCACGTGCAGGCGCCAGATTTGTCGACAAGCTTTTTCGGGCCGGTCGGAAACCGTTTCCTCTCCTCTTTGCTTTTAGGCTGTTTGTGCCTGATGTTGCCCTCCCTCCGCCAACTCGTCTACCGACAGGTGGCTCGGAGGAGAGCCCGTGGCACTCTCAGGTCACGTTCTTCTCGACGGCAGTTGTATCGATCACTCTGCCCATGCACAGTCTGTTGCGCGGGCCATTGTCGCTGTGCACCCCGGGCATCCATACCGCACGCACTTAATGCTTCTTGGGGGTGCTCTCAGATGTGTGCTGAGATGTCGATGCAGCCGAACTCTTTGCCTTGCTCCGTGGCCTCCAGCACGCTGCGCCAGGAACAGTTTCCTATTCGGATTCAGCGTATGTTGTGGACGGCCTCTGCAAGAGAAGCAAGCACGCGTCATGTTCTGCACAGAGCCCCTGGGCCGAGATCTGGGTGCTCGCGTGGGCGCGTGCCGAGCATTGGGGAAGGGGGGAGGTGGGGAGCGTGCACGTGCGCCAGGCGGAAGGGCATCGCACCGAAGTGCACGTGCACCTCGGCCCCTCCACCCGCTCCAAATGGGAAGGGCATTCTCCTGCTGACCACTGGGCTCCGCGGATGTCTCAGCGTGCTCGCACCCCCGAGTCGCTCAGGAGTGCCCGCGGGGCCGAGGCTCCTGCTGCCAGTGAGCGGGCCCCCCGGGTTGCTCGCGTCGGGCCCTGCACGTTTGTGAGCACGGCGGCAAGCAGGCCTCATCTCGGCACGGGTGCTCGAGACCCCGCGAGCCTCACGGTATGCCTCTGATTGTCATCCCGCCGCCGCCCACCTCCACCCCCAGGTTTCTTGTGCAGGCGGACCTGGCTGCGGTAAGAGTGGCGCGCGAGGGAAGGCTCCAGCGCGTAATTCGCCCGCTCCAGCTGGCGAATGGGGTTCGGTGTATCGTGTGTGCCGGGTACGGGCTCTGCGGTGCCAAGATCTCAGCGGGCTTCAGCAGCGCGTGCCAGGGGCCTCCCGCGCTTGGCTCCTGGGGAGCGCGCGTGCTGGCCAACCTGGGTTGCTCTCCCGCTCGCTTTTCTCCCAACAATGTCTGGGTGCCTTTGTCCAGGCCTTCCGCACCGAAAACCTCGTCGTCGCAGGGGAGGCATCGAGCGCTTGCTGACTCACTCGTTGTAATTTTGTTCTGTTGAAGCGCCAGGCGGTGGCTTAGGTGGCAGATTGCTCACCCAGAGCGGCACGGAGGCGCTATCCGCCCGATTTCGTCGGCGGTGGCGTCAGTGGCATGTGGCGCGCAGCTCGACTGCTCAACCAGGTCATGTCGAGAAGGAGGAGGAGGGGGACGACGAGGAGGAGAAGGGGGAGGAGGAGGAAGAGGAGGAGGAGGATGAGGCCAGGGATGGTGTGCTGGGCGGCTCGCTGCTCAGCCTGCTGGTGTTGTTCCTCCTCTCTCCCATCCTCTGCGAATGCCGCGTTCAATCGCCATTTTGGCTCAAACCTTCCACAAGACACCCAACTCCTCCTCCGCCCCCTCGTCCTCCTCCTCCTCCTCCTCCTAGGCGTCTGAGGGGCCCGTTTTGCGACATACCCTTCACGCCTACATGCCGTTTCACCGAACGTTCACTGCGCACCCTTGCCCTGTGAATCTCCCCCCCGGCACGCGCAGGAAGTCACATGGCGACTCGGTGTTTCAATTTCGTGGTACACAATATGTATTCTCTGATGCAGTTCGGGCGTGGTCTTGAGATCAGCACGGCGTACAAGACGAATCATGTCCTGTTCTTGACAGGCACGCGTGTAAGGAGGCTCCCCAGTGAAGGACCCTGTAAGACAGTTGCCGATGATAATCATCATGTGCTCAGTTGGGGTTACAGCCGGGCGCCCTTCTCGAGCGGGCATGCGGGCGTCCAGCTCCGGTTGCGCAAAGACCTCTTCTGTCTGAACCACATTGCCCAAATCTATTCGCCGCCCGGTAATATTCAGGGGAGAGCAGGTGCAGTAGTACTCAGATCGGGCAGGTTCCACTTGCTGTGTATCGTTGCCTATTTCCCTCCTCGTCCCCATGTCGCACGGCATATGTCTATATACAAGAAACTGTGGATAGCATGCCCGCGTGGATGACGAAGATATGTGAGGAACAGCCAGCACGTGTGTCCATCACGTTCGGCGGGGACCTCAACGATTGCGCTGGTATCCCCGACCCCAGCGATGTGGTAGATGAGTATAACCCCATCGGTGAGTTGGGACCCCAACAAGAACACTACTGCATGGGTCGAGTGCGTGAGTTCATGGAACGGTTCGGGCTGTGCTTGAGAAACACGTTTGTGGGAGGCCAAGACACTGATTTTGGACGCGCGCACAATGCACGTATCGACTACTCTGGTGCACCTCGTTCGTGGTTGTCTTCCGTCGTGCATAGTCGTGTGCTGGAGCGTACTGGGCGCCTGCTGCAGATGACCCCAATCAGGCAGAGGTGGGACCATTGGCCGCTACAGACTCAGGTACACTATATCTATATGATCCTTTCCCCACACCTCGTACACTAAAAGCGAAAGGTGGGAGACCGATCGCCTTGTGGAGGGAGTGGTGGAAGGGTTATGGCGGGCTCGGTTTTGGAATGTGGAGGAGCAGTGTGAGCGCACGTATGTTCAGTGGAAGCGACATGAGAGCCTTGCTGCACCAGATGAGGGGTGGGAGGCCCCTGTGCAGGACATTCGGCGCATTGCACTACAGTACAATGCGCAGCACACGGAGGAGGATGAAGGGTATGTGCGTGCACGGGCTGAGCAACGTAGTCTTCTAGAGCAGCGTGCGACTCTTCGACAACGCCTCGACGAATGTGACGGCGCTGAGACAACCGAGCTCACGCAGATTCGGCAGCGACTGTTCCGGGTCACGCGGGAGGTCATCGACAAACAACTCGCCTGTAACACTCGTCGGGCAGACAGTTTGAGCCAGCATGTTGTCCAAGCTTGGAAGGCCAATCAGCATGCCCTCGTCCACTGGCTTTGCCGGCGGCTGGCAGCTACGACTGTCGGTGCGGGCCGCAGGTTGTATAACAGTCCTGTAACGTATCGTCGCATGGTCTAGATGTGGAGCGACCACCCAGCCAAACCAGGATACCTTGGAGGCCAGCGTGCTGTTGGCGTTGACCCGGCCACCCACCCACCTGAGCGCCATGAGCGCCAGGACGGCATGCACCTATGGAACCAAAATTCCAAGAATGATGTGGACCAGGACCTTGACGATATTCGAGCAGCTCTTGTGCGTATGAAGTATAGGAAGAGCGCCCCCCCCCCTGGAGCCTCCCCATGGAGGTCTATCGCATGCTCCTCTTACCCGCACGTCGTGACCCTCGGTATCGCGATATAGGCGATGTTTTTTTCGATCGTATTCCTCCGATGCTCTGGTTTACTCGGCGTCTCCGTGGCATCTTATGGTCGGTGAGGTGTTGGCCACAATCCCGAGGGACTGGAGGCGATGTTGGGGATGTTGCCGTCCCAAGGCCACCGCTGCGACCGGCATAAAATCCTGCGGCTTGTCCATAGGGTGTGCCCTTTGTCGAAGGCTATGCTCAGGCAGGTCGAGCGACGTGGTGCGCGTGCGTATCCTGAGCGTGCGTACCACAGTTGCATGCACGGGGGCATCGCACATAGATGGCGTTGGTCGGCAGTTAGGGTGCAGCGTATCTCGAGTTGGCGTCTAACTAGAATGGGAAAGTCACAGGTGACGATATTTTTCGACCAGGCCAATGCTTTCGGGAGCGTGCGGGCTGCCCGTGTGCACGAGGCGGACGGTATGCATTACCACCTCGAGGACGTTTTTTGTAGCATCGTGCAACCACAATATCTTCGTGACTCTCGGTTGTTCGGATGGCGTCATCACTTGCCAGATCCAGGACGGAATGCTGCAAGGCTATCTGAGTGCGCCGAGCAAGTCTAATCATACGTTCCAGAGGGTCGTTGTCGAACCTTGGCTCCAGGACCGACAGCAGCAGGAAAATGGGCGGGAGCTACTCATTACCAGCCTGTTTAATGATGTGCCCGTCGACCTTTCGGCGACGGTGTTTATGGGCGATCTTGCGCGCGAGGTTTTTGCATCCAATGCGCGCGCACTCGCTCGTGGAGTCCACGGGGCTAGCACGCAACTTGACGACCGCTTGTGGGAATTTGGGGACGTCCAGAATTATGCGGGGTGCCTGCGCACGACATCGGCATACCTTGGCATCCAGTGCAACCAACACTACAGCACGGCGCAGCAGAGGCAAATCATTACAAAACACATGCGGCGTGGGTTGCATTATATGGGTAAGTTCTGGTACGCGCGACATGTGGGTAGCAAGAGAAATCGAACCGTATTTCAGGCCCGCGTGCAATGTGCGGCCCTGGGCAGGTTGGAGGCGTTCATCCCCCTGCAGAGCGACTATAAAGTTATCGACGGCTTGCTTTTCTTAAAGGGCAAACGGCTTCCCAGAGGACGGGCCGTGTTAAAAACTCCCATACCTGAGAGGGGGCATGAAACACCAGGCCCGCCCACCTCGAGTGGACTCAACAGATTGCATTGCATAGACAAGAAATTGCCCAACTTCTAGCGGCTCTTGTTGGCCGACTACCATGTGAACCGACGGGGGCCTTTCGGGGCTGGCAGCTTGCGCGGGATGATGCGGGGAAGTTCCATGGAAGTCCTTGGGCCTGCAGGCTCGCGAAAATCTGGGGGCGATTCGATTGATTCCAGGTGGCGCCGCGCTCCTTGAAGCTATGGGCGGCGCGCGGCTACGTGCGTCCAATGACGGGCTTAACAAGCAGTTTGGACAACTACATTTCGAACATATGCGCAAGGTTTCGTTGGCATTGTCAATGCGGGGAGGGGGGGGGGGGGGGGGGGCAGGCATGAGGGCGCGCCCGAGCCAGCCCTTGATGATGATGATGATGATGATGATGATGATGATGAGGATGATGATGATGATGATGATGGTGATGTGTCTGACCTCCCCCGACCCACGTGGACATGCAATGGATCATGTAGTGGTGGGGCGGCGCGTGGACTTCAGTTCTATGACCAACAGGGTTGGTGCGCCCACGTGCGATTTACGACCGGTGGGGCCCATGGAGACAGAGCGCTCAGCACTTTACTTACTGTTGCGAACCAGTGCCCGTAGTGCATGGATGCATTGTCGACTCGTGCTATTGCGCGCCAGCGCGCGTGGTCTCTTTTCATGCGCCATAGGTGTTGCGCTCGTCGGAGTCCGTTCCAGTGCGCCGCGGCGCAACCTACTACGTGCCGATGCCCAGCGTGCAGCGTTGATCGCAGTAGTTTTGAAGCTCTTCAGGTGCACATTCGAAGCCGCATCCTCCTGCCCTCCTCAGCGAGCTTCTCCTTCGATGTCGGCCCAATGGTGGGCGGGCTTGATCGGCGACGAGATGTTGAGGGGCGCCCGCAAGCGCATGGCGAGCAATTCCACGGAGCCCTTGTTCAACGCTGGCGGGAGCGGCAGGATCAGGGGGCACGAGCCCAAGAAGGGTCGCCAGGAGGGCCCCGCGCGGGGCCCAGGCGTGGCCGCGAGGGGAGGAGACGACGTAGGTGTTGAGCTCATCGGAACCCGTCCCAGTTCGCCGTGGAGCAACCTACTACATGCCGATGCCCAGCGTGCACCGCTGATCACAGTAGTCTTGAGGCTCTCCAGGTGCACATTCGAAGCCGCGTCCTCCTGCCCTCCTCAGCGAGCTTCTCCTTCGATGTCGGCCCAATGGTGGGCGGGCTTGATCGGCGACGAGATGTTGAGGGGCGCCCGCAAGCGCATGGCGAGCAATTCCACGGAGCCCTTGTTCAGCGCTGGCGGGAACAGCAGGATCAGAGGGCACGAGCCCAAGAAGGGCCGCCAGGAGGGCCCCGCGCGGGGCCCAGGCGCGGCCGCGGGGGGAGGAGACGACATTCTCGATCAGGACAGCGAGGGCGATGCGGCAGTCGAGATGTGCAAAGGGTACCTGGATGTGGCCCAGCGTACTCGCATGCTCGAGGGCGCCCTCCTCACCACCCACTTGCTCCCAACCGAGCGGGCGCTGAACCCAGTTGCACTGGCGTCGGCCAGCGTGTATGCGGAGAAGGTGGAGGGGAAGGGCGGGGAGCGCGGGATGGGGCCACCGTCTCTCATTGTGGGGACTGCGGTCTTGGAAGCCATATGCGGGTCGCCGCAGCTCCAGCAGGGCCCGTCCGTGAAAGAGGAGTTGGGCGTGCTCCAGGCGTTCGTCCAGAGGGTGGCTCAAGAGCCGATGCCAGTGGCGAGCGAATACATACGCTACCAGAGGGCCAATATCACATACCAGAAGGAGGGCCAGACTCCGCAGGTGCGTCATACGTTCTTCGTGAACAGTTACCGCACGGTGGGCGGGTTCTGCATCTCCATGAGCAGCATCATCATCATCAAACTCTGCATGAAACTGGGCAGCGAGCCGACAGTAGGAGCACCCCCCTGGTAATTCAATAACCCAAAGTACAGAACAGCCATCAGAATATGCTCAGCAGCCGCAAGCAACGCAAAATGGGTAGAAGCGAGACCTACCACAAGCATCACAGAGCGCGACAGAGTGCGATTCATGGGCGTTCACAGCCCCCAGAGTAGTAGCAGCGCGCGCGTGGTAGATGCCGTGGCAAGGGGAAGGGGAAGCGCGGTCGGTAAGAATCGCGCGGTCGGTGTGTCTGAGCAGAGGATGTTGGTCCGAAGTCGGGTCTCAAACTGAGCTTCCTCGGCACCGAAACTCGTTACATCTTCGTTGCGCCTTAGATGCCCGTTGCGGCGTGCCGTGGTGAAGTCAGTACCCCTTTTAATTCCCCCGTGTTGTATCCCATATAATGGAATTGCACATTGCCGTGTACTTGTGAGACCCCACGAGCAGTGTTACGGCAGCTTGTTATCAATGCCGTGAGCACACGCCCACATCAATGCATGTATTGTGCGAGAATGTTGTGTGTAAATTTTGGTACCACGTTTTTCTTGATCAATCCCTGCCTCCTGCTGTTGCTGTGCTGCGTGCTTGCCCTCGTTCCCGTCCCCCGTCTGTCTGGTCTCCCCGTGTCGTCGGTCCGTCCCTGTCCCCTGCTTTGCGGAGGCTGGGATAGTGAAGCCGTGGTCGCGCGTGTCGTCCCGTCTTGTGGTCATGGACCGGTGGGGGTGGCGACCCCAAGCGCCCGGCGGGGACGACATCTGGCTTCGAGCAATTCTCTCTTCCTTCCACCCCCCCTTTTTTCCCCCCGAGCTGTTGTGCAATCAGGCGCGCCGTATCGCCCCCTGCCCCTTCGCCGAATCGCCCGTGACTGTTGGAGCCGTTCCAAAGTGCGATTTTGCTTATGGTAGGGTAATGGCTTCACGGCCCGTTACATACCCAGTGGAGTCCCCATGGGTGGGTTTTGAGCCTGCTGGGGGGGGGGGTCGATTCTTTTGACAACGCCAGGGCTACAGCAGCTCTCGTGCGCCCAGCGGTCGTCCATTCTGCTCTGCCGAGACTCTGACCACATGCTGATCCGCCGCCGCCGCCTCCTCCTCCTTCTCTTCCTCCTCCTCCTCCTCCTGCTTTTTCTCCTCCTACCACTAAGCCGTTTGGCTCAGATTTGACACGCGCCCGCCTCTGCCGCAACGCCGCTTGCAGCGCTTCGTCATGGACGGCCTGATGTACTCGCCGGTGCTGCGCCACGGCGCGCCCGAGGCGCTGCGGCCAGGAACGTTTGCCCAGCGAGTCGCAGCGCCGATTCTGGTCCACCACGCTTGGGCGCGACACCCTATCCGCGTCCCAGCTTCAAAGTGTCAGCGTCCCGAGCTTCTCCCGAGCTTTCCGCCACGCGCAGCGGAACGACACGCTATCAGCTCGCAGGGCATAGCGTGCCGCCGGGGCGGGGCCGTCGCCGCGACACGCGAAACATTAGTTCCTGACCGACATCCTTGCCCAGGCTGCGCGTGCATCGTTGGGAAAGACGCAGTACCCCAGCGTAGTTGGCGTGGCAGGGAACCCGCAAGGAGACCGCCTCCTGAACAGCATGGATGCCAGCAACAACACCAACACGGGGAAACTCCACGCCAGCGGGGTCGCCAGCGGGGCCGCGATGGCCGCGCGCTCTCCTCGCAGCACCGCGGGCTGGTCGCAGCCACAGCGCCGCTTGGTGGCGTCCGCGATGCCCACGACTCCGAGAGGCAAAAGCAGGCCCATCCTGGTGGCGCCTGCGGTGCACATGACACCCAGCCCGTTCCCTGGCGCGGCTGCCGCGTTCACGCACCACCTGTCGCAAGAGCAGGTTCGGGGGATGACAACTGTCCGGCGTAGGCTCGATTCACCCGAGTCTGGATTCGCCCAGCTCGGCTCGATTCACCTGGCTCGATTCGCCGAGTCTGGATTCGCCCAGCTCGATTCGCCTGGCTCGATTCGCCCGGCTCGATTCGCCCGAGTCTCGATTCGCTCGGGGCTCGATTCGGCTGGCTCGATTCCCCCGAGGCTCGAATTGCCCAGCTCGATTCGCCCAGGATCAGTTCGCCCGAGTCTCGATTCGCCTGGCTCCGCCCGCCAGACCCGACCCGCTCGTTAGGATCCGCCCCCCCGACCCGACCCGCCCGTTAGGGTCCGCCCGCCCGCCCGACCCGACCCGCCTGTTAGTTAGGGCTCGCGCGTGCTATGTCGATGATACATCCTGCTTTAATGTCCCGCCTGCCCGACCCGACCCGCTCGTTAACGGTCCGCCCGCCCGTCCCGACTCGCCCGTTAGGGTCCGCCCGCCCGACCCGACCCGCGCGTGCTAAATCGATGGCGCATCTTACTTTAATGTCCCGCCCGCCCGACCCGACCCGCCCGTTAAGGTCCGCCCGCCCGACCCGACCTGCTCGTTGGTGTCCGCCCGCCTGACCCGACCCGCCCGTTAAGGCTCGCGCGTGCTAAGTCGATGATGCGTCCTACTTTACATGTCCCGCATGCCCGACCCGACCCGCCCGTCAGGGTCCGCCCTCTCGACCCGACCCACCCATTATAGGGTCTGCCCGCCAGCTCCCCCTTCCCGTCTGGATCCTTCAAGTGCCTGGCGAATTGGACCTTGCAGAGTTCGCTTCGCCATGGCGAAACAAGCCCCCGCGAAACGAGCCCCGGCGAAGCGAGCCCCGGCGAAACGAGCCCCAGCGGAACGAGACTCCGGCGAAACGAGAATTTGGCCGGCCGAACGAGCCTCGGCGAAACGAGCCCTGGCAAAACGAAGCTCCAGCCGGCGAAACGAGACCCGGCGAAACGAGCCCCGGCGAGCCAAGCCCCAGCGAACAGAGCCTCGGCGATCCGAGCCGGGCGACCCAAGCCGGGCGAACCGAGCCCCGGCGAACCGAGCCCCCGCGAAGCCCCAGCGGAACAAGCCTCGCCGAACCGAGCCCGGGCGAACCGAGGCTCCGGCGAGTCGAGCTCGTGCCATTTGCCCACCTCGCGCGCGCCCTGGCCCTATAGGGCCCTTCCTGGGCCCCAGAGGCGGTGCCCAGCAAGGATCGGCGCATAGGTGCGCCGTCGGCGTGTCGAGCCCAGCAGGTGCCGCCGCAGGCGCAGCAGCAGCATCAGCATCAGCAGCAGCAGCAGCAGCAGCAGCAGCAGCAGGCGCACGGCCCGATGCCGCCGCCCCCCGTGGGGACGATGCCTCCGCCGCCGGCGCCCAGCTCGCCGACCGCCGGCACGGACGGGGAGAGGCTCGCCACCACGCCGCGGTCGACCTCTATGAGGCCCTCGAAGAGGAAAAACGCCATAAACATACACTTTGGGCGCTCCGCGCGGATTTCTCGAATCCGCGCTGGGCCCCCCTGGCGGCGCCTCCGGCACCGCCCCTGGCGCGCTCCGCGCGTCAGGGAGGGGGGGTCCGGCGCAGATCCGAGAAATCTGTGCGGAACGCCACAAGTTTACGCTTATGGCCTCTTGTTCTTCTTCTAGGTCCCCTAGGCGCGGCGCCAGTCAGAAGGCGGCGGAGGACGACAAAGCCGAAGACGGCGCGGGCAGGAGGACTCCGCCGCCGATGCGGTTGCCAGGCATGGACTTCCTCGTGAAGCTCGGCGAGCGCGTTCAGTACCTTGAGGAGCAGCTTAAGTGTGGCGAGGAGCCCTCGCAGCAGCAGGCGGCGCTGCGCGAGAGTGTCCTGGAGAAGGTCAAGAGCACGTCCCTGGAGGCCTTAAGTCGGGCGTGTCCGACTAAGCAGGAATATTCAAAAGTAGTCAAGAAATAGTCAGGGGACGATGCTTTGACTAATTAGTTGGACTATTGTTGCGTACTTTTTGAATCTTTTTATCTTTCGCCCCGAATCCGCCTGTAGGAGGACATGCCCGACATAACTGGAGGCCCTGAGACACTCCTTCAGCCAGCAGTCGGTGAACCTGCAGGAGCAGCTAGCCAACCTGCAGGACAATGTGCTGTCCAGCCTTGAGAGGGGCATGCGCGAGGCTGAGAGGCGCCTCCAGGGGCAGGTCGAGGAGATGTGCGCCCAGGCCAACCGTGGTGGCACCGCCGCCGAGGACGCCGACGGCGTTGGCCTCAAGGAACTGCAGGAGATGCTTGAGACGGAGCGCCAGGATCGCTCGGACCTCGCGGAGAAGCAGAGCGACGTATTGCACGGCATCATCCAGGAGCTCACGTTTTTGTTCTGTTTTGAAAGCGCCGATGCACACACGTACATGGATATGCATACACACCTACACACGTACATCTACGCATACAAACATATATATACATATAAAATAGACATGACCATACACCCATACAGACACACGCACACAATCGAGGAGTTCACGGCCTTCAAGGAGAGCGCCGAGTCGAGCTCGCAGGAGCTGGCGCAGCTCAGGGCCGAGGCTCGAAAGAGACGCAGCCGCATGAGCGCACGCTTTCGGAGCTCCGCGCGGACTCCTTGGATCCGCGCTTGGGGGGGCGGAGGGGGAGGAAGAGGAGGAGGAGGAGGAGGAGGAGGAGGGGAGGAGGAGGAGGAGGCGGAGGGGAGGAGGAGGGGTGAGGAGGAGGGGTAGGAGGAGTGAGGAGGAGGAGGAGAGAGGCGGAGGAGGAGGAAGGGGAGGAGGAGGAGGAGAGGGAGAAGGGGGAGGATGAGGGGGAGAGAAGGACGAGGATGAGGAGGAGGGGAGGAGGGGAGGGGGGTTGAGGGGCGGGGGGGGGAGGAGAGGAGGAGGTGGAGGGGAGAGGAGGAGGAGGAGGTAGAGGAGGAGAGGAGGAGGGGAGGAAGGAGGGAGGGAGGAGGAGGAGGAGCGAGGAGGGAGGAGGAGGAGGAGGAGGAGGGACTAGGAGAGGAGGGGAAGGACGAGGAGGAGGAGGAGGAGGAGGAGGAGGAGGAGGAGGAGAGGAGAAGGTGGAGAAGGAGGGAGGTGAGGGGAGGAGGAGGAGGTGGAGGAGGAGGAGGAGGAGTGAGGAGGAGAGGAGGAGGAGGAGGAGGGAGAGGCGGAGGCGGAGGCGGAAGCGGAGGAGGCGGAGGGGGCGGAGGAGGAGGAGGAGGAGGAGGAGGAGGAGGAGGAGGGGGGGAGGACAAGCTAGGTGCGCTCGCGTCCTATCTGACTTCCAACCCCTCCCTCCCATCCCTTACCAAGGCGTAGATCCCCTCTCTACTGGCACAGTCGGATGTCGGGCAGGGCAAGGATCCCGAAAGGGTACGCGATGCATTGTAGAGCACGGCATGGCATGGCGTAGAAGAGCACCGCAAAGCGTAGTATCAACCTGGCATTGCATTGCGTGCCGTGGCATGGCACGGGAAATGAGGCCAGCGCTGCAGCGGGAGCACGAGTCGAAACGAGCGGAAGCGCGGAAATGAGGCCAGCGCTGCAGCGGGAGCACGATTCGGAACGAGCGGAAGCACGGAAATGAGGCCAGCGCTGCAGCGGGAGCACGATTCGGAACGAGCGGGGCTCGAAAATGAGGCCGGCGCCTCAGCGAGAGCAGCATTTTGGAAACAAATGCAGGCGAAAACCCAGCTCCGGGGAAACCTGTGTGTAAAAAAACAGTACGCGGGGGGGGATCGGACACTCCCAGGCCGTCATCAGGGGAAGAGGGAGAGTAGTATTCATATTGAGTAATTGTGGAGTGGAATGGGCCCCATCGCGGCGCGATATGATTCAACACTCTAGAGGCCGCCCCTTGAGCTCACCCACGGAGGAGACGCACCCCGTACACACCTCGAATGTATGCCTCACCACACACTGATCGCGTAACAATTTTGGCTGACATGATTTCGGCTCGATTCGGTGCTACTATGATTTGCACCACAGATAACTGGGCAACCTTTCACGTGTGTTATCCAGATCGCCTCCTCCACAGAGAACCTTGCAAGGCAGCAACAAAGGTGCAGTTTCTTCCCTCCTGCGCCCAACGAGCGACATAGCGAAAATAATGGGCCCAGGCACTATGCCGGACAACGCTGAACTGACTGAAAGATGCGGATGGAAAGTACTGAAGCCAGCACGCCGCCAACCGAGCGCCATGCCAGAAAGTGTTTGGCCCAATCAAAACAAAGGTTGACAGGCCAGAACTAAATCCCACCAACGAAAAAAAACACGCCAGCCTTGACCCAAGCACTTATCTCAGCTGGTCCATCGTGGCACTGAAGAAGAAAACGCGCCGACGGACCGCCGTCGCTGAGCCTTGTACCGATACAGATAGTTGCCACTGTCCGCCGCTGCCTGCTTTCTCGCACGTACTGGTCCCAGCGATGTAACTGATAACGGTCGGGGCCAGCTTCGCTTCCCACCGCGAGCTACGCACCGACAGAAATAGTTTCCATTGCACGCCTTTCTCGCACATGCCGATCCAAACATTGGCGTAGAGGCCGAAAGGTTTGAAAACCGCCCCCTAATCCGAGCAGCCCACGAGGCACTGACCCACTGCGGCACTGAACCTGAGAACGCACCGAAGGGCCGTACGACCAGCCTTTACGTAGCAGCCACTGCTCAGCCTTTGGTGCGCGGGCCCATTGCAACACGGTAGCAGAAGGCGCGCCGACGGGCCGCGCACAGCACTGGTATTTGCACAAAGGGCGTCCTCGTGACAGGAGTGCCAGCGCAGCCAGAAGCCGAGGAAGACCATGCCCAGGTCGAACACGTGAACCAGCCCCGTCAAGGCGGCCAGGTTCGCGAAGACGAGCAGGCTGAAGGGCACCAGGACTTGCCGGAGGCCGGAGAGCTTCAGGTAGACCGCTGGTGTTCTCACGATGCGTCCCACTTCGTCGCCCAGAAAAGCTGCACTCACGGTGCGGCAGCCTGGGCGTCCCCCAAGCGCCACGTGGAGGCGTGGCACGCGACGTCGAAACTGCCCAGAGCCCAAACGGGCAAGGAGAACTTTCGAGCCACATGTGCTTGAGGGGGGGGGAGGGGGAGGGGAGGGGGGAGAGGGATGGGGGAGGGGTGGTGGTGGTTGTGCGGGGCGGGGGCCTTCTGTCGTCTCAGTTGCCCCCCGCTCCGAGGAGGCTGAGGTGTGCCATCGGGCGGGCAGGCAGCAGGTAGAGAGCGGAGACAGTGACTGAAGCAAGGGACACATGCGTGCATGTCAGGAAAGTCCCTGATAATCCTCTTGCAGCTCCTGCTGCTGCTGCTGTTGCTTTTGTTTTTGCTGCTCCTGACGCTCCCGCCTCCCCTCCTCCCCTGGTCGCTTCCCCTGCCCCCATCGCCCGTCCTTAGTCTTCCAGCCGTGGGGGCCATTGGGGATCTTTGGTCCAGCACAGGCCGCGCGCCAGGAGCAACCCGCGCGCACTGAGGCCAGTTTTCGCCCCCTTCCTCTTCTTCCTCCTCCTCCTCCTCCTCCTCCTCTTCCTGCTCCTCCTCCTCCTCCCCCTCCTCCTGCTCCTCCTCCTCCTCCTCCTCCCTGTCCTCCTATCCGGCATGGGCAATTCCTCGTGCGCTGCTCGTCCATTGCCATCTGGGCCCATGAGATTGTCAGGGCAGCGCGCAGAAACGCGGTCTTTACGCAGGTCGCGATGAGAGAGTAGGGCGGTGATTGCCTGCGCAGCGGCGTGGCAATCCCCTGTTTGTCAGTTGACATCCGGGCCCGAGAGATAGTCAGGGCCGCGCGCGCAGCAGCGCAGACAAAGCGCATATCGCGATGAGAGATAGGCGGTGGCGGCCCGCAATTCAGCAGCGGCATCGACAATTCCTCCTGCTTCTGTTGTCAACCATCCGATCAGCATGCACAGCGTGCCCGTTGGATGGCCGTGGTACCATGCAACGCCGTGCGCTTCGAACTCACAAAAACGAGCACGACGCCACTACTCCTGCATTGCGTTGGACAGGCCCAGCTTGACGACATCACTATGGCGACGCTCGAGGAGCAGAAGGGGTGCGACGCGAAAAACAGCGGCAACTCTTACACGGCGCCCGAGAACAACAGCGCAGACCAGGACAACAACCTGGACACGAAGGACACCGCGACGCACGACAAACTGAAGGTTTCGCAGGTAAGATCACGAAGAGGGACACCACCGCGCACGAGGAGCTGCTGCACAGCTTCGCAGACCGGGACGCGACGCTGGGCGCCAGCACTCAGAACTCCGCGGCGCACGAGTTGCAGCAAAATCCGTAAGGGCTTGGCCCCATGCCGCCGGCCCCCTGTCTCGGATAATGGGAGATGCAAAAGCTAAATCATGAGGTTTGGGCGCCGCCGCGAAGCAGTGTCGGGACCTGTTTGTCTTTCGACCCTTCCCCTACGGATCTGCGTCTCGGGTGCCACCGGATTTCAGAAATGTAGCAAATCCCCTACGGTTTTGGACCCTGACCCCGCCGATCTGCGTGAGGGGTGCCAGCGAATTTCAGACATGTGGCAAATCCCGTGTGTTTTTGGACCCTGACCCAGCCGATCTGCGTGAGGGGTGCCAGCAAATGTCAGAAACATGGCAAATCCCATGTGTTTTTGCACCCTGACCCCGCCGATCTGCGTGAGGGGTGCCAGCGAATTTCAGACATGTGGCAAATCCCATGTGTTTTTGCACCCTGACCCCGCCGATCTGCGTGAGCGGTGTGAATTTTTACCCACCCCAGCAATTCAGACAACACGCTCAGGGCGTGGTAAAAATGCTCGTTTTGGGCCTCCCCCCTTCGCGCGGTCCATCAACAAGGAACAGTAAGCAGCAAGAAGCAGAACTGTGACAGTGGAGCAGTAAAGAGCTAGAAGCAGAACTGTAACAGTGGAACCTGGAAGCTGCAACTGGTACAGGAAACTGCGAACCTTCGTCCTACAGCCTGGTGGCCCCACAAGGGGGCCCGCGGATTTCGCGGACCGTGTCACAGCGGTGGACACCGATGCCACCGAGGTGCACGAGCAGAGCTAGGGCAGACCAGATGCTTGAAGGCTACGAGGCTCCAGGCTCGATCGATCGACCCTCCTCCTTCCTCCTCTTCCTCCTCCTCCTTCTCCTCTCGCTCCAACTCCTCCTCTTCCTCCTGGTCCTTCTCGCCCTGCTGCTGCGCTGCTACACCCGCTGCTGCTGCTCCTCCTCCTCGGGATCGCATTCGCTTGGGGATGGGGGTTGGGGGAAAACGGTGAGGGAGCGGTCGGCAGGGCCCCGCTCGGATGGGGATGGGTGGGTTGGACGGGGGGCAGGATGAAGCAAAAGGGTGCGGGGAGAAGGACTCGCTGGGTAGCAGTGTGCGCCGAGGTTAAGTTTGTGGCAATTTGTGCCCCCAGATTTTTCCAGATTTTTTTGGGGACGTGGGTCTTCGCGCTCTCTCTCTCTCTCTCTCTCCCTTTCCTCCTCGTTCGCTTGTGTGTGAGTTGTGCTGTGTTGTGTCTGTGGTGGTGTGTGTCAGTCTCGTTCGTGTCTCTCTGTCTTTCTCTCTCGTTCTGCCGTGCCCCGCCCGAGAACCATCCTGTTCGTCGGATCTGCCTGGCCCGAGACACACAAGAGTCTCCTGGCCAGGGTAAGCGTCACGATGATCAGTTTCGGAAACAGTGAGCATGCAAATGCCAGTATTGGTAATAAGACGGATGATATCTCATATCATTGCGAATGATATCGATAAGTCGAACCATAATAATCATCGTAAGAGCACGACCTTTTTTATATACACGGAATCACACATGAATGATATGATATGGTTCGGGGTATTTGTATTTTAAAAGTATGAGACACGAGAAAAAACAATGCTAGCGCGATGGATAATAGTATGTACATGTATATATATATGCGACGAAGATGACTCAGGCACATAAGGGGAGTATGCTAATGATGAGGAGGTCGGGGATGTGGAGGAGGAGGAGGAGGAGGAGGGAGGACGGAGGAGGGAGGAGGAGCATAATGAGGAGGAGGAGGAGGAGGAGGAGGAGGAGGAGGACCAGGAGGAGGAGATAGGAGCGCAGGAGGAGGAGGCGGAGGAGGAGGAGGAGGAAACATTGGGAGGAACAGGAGGATGGATGTACAGACGACATGACGACATGACGACGACGACGACGACGACGACGACGGTGACGACAACGGTGACGACGACGACGACCTCGGCGACGAGGACGACCGCAACGACGACGACGATGACGACGACGAAGACGACGACGAAGGCGACGACCACCACCACCACCACCACCACCACCACCACCACCACCACCACCACCACCACCACCACCACCAAGACGACGACGACGACGGCGACGACCGCGCCCAGCCAGGCCAGCCGTCACCGGCCGCGTCGCCCGCTTCGGGCGCCCCGCCGCCAAGCGCGTCGTACGCTGTGGGGCAGGCGCGCGCCGCCCTCCTGCCGGGGGACGTTGGCGCTCCTATTGCTGGCGTCGCAGAACATTCCGGATTTCACAACACGAGGGTGGTGAGCGGCCTTGGAGGCCGCCCTTTCATGGCTGGCCTGGGGGGTAGAACTGCTCGTCTGGGAGGGTTGCGGCCCTCTCCCTTCCATTCCGAAGTTTGGAGCAGCGTGCGATGTGGCGCCGCCGGCCCGTCGAGTGCACGCTTCGCCCCAGCTTGGGAATAGCGTGCACCGGGGGAGCGCGTGCACCGACGAGGCCCTCGCAGGGGATTAGCGTGCGCAGAAGGGGCTCTCGCGGGGGGATCGCCTCACAGGGATAGCGTGTTTTTTCGGAGGTCGATGTTGCACGCTATCTTTGCAGCGCCAACCGTAGCTCCTCCTCAGAGTCGGCTGGGGGTCTGAGGCGACCCAGCGCTGGTTACGGCCGGGAGGAAAGGGGGGGCAGGTTCCAGGTGCTCGGTTCGACAAGGTTCTTTGCCTTTTGCATTATCCAGGGACCGTTTTCGGGCCCTACCATCGTCAAAAAACGGATCCGGGGTTAACAATTATACCAACTGGACCCGGGGAGGAGTCCCGGGACCGGTTTTGAGATTCTTTCGGGCTTTATCCACCTCCCACCCACTGGCCGCCTCCAGGCCCCTCCTCCGCCTCCTGCCTTTTCCTCCAGCCATTTCAAGATCTGCAGTGGCATCCGCTGTCGATTTGCCAACCTCATGTGACGAACCCACTGTCGTAAGTGCGAATCGATTAGGCCCTCCAAGGTTCAGAATCTTCAACGTCGCCCAGGTGACCGCCCGCCGTGGGCAGACATCGCATTGTGAGGACAACCTGGCTCTGTTCATAGAAGCGTAGACCACTACACCATTCGAAAAAGTCGTGAAGTGGTTTACGCTGGCACCATTCCATTTCCACAAAGCGGTGCTCTTGAATATATCTATATATATATATATATATAAACACACCTTTGCGTCTGCGTTTGATCTTCTTCGACACTGTGGTTACGCCCGCTGCTCTTTACGGTCTTTCGACGACCGCCACGACACAGGTCAGCGATTACATCAACTCGTGCAAGAAGGCTCCTTCGGATAGTCGGCTTCAGCATGCTTCCCGGCGAGAGCTGGGAAGAAGCGGGGCGACAGTGCAAGCGAAAAGTGCGTGTTGCTATGCAAACTTTCCCTGTGTCCGACTGGATCGTCGAGATGGATTGTTTAATGTGGCGCCTCGTGGCACGACTCGCCACCAGCGATCCGCAAGAATGGCCCGCGCAAGATTTACGCTGGAGCCCTGCCGGCCCGCGACGTCGCTGTCGGCCATGGCGTCGATAGACGGATTATGTAGATGCGTTTCTGCAACACGAGCGCAGCACGAGTCTCATTGATGTTATCCGCATGGTGGTTGGTGATGTTGCTGATGACGACGACGATGACGATTGCGTTGCTGATGATGATGATGATGCTCATGGTGATGCTCATGGTGATGATGATGATGATGATGATGATGATGATGATGATGATGATGATGATGATGATGATGATGATGATGATGATGATGATGATGATGCTTGTTGATGATGATGACGGGGATGATACTGATGATGATTATGCTGATGCTGATGATGCTCATGATGATCATGATAATGGCGCTGCCGATGATGATGCTGATGCGGATAATGAAACGGATACTATGGATGAATATGTTGATGTCGACGATGATGATGACGATAACGATGATCGTGACGTTGGTGATTATGGTGATGATGATGTTGAGTGTGATGATAATGGTGCTGATGATGATGATGCTGATGATGATGATGATGTCGCTGATGATGATGTCGCTGATTGTGGTGCTGATGATTATAGTGATGCTGATTATCATGATGCCGATGATGCCGATGATGATGAGGATGACGATGATGATGATGATGATGATGATGACGATGATGATGGTGATGATGATGATGATGATGATGATGATGATGATGATGATGATACTGGCGATGCTTATGATGATGATGAGGCTGCTGCATCCGAGGTTGATGCGGATCTTGCTCATGATGGTGCTACTGATGACGATGACGACAATGGTAATGATGAGGCTGATGCTAGTCATGCAGATTCTGAGCTGATGATGATGAAGAAGATGATGATGATGATGATGCTGATTGTGAAGACGACGATGATGATGGTGATGATGGCGATGGTGTTGCTGATAACGGTGATGATGATGATGATGAGGATGATGATGATGATGATGATGATGATGGTGATGATGCTGACGACCATGATGATGCTGATGACGATGAAGACGATGGTGATGAGGCTGCTGCTGACGACGCCAATGATGTTATGCTGCTGATGATGATGCCGATGATGATGAGGATGATGATGGTGATGAGTCTGATGAGGATCATAATGAGGATGACGACGATACTGATGATGATGGTGATGATGATCATGATGATGATGATGATGATGATGATGATGATGATGATGATGATGATGCTGATGATGATGATGCTGATGCTGATGATGATGATGATGATGATGATGATGATGATGGTGGTGATGGTGATCGTGGTGGTGTTTTTGATGCTGCTGATGATAGTGGTGGTAGTAGTGATGATGAGGATGAGGATGAGTATGCGGATGATGATGTGAATGCGGATGAGGCTGAGGATGCGGATGATGATGAGCATGTTGTTGTTGCTGCAGTTGATTGATGATGATGTTGATGATGATGCTGCTGCTGATCATTGATGATGCTGCTCATGATGATGGTGGTGGTATGAGTGGTGGAGGATGGTCAGGAATATCGACGATCAAGGGCCGAGGTTCGATGATCAGGTATGCCAGACGTTTCTGAATTTGTTCTTAATCATCCTGTTGTGTTGGGTTCTCGTTTTGAAGAGACAGCGCCCCGCGTCCTTTCCTCTCCTCCCTCCTCCCTCTCCTCCCTCTACCCTCCTCCCATCCTTGCCTCTGCCCTCCGCGTGCCTCTATTTCGGTACACCCCTTGCACGTTTTCGTGACCGCATAAGGAGCTCCACCCAAAACCACAGTGGCAGAGACAACATGCATCACCCCCACCGATTTCTGCTAACCCCTCACACGTTTCGTTGCCCCATAGGCAGCCCTACTTGAGGCCCCAGTGGCAGTGGCCACATGCGTCCCCCCGCCCCAGCACAACCCTTGCACGCTTCGTGGCCCCATAGGGAGCTCCACCGAAGGCCCCAGTGGCAGTGGCCACACGCGTCCCCCCCACCCATTTCGGCACACGCCTTACATGTTTCGTTGCCCCCCTCCTGAGGCCCCAGTGGCAGTGGCCACAAGCGTCCCCCCACCCACTTCGGCCCAACCCTCACTCGTTTCTTGGCCCCATAGAGCGTTTCACCGAAGGCCCCGGTGGCAGTGGCCACATGCGTCCCCCCCACCCCAGCACAACCCTTGCACGCTTCGTGGCCCCATAGGGAGCTCCATCGAAGGCCCCAGTGACAGTGGCCACACGCGTCCGCCCCGCCCATTTCGGGACACCCCTTGCACGCTTCGTGGCCCCATAGGGATCTCCACCGAAGGCTCCAGTGGCAGTGCTCACATACGCCCCCCCCTCGCCCACTTCGGCACACCGCTCACGCGTTTTGTGTCCCCATAGGGAGCTCCACCGAAAGCCCCAGCTGCAGTGCTCACATGCGCCCCCGCACAATTCGGCACACACCTCATCTGTTTCATGGCCCGATTGGGATCTCCACCGAAGGCCCCTTCGGCAGTGCTCACATGCGTCCCTTCCGCCCCTTTCGGCAGAGGTCTCACACGCTTCGTGGCCCCATCGGGAATTCCGCCGAAGGCCCCAATGGCAGTGGCCACCTGCGCCCCTGCACCCGTTTCGGCACAGCCCTCACACGTTCCGTGGCCCCATAGGGAGATTCTGCGAAAATGATGCTCACAATCGCGTTATTCACAACTGCAAGTGGTTGGGTCCTTCGCCAGGATCATTTGGAAGGATGATCGGGTGGCACCAGGCAGGGTTCGGAGGCTGGCTCGTGGCTGGGAGGGGGACGAATGGTGGCGTGGGGGAGGCAGGACGTGGAATGAGGAGGGACGAGGCATGCCATGTCATGGGCTTGTCCTGGATCCTTGTCAGTAAGAGTGGGACAACTCGTCGGACTCGCTCCCACCGCAGGCAGCGTCCCCAGGGCTCTCAAGGCGCTCTCTGGAGGGCCAAGCGCCCGAGCTCCGGGACCTACACAAGGTCGGCTCCCCCGGCAGCCAGAGAGCCGCGACCCCGATTCGATCCGATCCGGCTCCATCCCCCAGCGCGGGCGCGGGTACGGCCCCGCCTTCGCCGGGTGCGGCGATGCGATCTCGATGCGGCTCGGTCCGATAGGGGGCCACATGTGAACCCTACCCCTACCCCCCACGATTTCTGAGGGGGAGGGTGGGGTTCACTTCATTCGGGAGGTCACGAGCGAAGTGAACCCCACCCTCCCCCTCAAAAATCGTGGGGGGTAGGGGTAGGGTTCGCATGTGGCCCCCTATCCGAGTCGCTGGCGATCCGGCGCGTTTCCAATCCGGTCCGATTCGGCGGTGCGATCCGGCTGGGTCTGCCAGCGGGCCCGGGCGGCCCCTCGGAGGGGGGAAGGCGCGCAGCAGCCCGTTCCCGCGGAGCGGCTCGCGCCGTCGGCAGCACGCCACGCGGGGCGTCCAGCCTCAGCTCCCGCGGCACCCAGGCCTGCGCGGGGGGGACAGGGCCGAGCTTGATCCCGCGGAGCTGAATCGCGGCGCCCGTGTCCCCGCTCGCTGCGCCCCGGAGGTGCTCTCCAGGCCCAGGGTCAGGCCGGCATCCGAGGAGACGGCGCCGCCGCAGCTGCAACAGCAAAGGGTCGTCGCAGATCGCGGGCTGCGGCCGAGAACCTCGGCCTGCAGCAGTCGGCGGCCTCGTCACTCGAGAGGGTCTCGCATAGTGCCCCGCCAGGCACCAGGACCAACCCCGTACTCACGCTCGAACGACCACCCTACTTCCTGATCAGCTGGCTCCACTGGCTGCTCATCAAGCGGCGGCGGAGGCTCTTCCACTTGCGACGCCTCAGCCGTGGAGCGAACATGTGCTGCCGTGAGGTCCTCTTGGTCGGCCCGATCCTCGAGGTAGATATGTGCAATCTGCCTAACGGGTTGTCTCATCGGCCAAGGAGGTCAGACCAGTCCACAGTCGATACAGCCCAATGCCAACCCTTTGCAGCTGGAGGATGGGGGCGGAGGAGGAGGAGTGGGGATGATGATGATGATGATGATGATGATGATGATGATGATGATGATGATGATGATGATGATGATGATGATGATGATGATGAGGATGACGATGTTAATTATAATGATGAATGCTGATGATGATGGTGATGGTGATGGTGATGGTTATGATGGTAATGATGATAATTATGCTGCTGATGAACATGATTATGATGATGTTGATGTTGATGACGATGAGGATGACGATGATGATGCTGATGACGATGCTGTTGTTGTTCTGATGATGATGCTGCTGATTCTGATTACGATCATGACGATGATGGTGATAATGCCGCCGCTGCTGCTGATGCTGCTTATGCTGACGATAGTAACGACCACGGTGATGATGATGCTGCTGCTGATGATGATGCGGATGATGATGATGATGATGATGGTGATGGTGATGATGATGATGATGATGATGATGATGATGATCATTATCATGATGCTAGTGATGATGATTATGATGATGATGAAGACATTGATGATGAGGAGGATGATCAGGATCATGACGATGATACTGATGATGATGCTGATGATCATGCTGATGCTGATGCCGCTGATGAACATAGTTATGATGCTACTAATGCTGATACGGATGGTGATGCTGATGATGATGCTGATGACGATGGTAAGAATGTTGATGATGTTGATGATGATGACGATGATGCTGTTGCTGCTGCTGATGATGATGATGATGGCGATGCCGATGATGCTGATGCTGATGCTGATGTTGCTGCTGCTTCTGATGATGATGACGATGATGGCGACGACGATGCAGAGTATGATGATGCTCATGATGATGATGATGCTGATCATGATGAGGCTTATGATGATGATGCTGATGCTTCTGCTGATGATGATGCTGATGACGATGCTGGTGCTGCTGAGGGTGATGAGGATCCTGATGGCCCTGATGATGATAGTTCAGATGCTGGGGATGATGCTGATGATGATGCTGCTGATAATGATGATGATGATGATGATGATGATGATGATGATGATGATGATGATGATGATGATGATGATGACGACGCGGGCGACGAGGAGGAGGAGGAGGAGGAGGAGGAGGAGGAGCACGGTGAGGAGGTGGAGCAGGACCAGGAACAGGACTTTGAGACGAAGACGCCGATTGCCCGAGGCCGTTCACGTTTTCTCCCGCAGCAAGGGATGCTGGATGGACGCTCGGGTCTCCGAGGACTTCGGGGGGGGGGGCGCCGCTTGGTCTGCGCTCTACCTCGTCTGGCGCGGCCTGAGGAGGAGGTGTTGGTGACGGAGTAGGTGGTGGTGGTGGTGGTGGTGGTGATAATGATGATGATGTTGATGCTGCTGCTGATGATGATGATGCTGCTGATGATGTTGATGTTGAACATGATGGCGATGCGGATGATGATGTTGATGGTGATGATGATGATCCTAATGATGATGTTGGTAGTGATGGTGATGGTGGTGTTCATGATGCTGATGATGATGATGATGATTTGCGGTGTGTAGTGGTGATGGGGATGACGGCGACGACGATGGTGCTGATGATAATAGTACTGTTGTTGATAATGACGACGACGATCCTGATGATGGTGATGAGGGGGGTGATGCTGAGGGTGATGATGATCATGGTGATGATGGTTCTGGTGATGCTGATGATTTCGATGTCAATGGTGATACCGATGATGTTGGTGATACTGGTGGCGGATGATGCCGGTTTTTGTGATGTTTCTGCTGGCCGATGATATTGATGATGCTGGCGATGATAATGATGACGCTGATCGTGGTGGTGGTGATGATGATATCAAGGTCGAATGAGATGATGATGCTGCTGATGCTGCTGATGATGCTGACGACGATGCTGATTATGATGATGGAGATGATGGTGATGATGATTGTGGTGATGATGGCTCCTAAAGGTAATGATGCGGATGAGTATGCGGGTGATGATGGTGATGGTGACGGTGATGGTGGTGGTGATGATGATGATGATGATGATGATGATGATGCTGATGCTACTCCTGCTGCTGCTGCTGCTGATGATTATGATGATTGGGGATACCCGCGACGTGCCAACGATGTTGCAATACACACTGCAAGTTCTGCATGGTTCCCTACAAAAATTCATGTTCATTGCGGGACCTGCCCCATTGGAAGACAGCCGCTTGAGATTTTCTACCCCTGCCAAAACATCATTCCTGGAATTTCAGCCCAGCGAATCCACGTGAACGCGACGTCCTGGCAATTCTGAATCGCGCCAGTGCACCATCCCTTGAACTTCGACACCGCGAATCAACGTGGTTGCGCCCTGGCAGTCCGAAGTCGCGCCAGAACGTTTTTCCTTGGATTTCAACCAGACGAATCCTTTTTTGGAATTCTTGCAAGCTTCCAGGGCGAATGTGTGCGGCGCTCAGGCCAGAGCCACATTTTGAAAAGGAGCCGCCCGCAATCTTTGAATCTGCTGCGAACTGTGAAGACGAATGTGCGCGGCGCTTAGGCCGGAGCCAAATTTTGGCAACCACCCGCCCTTCATCCACCAAGCTGCTGAAAACCTTAACGTCGAATGTGCGCGGCGCTAACGCGAGAGCCACATTTTGGAAAGGACCCGCCCTCCCGCCGTGAATTTACCCCGAAGTTCAAGCGTCAGGATCATACGTGGTAAGGAAGGCGAAACTTGTGGCCTGCCCCACCGACACGTCTGGGGGTATGGCAGGGGTGCTTTAGCTACTCACCGGGAAGGTGGATTGAAGATGAGGGTGCGGATGAGGATGGCAAGGATGCGGGTGATGACCATTATGAGGGGGAGGAGGATGGGGAGCAGGCGGACCAGAGGATCCGTAGGATGCATCATCGGTGCTGTAATACGTGCTCCCTTCCCCAGGCTCATCATACGTCCTTGCAGGCGCTTATTTTCACTACGCGACAAACATCCTCCGCTGGAGCTTCAGACGGGATCTCCTTTGTGAAAGAAACTGCATGCGTCAATGTGGGTCATCGAACTCTCGGAACGACCTTATAACAGCCCCGCTATGAAAGAGGGCGCGTCTTCGATCAAAGCAACCGTGACACAATTTTCGGTCTGGTCCTAACGAAGGAAGTCTCAAGCGGGAGTACTGTTCGGAAAAAGGAACCGCCCGCCATGCGTGTGACTGCAAACATTGTGACTTGGTGGTAGTACGTGTTGCCAACGTCTCAGGCGATACCAAGTTTGTATAGCCTCATCTTGAAACATGTTCTCCATCCATGTTTTTGTTGCGCAATACTTCACCTCGGGCAGTGCATGTAAGGATGTTCCAAGCAATCGCCTCATTTAGAAAAGGGCCCCTCGTCTTGGGAATGTATGTGCAATGCTTCACTTCGGGTTGCAATGTTTGAGGCAGTTGCAAGGAAGTCGCAGTCTAGAGCCCGATTTCAAACATAAGCCGCCCCTCAACCTTGTACACGCCTGCCCTGTTGGGACTTTACAGGCACATGTGCGTGCTACGGCGAGAGCCACATGTTGAAAACCGGTCGCCCTCCATTGTGGTACCGCTCGAAGATGTATACGGATATGTTGGACGTGTGTACGCGGCGCCAGTGCGAGAACCTCATTTTGAAATCGACCCGCCCTCCCTCTTTGTAGGTGGGGGAAATGCTTGAAACTCGTGTGCGCGGCGCTAACCCACAATCCGGAATCAAGTGATAATGTCGCCACTCTGTCACAGAAAGGGACACTTGAACGGGAGGCGGAGGCCCTCTGTGACAGAAGGGCTTGTCATTCCGTTTCTCCTTGTCTTGCTTGTCGAATTGTTTCGCTCCTGATATTTCGAATGATCTGCTTGTTAAGTCCGCGCTCATTACCTTCGCGTTCGTGATCCGTGCTTTGTTCTTTCACGCGCTCGTGTGGCTAGTTCGTCGCCATCTCCTCCTTTGCTGCCGTCCTCATCCACATTTTTTTGTTTCCCGTTCAACGTTTCGTCCTTCCTTCCGCCCGTTTCTCCCCTTTCTGGTTCGTCTCCCCAATTTTCGTGCACTTCGTTTCCCCTCTTCCCGCAACCGTTCTCTTCGACCGCTCGGCCATCTAATCACATTGCGCCGTCCGTCGCCGTTATGTTCGAACCATCCCACGCCCGCGGGGTCGTCCGCGAGCAACGGTGCGTTCGGACTGCTCGCGGCCTGAAGCGCGCCATCGCGATCGTCCTGCAATTGGCGATACCAGCCGAAACAAATGGAATGGCGCGGCAGAGTGGGGGTCCAGCCGCAACGATAGGTGGGGCCATGGCAGGGGCGACGGCCGTGATTGGTCAGCGTGGGGTTGGGTAGATTGGCTACAGGGTTGGGGCGACAACCGTGCTTGGACAGGATTCCGCATGGCGCGATGGCGGTGAAGCCGCAGCACCGGCGGCGGACTTGCCTCCAAGGCTGCCTTCCTTCGCAGCGCTTGGCGCCGTGAGCCCCCATGCCCCTGGATTTGACCTGCCCCGGTGGGCTCATTTCGCGAGGGCCTGCCATCCGAAACTCGCGAGAACCTGGAGATAATTTGCCGGAGTGCGGGTCGGGATCCCAGGCGCGCCGCGCACGCTCTGGCAGGGCCCGGTGCTACCGCAGAAGCGGCGGCGTGCAGCTCTCAGGGGCGCGAAGAGTTTGACGTCGATTTTTTGCCAAGTGCGAAGGGGCTCGGCAACTCGCATCAACAACGCGACCGAGCATTGAAATGGTGGCGTCGCCAGCAGGAAGACTCAGTAGCGCCGTTCGGGTCGCCTGCCAAATTCTGTGACATTGCAGGGCCCACCGTGGTCGCTGTTTGCGACCGCGGCAAGAATGCGATCTTCGATTTCAGCAGAGACAGAGAACCCCCCTGGCGGCGGCGAGAGATGGTGGCGACGCTCCAGTACGATGACGTCAGGAAATGCCGCGGTGAGGCCCCGCGGCAGCGGGGCTGCGATCGGCTGCCCCGTCGAAGTTCGGCCAGACATTTACGGCCGCGATCGCCAGAGCGCCCTTTCCGTGCGACAGTTCGCGGGGCATCGGGTTAAAGTGACGCCGCCGATATGGGGCATTGTCTTGCGTCGCGACGACGGGGCAGGCGTCCGCTCGCCGTCGCGCTGGGGCAACGAGATGGTCCGGGCCCCAGTCCTCTCGCCCCGCGCGGACGCGGCGCGGCCGCCCGCCGCGGGCCCGGGCCGCAGCGACGGGCCAGGAACGGTTCGCTTTCACGCCGAGCAGGGTTCAGGGTGCACGCTTAATTTCCGCGCCCGCAAAAGAGCAGCGAGGTCCAGCGCCGTCCCGGGGGCCTCGCGGCAGCGGGGCCGCGGCGCCCAGCGGCGGGGCCTCGGCGTCCGCGGCGGCGCGGCGCGGCGGTTCAGCTGGCCAGATCGCGCCGTTCGCCTTCGCGTGGCGGAGCCCCCGCGAGCGGCTCCGCAGCGGCGGGCCCCGCGGCGGCGAGTGGCCTCGCAGCGAGTGACCCCGCGGGGCCCCGCGCGCAATGCGCCTCGCGGCGTCGGGGCCCCGTGGGGGGCGCGATTCGCCCTTCAGCGTCGGCGCGCGCGGCCGTTGAACTCGGTGGCACTGTTGCGCGCTCTTCGTTGCGAGATCGCCCCCCCCCCTCCTTGCCGCTCGCGGCGCCGGCGCCTTATCCTCGAGACTCTCGCGCGGTCGATCTCGCGCGCGTCTACAGTTGAACGGCGCCGTTCTACAGTTGAACGACGCCGTTCTATTCCAGGGCGCGTTGCGCGCGGAGGCCGCCTGGGCGCGCTACGGCCGCGCCGGTGCCGACGCCGATGCCGCCTATCCCCCTCG